>VXBR01009599.1:243103-264689 GCA_013400215.1 Cisticola juncidis | reverse complement strand
TTTTTTTTTTTTTTAGGTTATCCAAAAACATGCAAGGTGCTTCACAGAAAATTTAATATTGAAGGGCTCAAGATACTGGCAGCATGAAGGTCTTGGAGACACAAGTGGTAATGTGGTTTTTTTTGTTTTTTTTTTTTTTTTTTTTCCTCTCTCCCTGAATATTTATCCCCATTTCTGGTTTTACACTGGATTGAGGAATAAAAGACCCACAGAGTGGATGCAAACCTGTGGCCTCATTTCATATGGCTCACAGCCACGTGATACTGTTTTGTGTTTTTATTGAAGCATGCTCAGATATGTGCTAATCTGTGACACAGTGGAGGTGTTTGAAAGGTTTTTTTGGTCTTAGTAAGCAAAAGGGCTTTCACCCCAGTTTTATACAGTATTTGGAAACGTGTGGAGAGAATCTCAAGAGTTCCTCAGTAAATCTTCCTTGTGGTAAGGGTAAAAAATCAAAAAGCTCATTACTGGAATATTGTTGGGTAATAAACGGCAGGAGTGGGATTTTAGCCTTAAGCCCTAAAACCAAATCCTTTATGATCTGCATGTAGTACATCGCCTTAAAATATTATTATGTCAGCAACTTGCTTATCATCTTTATAGACTATGCAACATGCAGAACACAAATTCTGAGTGCCATCTAACAGTATTCTCAGTCTGCCTTTTATGGCACTAACAAGCTACTCTTCCTGTCAGCCCAGGACTAGCTGCATGAGGGTGTTGGGTGGACAAACAGCCAAAGCTGTACCACAGCACCATGCTCCACCTGGCAGCACCTTCTTGCCATGAAAAAAACAAATCTTGAACTTCTGGGTAGAGCCCATCCTGTGCTGAGAGCTTTTAGCTACCAAGTCCTGAACTTAGTTTCTCTGGGACAAATAGGACCTCTTCATGGTTTTGCTCAATTAAGGGTCTGTGGGGTGTTCCCTCCAAGTGGATACTCTCCTTAAACACTGTGCCTCTAGCAGCTTTTTGGATAGCACTTTTTGGAAGGGTAAGAGCATTCTTTTCCCAAAGCTCAATTATCCTTCCCTGGGGCATTTTTATCCCAGTGTGTCCAGAAAGGTCCAGCCCAAATCCAGCCCTGCTATGGGCACTCTGACCCTCTTGAAGCCATGATGGGCATTTGATGACAGGTTTTGTTGTTTTCAGACCTTTTTTTCACTCATTACACACTGTAATGTCCTTCAGTGCTAGGAAAGACATCACTGGAGATAAAAGTAAGGATAAGTTGTTGTCTGGCTTAATTTCAGCTACCTGGAATATCAATTATGTTACAATTTTTTTCTGTCATTTTAAGTGACTGTCACCTACTTTCAAGCCCACAGGAGAACGGAAAAAAAGATTTATAAATTAACTAAGCCTCAATCCAATGCTTTATAAGGAAGAAGAGAGGAGTTCAATGAGGTTTAGAGTTCTTTTCTGCAGGCCTACAACTTCAGTCAATAACACTGTGCTAATTCAAGAGAGCTGAAAAGCAAAATTGGTTTTAACAGAACGAGCAACCACCCAATTTGTTTCTAAGCTGCATTAATTGGAAAAAAAGCACAAATAGGTATGATGAATGATGCAAAACAAATTGGAAACAAAATTCTGCGATCCCTCTTATCAGTTTTAAGGAGTTAGGACCTCAAAATTTGTTCCAGTCTTAAAAAAAAAAATAAAAATACATCCCCTCTTCCAGCTCCCCGACGCAATCCTATCCCCATATGCGTTCAGTTTTAATAAGCTAAGGTGCTATCACAGAAGAAAAATCAGTCTCTAAAAAACAACGAGTTGTATGTTTACAGTGTTCCTCTAACACCATAGTCTTGATATGATTTTTGTAAATAAATAACAGAATAGAAACACAATATTTTTTGTGGGGACTTTTTGTTGGGTTTGTTGTTGTTTTGTTTATTTGGTGGGGTTTTCTTGTGGTTCTTTTTTTCTTTTTTTCTTTTTTTTTTTCTTTTTTTTTAGTGTCGTGCTATATGAAGCTTCCTTGGCAATAAACCAATTCAAAATTTCTCGAGAAAGGGAATAACATTCGGCTTGTGAACCATTAAGTAATTCCAATCCTGCCTCCCTTGGTGGAATCTTCCCTCTCTGTTCCCATTTTATTATCCATCTTGCCATGCTAGGTGTTGAGTGCACCGCAGGATTTAAAAAGAAAGGAAATAAAGTTGAAATTACCTATTTCAAATTTCAACAATCGACTTTCTTTTTAAAAAGCATTGACACTGCAATGGAACAGCTTTTTGTTCAGTCTTTGTTTTAGCTAAACATTTTAATTGGGCTGTGGAAATGGAGCTTGGGTATTTTACCCAAGTTTAATCAATGGCTAACGGACAACTCGAATGAGTAATGTACAATTTGAACTGACCATTTAAAGAGACGATTTGTCACACACAGTTTGCATCCATGCAGACTGAGAGCTTTATAATTACATTATGTACAAAAAAAAAATTATTTTTTAGTTTATTAAGGCAACCACAACTTGGAGAACATGTCCAAAGTGGCATTAATACAATTGCAGTGGTGATACCCTTTGAACATTTTTATTTCTGTTTTCAGATAAGAACACTTATTCCTTTTCTTTTCTTTTTTTTCAGAAATAATTGCCAAGAAAGGATCTATTTTCCATAGGGTTTCTTCTATAGTTTTTTAAAACAATCTACTTTATCTATTTTCTTTAAAAGATAATATCAAGGCATTGCTATCCAATGCAAATTATTCATATTCTGGTTTTCCCGTTAATTTCACTGGGAACTGCAGATGGCAAAAACTTGGTAGGTTTGGGCCCTGTTTTTATTCTATTTCTTTTTCTGTCCTATTTTTTTTCTTTTATTTTTTTTTATATTCTTTTTTTGGTGATTTTTTTCCATGTTTACTATAACTATTCCCCAGAAGTGTCTTGCTGTTCTCTACTCATATGTACCGAGCATCAAAACAACTTGGCTGATGGATGACCCCTTTTTCACATGCCATTGCCAAGTTGCTTCATATAAACGTGCTATTGTAACTGAATATCTGTGTATACCTTATTTCAAATGCTGTGATATTCCATCATTTCTTGGGATAGCACTCGGAATGAGTGTGCACACGTGTAAGGCTCTAATTTTCTATTGCCTATATTGCAGCTAGTTGTAACTAGGCAAGTAAAAGAGAAAGAAATATATAGTTCTAGCAGGAGCCAGACATTTTGGCTTATGCTGTCCCAAAGCCTGGTAGGTATATAAAACTGAAAAAAAAATCAAATAGGTAATAACCAATATCACAGTTGAGAAAATTACTTTATCTTTTTTTCTTCTTTGTTTCTTTCTTTGTTTCTTTCTTTGTTTCTTTTTTTTTTCTTTTTTACAGTGATTTATACCATGGTAAAGTTACTCTTAGTTTCACCTGGCCCACCAAACAGAATCAGAGTCGAGCATGCACCCTTAGTGACAATGTTCAGCTCTCTGCGAGGATGACTTCCCTCTGGGTACGGTATGAGAACAGCAATGCTGAGATTCAGATTAGTTTTGGAAACTCGGCAGAGTTCATGCTTTTTCCAGCTTTGACATACATCCTCCTCCCCTGTATCCCCCACTTTTCCCTCGCCTTTCCCCCCTCTTTTCTTGGGGAGGTGGCTTGGGTCAAAGCGATGAAGAGGAAAGATGTGAGCCTCAGCTGTCACAGCTCTCTGCAATGAGTTCTGGCTGCTGAAGGGACAGGTCAGTCTGGTGCTGCCAAAGGGGTGAGGCGGACTGGGCACCTCCTGTCCCCCAGTCCTGGCGTGCTCCACGGTGGGCACCCAACATCTGACGAGGTGCACTGGCCTTAGGGAAGGCCCTCACTTTCGCTCCCTCTGCCTTTCCGGTGCCGCTTCACTTTCACGTCCTCCTCTTCCTCCTGCAGGGACTTGTTTTTCCTTTTTCCAACCCGGGGAGCCCGGGGTAGAGGGAGAGGGAGCGGAGGGGGTGGAGGAGGCAGAGGAGGCGGCAGCGGTGGTGTCTCTCGAGCCATGTGTATGACAGCCTCGATGGTGGCCATGATTGTATCTTGAGTGGCTGCTTGCTCCAATATTAAAGGGTTGAGTGTTGGTCTCTGACCTCTTTTGCTCGGAAGGTCAACACATTTTTCCAGAACGGGCATTTGGTCTCTGGAGTCTTCGTCAAAGGAAAGGGGTTGCTTCCGAGGACGTCCCCTCCTCTTCTTCACGAAGTTATTGCCTGTCTTTGATTGTCTCTGCAGCCGCTTGGCTTTCAGGATCTTGTTCACATGATCCAGGTTCTTCTTTGTGGACAGGATCTTGGTGTAGTTGCACATCTTGCGCACCTCGCACTGGATTGCTTCAATTTCACGGCGCTTGAACCTTTTCTTCAGTGGTGAGCTGGCTGTTGGGAGACAAGGAGAGAAACAGGGATACGTCAAACAATGTACAACTTTAATATAAGTAGTCTTCAGAGATTTCTCTCTGCCTGTTCCCTCTTCTAAAGCTTTTGCTACAGGAATGTTTAAGCATGGGTTTGCTTCAGTCTCATTTTTCAACCTTTAATAGAGAGAAGGAAGCTTAGCATAGCTGTCGCATTGGCCCAACTTAACTATTAAACCTTCTGTTCCCCAAAGACATAATCCTGATATCTTCAATTCAGCCTTTGAAGCCTGTTATGAATGCCAGTTAGTATGAAAAGTGTTTGTTGCTGAAACCAGTGGGCAGAGACAAGATGTGTGGGTCACTTCATTTGTGGCCAATTCATTACCCCTGCCTGGGTTTCTGTACTATCATCTCTTCAGACACTAGCTGAAACTACTCAGTCATATAATTGACTTTAATGGCCCCCAAAGTAAGCTTACTCCTGGTTCAGATCACTTACTTTAGATCTGAATGAAGTCCAAAGTAGTGAAGTCTCTTGCCAAGGTCACGTTGTGAGTCATTGTCAGAGCTGGGAAGAGTACCCAGAATTTCTTTGCTCCTTGTCCTTTGCTTAGGACACGAGACCTTGCTTGTTTTGCCTAAATTGTCTCATTGTCCTTTCCTGAACATGGCATCTGTTCAGAGTTCAGGATTTGCACACAGATTAGAAGTAACTACCCCTTTGTGAGGGAAGCAGAATGTATTAATTCTGCTATTGCAATAACTGTTGCTCCCTTTCAGTCCTAACATATCTGTTCTGGGCTGCTGGGAAAGAAATGATGGAGCTCAGAATTTCTTTTCTGGTAAAGAATAAAACATCCCATTAAATTAACCTCAGCCCACATCTACTTGCAAACTTAATTTACACCTGACTGTCAAGCAGTCATTTGGGCTTGAAATCACTGAAGTTTTCTGAGCAGGCAAGATTTTGAGAAAGATTCATTTGGGGGTTATCTCTGCCTTCATGGCTAACAGGCTAATCTTCCAGCAGCAGTTTAAATAAAGTTGCTATTGTAGCATTTTCTGTAGATAACCAGGAGCTGTGAAGGTGTAGACTCTCCTCTTACTCCCTATGGGCTGTGACAGATTCGGCATATAAACCTCATTCACTGGCCTCCCCTCTTGGAAAACATAAATTATTGGCTCTTATACCACCATGTTGCTTGGATTCAGAGAAGAGCTTGAATAAACAAACCCAAGTTACAATGTAAGAAGTAGGAGTGAGTCATAAACAAAACATAGACATATGCTCTCTTATAAATAAAGACCTGGGATGGCCAACTTCCCAAAGTCTGGTTTTCATTAATTACAAAACAAAATACATTTTCCATATGTAACCCACTCCCCACACCAAAAAGAAAAATAAAACACTTTTGTAGTTTGTGGTTCACAAAGGACAAAAGAAAAGATGAATGCAGTCATTTGAGTACCAAAGGAAAAGAGAAAGGAAATGAAATATCCAAGTTGCTCAAGAGAAGCTAATTAGTTGCACAAAATTCCTCCCAAGCAGGTCACCCCTAAAAACTGTGGATTCAAGATCCCTAAAGGCAAGTGGCAGCAAGCTATTTCCCATAAATTTGATCAAAAAAGATTAGGTCCCTGTAACAGAAAATGATTACTCTCTTCTGTCCTCACTGGTGATTGACATACGTGGTGCCAATATCTTCAGCTCTAAGCATTCAAATCCTTTGAGTCCCTCCCATATGCTGAGAGTAGCTTCAAGTCAGAAGATCTAAAAAATCAAGCATTTGGCACATTCTTCAAATTGACTGTCCACCATTTGCCTTTTTTTTTTTTTTTTTTATTGTCAGGGCACATTTTAAAGTCCTACATTTTTTCCTAAAATTCCAATATTTGAGGTAAAAAGTAAAACTGAAATTTTTCAGTTGATGGTTGTCAATGGAAAATTTAGCAGAAAAATCAGGAAAGCTTGCAAGGTATCATGATGATACCAGGAGATTTGGCTTTACTCTCAATTTACTTTGGAAAGAAAGTAAGCCAAGGAACTGGGAAAAAACTCTGAAATAAAACATTAGACAATTACCTGCAAAGATTTTCTGTCTTTTCTGAGCTTTATCTGAGACCAGTTGTTTCTGCAGATTGCTGTTATCACCTGATGTGGTCAATGGAGACTTGGTCTATACAGCTGGCAGAGGACAACCTCAGCTTCTAAACTCTAAAATGGGAACTCAGTGCAATTCAAGATGACCTTGCACATTGTTTTGATGTCCTGATACTGGATAAGTGCAACACACTGCTCCTGTCCATTCTGAAACACAGTAAGTGTCTTGGGCATTCAAGAGGCCACTCAGACTGAGAGTCCTGAGTGGAGCCTGATTCTGGGTAGACACTGAGTGGAGCAAAAGTTGGCACCTGCGTTCTGCCAGACTGCCCAATTTTCCCAAATTAACTGATATGCAGACAATTATGGATAGACTTCTATTTCTGCATGTGAATCTATGAGCTGAAGAGAACCTTTAGTGTCTTCCTTCATATTTAGATAGATTTTTTGCCCTTATAAAACTTTGCAAGCTCACAAGTCTGTACATTTTTGTACTGAAATGCATTTTCACATTTAGAAAAAAACCTGTGCTGTTCTATGCTGGCTTACTGCACACTAATTTTTCCTTTGTAAATGCTTTGGGGTGTTTATGGCTTTCTTGAGGAGCTTGTTAGAAGCTACTAATAATTCTTTTGCTTTCTTCCTAGCAAGTCTCTGCACTTGCATTTGACCTGTTACCCAGTCTGCCAGTAGTCAGAATGCATGTACTGAGTAAGTACATATGCTTTCAGGTCAGGCTTTTAAAATGAGATATTAGGAACCTCAACATTATTTTGATTATTGAACGTAGGGACATCTGATTCTACATTTGGTGTAGGAAGACTATGCAGAAAGAGTCTGATGGGTCTGCAGGGGGAAGCTTTGATGAGGTGTGCCTATGACAAAATATCAGGGAGATCTGCCAAAGTAAACTGCTATTGAAGTGAGAGCCATTAGGTGTTATCAACTCATCTGGAAGCTCTTGGTAAGCAATCTTTGATATTAAATGTTTTTCTATATTGCCATGTGATATACTGCTCTGCTGAAAGCCAAAGCTAAGTATTAATCTTTTCCATTTTATCCAGACAGACCCTGCCCAGCCCTGGACCCAAGTTGGTCTGTGTTGGTCTTAGATTTTTTAAAATTTTCTTTTCTGTTCCTGTACATATTTTTCTGTTTTCACATGAGAGTCTTGCTTTGGGAGGAAAACTTCTGTCTTGATCTGTTTGGTGGAATATCTTTAGAAGGGACTGAAGAGCAGGTGGATAACAGTAACTTTATGTCTGCATGCATACATATGAAAAAGTGAATATTCTCCCATGGAGGTGATGCAACATGTGGCAACCTCCAGGCACCAGAGATGCAGATGGGGACAGTTTTTTACCTGGGCATATTGATCTCCCTCCACCTCCCCACATGCAGCCTCCGTGAAGGCAAAATCCAGCCCAAAATGAAGAGAAACTAGAAATGCACGATGCAGCACAAGCTTTTATACTTTTGCTTCATCCTTTCCCCACTCTGCAAACAACCTCACCTAGCTGCCTCAAAAAAAGCAAGAACCAGTGTTAGCCTTAAACCGCAGCTTTACACATTTCAAATGAAGCACAGGGAGGTCTGGTGTTTCTCTCCTCCCCAGGGTCCACAGGTGCAGTGAGGCTCAGGCTCACAAATTGAAATGGCTGCAGGCCATGCTGGAAGGCCATGAAGGAATTATATGATGCTGGAAACTTTGCTTCTCTTTGCTTTTGAAGCAAAGAGAGCCATTCCTACCAAAAAAAAAAAAAAAAAAAAAANAAAAAAAAAAAAAAAAAAAAAAAAAAAAAAAAAAAAAAAAAAAAATTCCAAGGGTAGCTTAGAAGAGGCTGATAGAGTCACCCCAGCACAGTGATGATGAACGAGGAAGTGAGCCCAGGTGGAACAGACCCCTTGGATGTTCTTCACTGGTCCCATAAGTTTAATTCTGGATGGCTCTGTTATGTCTGAAGCTCTAAAATCCTCTCTGCTGCCTGTCATTTTCCATCCCTTCGGAGGTGCCTGAGGCCACTTGCAAGAACATGGCACAGAGGAGGCTGCTCAAAGCTGGGGTCAATTTGTTGGCTTGATTTGAATGGAAGGATTTTCAAAGAGCTTCCTATTAATTACAGGAAACCCATAGCATTGTCCTGTTTTCCCATTAACACAGTTTCTTTCAGTTTTCAGCTAAATTACTTCAACATCTGGGCTACAGATAAACCAACAATCTCATTAGACTTCTGAAAATGGAAAGAATGAACTATGCAGTCAAGCGGACACTTTCATCTTGAAACGGATCATAAAATATTTGTGTGCTTTCCTTCTCTACTGCTTTAAAAATATGTCCTTGGTTTATATATAGGAAAATATTAAAGACTAAACAGACAATCATAATACTTTTAATAAAAAAATTTATCTATACAGAGGCTAATTTGCAGCACAAAACTCTTGTTTTCACTATTTATTCAAGAAGTGAGAGGGAAATAAAAATATGTGCATTGAAACAGCACTTTCAGTTGAATGATTAAATATGCAATAATTCTGTAAATCAGTGATACTAATATGTTTTTGTGAATGTGACATCAAAAGTTTGACAAGACTATGAAACTCCTAATGGCTGCTTGTAGGGTAATGAACTGTGGATTCCCCATTTGCTTGAAATTAAGACAAAATGCAAGATTAACTTCTCTGTCCATGCCCAAGAAAAGGCATGATGATGCCTTTATGACTTGGCTCAATTTCCAACAGTATAAAGATATCACCTTTCTGATCTGATTCAAAATAGAAGCACAAAATATAACTTGATGGAAAAGCATGCTTTTCTGACTTATTTGTTCTGGTATTTTAAATCACTGCCCATTGCCCCAGACAATTTTGCATTTGCAAAACAGAATATTACATTAAAATCACTGAAGTATGCAGTAAGAAATCTCATCTGCTCTTCAGCTATTCACTGTGCTTTCAGTTTGTTCATGCTGCAGGGATGGGAACATTTAAAAGAAATGAAGAATGGGGCTGAGGAAGGAGCCCAGGAGTCTTGCTTCAGTGTCCTGCTAGATCATACAGGCTGGTACTGCTTTTGTCCTCATTATTGCACAAGTGGTGGTGTGTGAATAAAATAAATTTGATGTGCCAAGATATACTATCAAGGTAAGCACTGGAAATGTTACAGCATGATTATCACATTAGATATTCACATTTGAGAATTAGCTACTTCTCCAGTCAGAAGGAGAATTAGGTGAACATATTATACGGCTCCAGAGTAAAGAAAATGGGGAAGAAATAGAGGGAGTGGAGTGAAAACAGAATTACCTGCTTCAGATGTTGCTGATGATGAAGGTAGGAGAGATAATACTGGACTTGGCATTGCAACACTGTCAACAGCTGCTGGTTTCCTTCTGGTCATCACGTTACAGGCAGAACTTTCCATTTTACCATGAAGTGAAGTCTGGTCTGCTTTTAAGTGGGGACCTGCAATTCCTGGGGAAACAAAATTTGGATGGGTATTAGTACTGTAACATGTCTGGGGATATATCTGAAAAAAAAAGAAGTCAGTTGCTCTCCTTGCTACTTTAATATATTTCCATATTTCCTTGTGGATGTATCTGTAATGCAGTCTTGATATTAGCAAGGGTCATAATTGTCATAAATTTTTGATAATTTTGCTGAAGGATGTACCATTACTGGTCTCTATAAACAATGATAAACCAACAAAACATTCTAAATTAGTACTTTTTCTTCTAAAAAAACACATGCACTCTGATACATATATAAAGATAGATACCTTTCATAACTCTATTTAATGGGAAAGCCAATGTATCATTTCCTGTGTAGTTAATTCTCCACACATTGTTAAATACTTCTCTGCTATAAACACCTGACTTAGTGGGTGTTTCATCTGAGTAAGGAGCAGGCATCTGAAACAACCTCAATATGCAATTCTCATCCAAATCACATTACATTTATTTTTCAGGAATTCCCTTCCTAATTAAATTTGCCTTGCAGCTCATCAAAGGGAAGGGAGGTAAAAAAAAAGAAAGAGTTCTGTGTCATATATATTTCTACCTACAGTTTACAATGCGGGATAAAGAGTGTTAAAAAAAAAAGCCAAAGACAGAAAATATTTCAGAAAAAAAAAAGTTATGCACTTACAGCTTACAAATTCCTCCACTAACAGTATTTCTCAAACTCTCTTATATTTTGTAACCATTTTGTTTGCTTGTAAATATGTGAAATTTAAACTGCTGGTATGGAAATTTGAAAACCTCTCCCAGTCTGTTATGTTTGGCTTCAACATGATTAGGGGGATATTGATTTATCAGAGATAATCTTTCATAAATGCCTTCTTTTTTCACATCTTAACCTGCACATGAGCCTCAGATAAAATGCAGTGGATTTTGGCAACTAAATTATACAATGATTCAAAAAATCACAGAGCAGCTGAGGTTAAAAAGCTGTTTTGAGACCGCCTCGTCCACTTCACCCTGCTCAAGCAGGGTCATCCAGAGAAGGCTGCCCTGGACCACATCTGGCCAAATAAGATATCCCCAAGGAAGGAGAGTCCACAACCTCTCTCTACAACCTGTTCATCCCCTCAGTAAATCTACACTGTTCAGGAGTAGCCTGTGTGTCAGCTTTTGCCTATTAACTCTTGTCCTGTCATTGGGCAGCACTGAGAATAATCTGGCTTTATCCTCTCTAATCTTTCCTGTCAAATATTTTTACATGTGGAGAAAGCCCCCTGAGCCTTTTCTCTTCTCCAGGTGGAACATCCCATCCCTCTGAGCCTTTCCTCATAAGAGAGATATCCCATATTCTTAATAATTTCTGTGGCCTCCGACTGGACTTTTTCCCATATGTCCATGTTGCTCTGGCATATCAGCCACTCCTCTGAGTTCTGAAATTCTCTGGATTTGCTGAGGGTGTTCTCTATCCAGTCACACTACTCATTAATTGACATATTAGTTTTTAGTTCCAGTATCATGGGGTGCACCTCTACTGACTGGTCTCTAAATGGATTTTGTGTTACTCATCACAACCCTCTAAGACCAGTCAGTTTTCAGTGCATCCCAGAGTACATTTATCCTGCCTGTCTTTCATCATTTTGTCTATAAGAAGCTGATAGATCTCAGTGGCAGAACTCTTGCTAAAGTCAAGATAAGAAACATCAGATTGGTGAGGCATGATTTTCCCTTCACAGATCTGTGATAACTACTCCTGGTCATCTTCTCCTCCTTCATATGTTTGTAAATGCTCTTCATTTCAATGCTCTCAAATCAAAATTACTTACTCCATCAAATTCTAGGGACTGAGGTGAGACTGAACAGCCTTGCTGTTTCCTTGCTTTTCCTTCTCTACCTTATTGGACTGATATTTCCTCTCTTCTAGTCCTCAGAAACCTCTCCTGATCAGCAAAACCTTTCAAAAACAACAAAGTGCAGCCCCACAGTGACACCAGCCATATCCCTCGGCAACTTTGGGTACATCCTGCCAAATCCCATGGATTTATGAATGTCCAGTTCATTTAACTGTTGCCTAATTGGATCTTCCTCCAAGAGCAGGTTTTCTTTCCACACCAGTCTTACAGGCCTGGGATCCTCAAAGGCCAGTCTTACCAGCAGAGAACAAGGCAAAGAGGACAATCAATCTTCTGCTGATCTTTTTTAGCCAGGGTCCCTTTTTCATTCAGCAAGGGGCCCCTATTTTCCATAGGCTATTTTTGGTTGCTTTATGTATGTGTCAAAACATTTCTTGTTCATCTTCTGCCCTAGATTCAACTCCAGATGGACTTTGTCTTCCTAAGCCCACCCTGTCATGCTTGAACAATGTGGCTCTAGTTCTGTGGGTCAGCTGCTTCCATGTCTCTTTTCCTTCCTTTTTGTACCTGACATTACTTAGGAGCTTCTTGGTCAGTCATGAAAATCTCTTGACATCTTTGCTGAGCTTGATTTGCCACTCTGATCTGCTTTTGCATGTCTCCACAATATTGCTGATCCAGGCCAGCAGCAAACCTCCTGGCACAGCAGGTGGGGGCCTTTATCCCCTGCAGAACTGAACCCCTGTGCCACCCCTGGCTGCATGGGTAGCACCTGGTGGTTCCTCAAGACTTTCCACAGGTGCTCTGGCACCTACAATCACAGAATCATCAAGCCTGGGAAAGCTCCCTTAGATCAAGTCCCATTGTTCCCCCAAGACCACCACTAACTCATGTTCCCAAGTGCCACATCCACATAGCTTTTAAATCCCTGCAGGGGATGGGAACTCCAGCACAGCCCTTGGGAGCCTGCATCACTACTAGACAACCCTTTTTGTGAAGAAAGTGTTGTTAATATACAATTTAAACTTCCCCTGGCACAGCTTTCCTATTGTTCTGTCCCTCGTTCCCCAGGAGCAGAGTCCGGCCCCCACCCGGCTGCACCCTCTGATCTGGGAGTTGTAGAGAGTGAGAAGGTTCCCTCTGAGCCTCTTTTTCTCCAGACCGAGTCTCTCCCACCAGCTCTCTCAGCTGCCCCTGGTGCTCCAGACCCTTTTCTCTTTTGTGTCTCTTCACTATGCTCAGCTTCTCCATACACCAACCAAAAATTCCTTATACTTGCTATTTTGGAGCTGCTGTGAACAGTCGCTATGAACTTATTTTTCTGGCACATAAAATGAGAAATATCAGTAGATCTGTGGATTGTCTCAGATATTATGGAAGACATCCCTGTCAGATTCAGGCACTGAAATGCCACAGTGAGAGGAGTCTGAAAGATGAGGCTACTGAATGGGCCTGTTTGGGATAAAAGTGAAGTAACCACGACCTGATATCAGCTGGTGAATTTAAGGGAGGCAAGAAAGGGCAGAAATAGTTATAAGTGACACAGTGTTACAGGTCACAGCTTGGTGCAGTTAAACAGAGCAGTCTCTGCCTATTAGACCACACATCTTTCCAGAGCTTCAAATCTAGTATTAAGCATCTCAAATTGTATCCATTAAACTTCAATCTCTCTCTGCTCGGCTTCTCTAGTGCAAATGAGAACAGTAATATACCCCTCATCTCAAGAGCAGTCCTGTGAAAATAAAATTATCAACATTCATGAAACATTCATCTATTCATACTGAGGCTTAGAAATTTGGAATAAATGAGACATGATGTCACGTACTGAATAGCAAAAGGAAAATCCAGCTCCCCCCAAATAGCTGTTCATTAGGTGAGCTGTATACATTGAATAAAGTAGTGTCCCATAGAATAAGTGAGATATTTGACTAGGTAATTACCCTTTGGAACTGTGTGTATGCACACCTGAGGTTTCACCAGTACACAGTGCTTGGGTTTGTGCCTTAACAATATTTATTCATGAGTGTAGTGGGTCCACAAGAAATGCGCACATGTGGGTGCATGTATCAATACACACACACATATATGCACGTGCATATGGTACATAATAATGCTAACAACCTCATAAATTCAACATCTGGTTCTAATTAAACTGAAGGGCCTATATAAAGAGCCGAATGAAAACGTGCAGCTGTAACCTGTTGACCTCTATTGATAAAAAAAGAAAAAAAGTCTGTGAAGCTGTGTTTCAACATATCAAGGGACAATCATTCATTTTTTCAAAGGTAATCCCCCACAAACCACTTATCCTCTCAAATCTCTACCTGCACACAGTGTTTGCATTAGGGACCTTGATTTATGGATCTCCACTCCTTGGATGGAGAAGCCAACTTCCTGTTGCCGTGGTTACTTAGATCTTGGTTCAAGGTTAAACTACTCCCAAATCAAAATCAGTGGCAGGCATAGCATCTAACAGCCAGGTTATTGACTACCCTAGGATGCTTAAAGGTCAAAGACCAAAGTGCTGCTCACTGCCTTTGGGGTGAGTCAATATTTTCAATATTTTTATTCTGTTTCTTCTGAAGAAGTAGTTGCTGCTCAATTACCACCTATCTGGGTTTAGCAAGGTCATACAAATCACTGAGAAAAGTCCTCCCCCTACAGAAGAGATACAAATGTAATGAATTTCTTCTAAGTCTGCATGGCCCAGTCTCAGCTCATCACTGGTGAATCATGGGTTCAGACATCTGTCTCTTGTTTTAGGAGCTTGGTTTCTTCAGTCTGGCTCCCTCACCCCACTGAAAATCTCATCTGGAAGGAAGAAGGAGGAATTGAGGAAGAAGAGTAATTTATGGATCTGGAGCAGTCAATAAGGGAGAACCATCAGTTTTCTTTTGTGGATACCAGAATGCAAACAGAGATTCAGAGGCACTGTTGGAAACACACAGAGGTGCAGCAATTTGCTCACAAGGTTTTGCTGCATGCTGCAGTAGTGGAATATCTATCCTTCAATGGATAGACCTGCTAGTGTAGCATGATCACCTCTCATTGGACTTTTTCTTCTCAATTGGAGCAGTTGGTTCAGAGGGCCTTAAGTAAGAGAAGACCCCCATTCAACCCATCTATGAGTCAGATGAAAATAAATAACTTGCAACAACATCACAGGGAAATAGGGTTTGAAATTCACACACTCATTCATTAAATCAGTATATTTTATCCTTTGGCACTGCCCTGGAAAGAGAGAAGATTCTGTGGGGGCTGAAGCACCTTCGCTATGGATACAGGATGAGAAGAGATGTAAGTTGTTGGGACTGGAGAAAAGAAGGCTCTGGGGAGACCATATAGCCCTTTCCAGTATTTGAAGTGAGCTTAAAAAAAATCTGAACAGAGTTTTTTTTGCACAGCCAAATAGTGATAGGACAAAGGGGAACTGATCTAAATTCCAAGAGAGGAGTTTTAGATATTACAAAGGATTTCTTCCCTGTGAGGGTAGAGAGGTCCTGGGCCGGGTTGCCCAGAGAAACTGTGGCTACCTCTGGATCCCTGGAAATGCCCAAGGCCAGGCTGGATGGGCCTTGGAAAAACATGGGATAGTGGAAGGTGTCTCTGACAATTGCAGGGGGGTTGAAACAAGATGGTATTTAAGGTCCCTTCCAATCCAAACCATTCTATGGATTCTATGATGTGCACTCATGGTCTGATTCTGACCTTATTTATCACCTATCTCTTAATCTTTGTGCACTTCCTCCAAATTAGAATGCTTTTCATCCCATGAAACACCCATCCCTTAACTCTCCTGAGTCCTACTGATAGCACAGATGACACCACATGCACATGCAAGTGAACAATGGGCAGCAAAGCAGGAAGGAAATTAATCAGTATGTATATAATGAGAAAGGGCATGGGGAAAGGACAGATTTAAAGCAGAGGCAGACATGAAGGAGTTTATAAAAAAAACAGTGATGGTATGATTACAAAGAAATAATCACTGTAACCATAAGTAAAAAGGTGATTCAAGAGAAGCATGATTCTAGTTCAGGGGAAACTGGTAGAAACCTGGTGCACCTTTTCTTCTTTAATCTGTATACAGAATCTAGCACATTGTGCACCCAGGCTGGAACTCAAAATTCCAGTCCAAAAGAGATAATAAATGCTAATTTGCCATTGGAAAACAGAGAAAATCAGCTGATAAAAACTGATCTCAGTGAAGCTTCAGGTAGGAAAGATTTTTTCTTCAGAGAGTTCGTTGGATTGGATTTGTACTCCCCAGAGATTTCTGAAAATCCACAGCTATACTTAAATTGTTAATGTGTCCGACCATTGTTATAGGAAAACTCTTACAGATGTTCTTTTTCCTCCCAGTGTCTTTGCACAATGAAGCTACACAATGCAGCTGTACAGGAATGCACATCTAAACATGCAGTTAGTTATAGTATTTGCATTTTGATAAACCCCCAGTTTGGAATAAAGAACCAGAAGAAACTTCATATCTTGGTGAATCTTTTCTTAAGGCTGATTTTAAATAAATCAGTCAAAAGTTTGGCATTGCATCATATTCCAGAAGGGAGAACTGAATTACTATGTGATAAATGTAGTTAAGGAAAGTAATTATTCTTCTTAAAGTAATATTATTATCTTTCTAACTTATGGAAGTCATTTCCCTGGATTCTATTTGACGTATATTATCATTTAAAATAACTGTACTTTCAATGTAAAGCACTGCTTTATGACTTTAAGTCCTTTTATCTTCCTCCCCTTTCCACCACCACATAAAAAACTTCAAATTCCACCTTTTCTAAGAGGGATTTTCTATTTTGCAGAATGTGTCCCCCTGAATAAAACCAAATGCCTGTGGAATAATAATACAAAAAATTACTCCCATTGCCAAGAGGCAAGAATTTAAGAGATGAAGTCTGCTTTATTTCATTCTAGCTATTTTCCTTTTTTTTTTTTTTAAATCAGAATAGCTTTAGAGAAAGAAAGAGGGAGGCTGAGAAAGCCATCATTAGATAGATCTTCTGATCTTTATCTCCAGTAGCACAGTCAGAAGAGCTAATACTATGATGATAGCTTTGAAATCTCTTAGGAATTGAATAAAAAGAAGTGATAGTGATGAACTCCCAGCTAATAAACACAGAGTGCTTATTTCTGCAGAATGATCAATTTCCAGATGTCCTGAGGCTTATCTGATACAGTTGATTTACTCATTCTCCCTCACTTCACTAATAAAGCTTAAGTCCTACATCAGATTAGAGAAGAGCAAGATTTCTTAAAGGGGCAGGAGGAGGGCTGGCATCATGGCACACAAATGCTGGGAGACACACTAATCTCTTCTGCCTCCTTCTATAACCACCAAGCTGTCTGTCTTCCTCTGCTGAAATCATATACTTTATCTGCTTTGGGTTAGTACAGTAATGCAGACAATTAATTTGTTATCTTGTTAGTGGAAATTTAATGCAATGATCTAAAAGAACTCTTACATATTGTGATAAACTTTAGTGCCTCCAGGGCATTTCTCCTCCATAGGACTCATTTCACATCCCATCCATTATGTAAATGAGATGTGGAAATAGTTTAGTTCCTCTAATGTATTTGTACACTGATAGATTGTACAAAGTCAGTCCTACTGAAACTAATGAGGTTAAATGCATCTTGCTATTCCTTTCTACTGGGGTGAATCTCTGTGCCTGTGCTCAAGAAATGGAGTGTGAGTCTCTCTCTTCACTTCTTGATGAAGATAATTGTGTTTCCTGACAGGAAGCACAGTGGCAATTGCAATACCTGAAGCCTGGCAAGGCATCTCCTCAGCAAGCAGAGCAACTGCTGTGGCTCTGTGCAGATGCGGGAATTTTTGGGGAGGCTTCAGATCCTCTTCCAGTATGGGGACAAGGGTCCCAGGGCCACACAGACCTGCATGCAATGGCATGAGTATTTCGTAGCTACCTAGCTGTCAGCATTATCAACGAAAGGGTTAAAACCCAGGAGAATGGGGTAAGAAAGCATTACTTTTCTGATCATCAGGATGAGTCTCAAGATTCCATTGCTCAGCTCTAAAATGTAAGTAAGGATTTCTTCCTAATATCTCTATCACTCTGTCAGTGTGAGGCCATTCTACCCTTGTGTTGTCACTACAGGCCCTTTCCAAAATCCCTTTCCAGCTCTCTTGGAGCCTCTTTAGGTACTGGAAGGGCTTGTAGAGCACCCTAGATCATTTTCTTCTCCAGGCAAGTGCCTCCTGCTCTCCCGGCCTGGCTCTAGAGCAGAGGTTTTCCAGCCCTCTGAGCATCTTTATGTTCTCCTTTCGATTTCTACCAACAGATCCATATCTTTCAAGTGTTGGGGGCCTCCAGAGCTGGATGGATCATTGCAGGTAGGGTTTTATCACAAGAGAGTAGAGGTGGAGAATCCCCAAATTCAGCCTGCTGCCCATGCTTCTGGGGCTGCAGCCTAAGAGGGTGATTGACTGCAACTTGAATTATAAAAGACTGATCTCCTGTCTTTTTCATATTTGTGGTGAATTAGACTTCCTGGCAGATGTAGTCTTGCTCTTCTTTGCCTTTTGGTTTTGCTCTGGATTTCCTCTTTCCTGCACCAGTACAGGAAGAATCACAGACCTTCTTCCTCTGCATATTGCCAGGGTGAATCAAGAGAATGAGGGATAAGGGACATGGAGCCTCAGTCACCGAAAATGAAGTCTGGAAGCTCAGTGTTTAGTGAATTCCAGGATGAATATTTAATGGAGCTGATGGGAGCAATTCATAGTCCAGGGCAGCACAGGACAGTTATGAAAGGTGACTGTAAATGTGCTCCTGCCCTGATCCCTCCAGCCCCACTGTGTGTCCTTCCCAGGCCCCCAGCCCTTCAAACAGAGTGGGGCTGCAATTCCAAAATATCATGGAAGAAGACACCAATTTTTTTTTTTTTTGGTTTTATTTTGTTTTGTTTTTTTAATGCCGGGAAGTAATGAACATGTGAAATTAGGATTTTTAGTGGAAGTTGGATCAAAGTAGAACACAGTAGTTATATGCAGGTGACAGCAGTAATTTTAATGAATGGAAAACTTGAGGAGTCAAAAGACTAATTCAGAGTCAAACACTGAGTTCTCAGGCCTTGTGAACAGATTTTTTTTCAGGTAAAGTGTTCAGAATCAAAAGATTTTCCTGCTCAGAGACTGAAACTTTAAGTTGAACAAAAGATTGCCGTTTACAGTTGTTGCAAACTGACAGAATTAAGAGGGACAGGCAGAGACTGACAGGTTTGGAGAAATTAAATTTGCCATTGAATATCTCAGCAAATGAATCATTTAATACACAGTAATGATGAACTAAATTGTCTCGCAGAGGGGATAGGACAAAAATTAAAATCTGTGAAAGAGGTGAAAGGAAAAAGCATTGTTTGTGGGAGAATGGTTAGGTGGAAAAGTGAGACAAAGAGCTCTGTTTTAGAAAATATGAAAAGCCATTAGGTGCACTGAAGGGCAGAAATGAACAGATCTCCAGGTAGGAGCAAGGAACAACCTAGGATAAGTAGTCATTCCAAGATAAACTGTCACAGTGGATGAGGATTTGCTCAATGGGGAGAAAGAAGACAGAATTTCTTTCTCAAGAATGCAGCTGAGCAAATTTCAGTCTGTAAGTAATGAGAAAAGTCAAGGGTGGTATTTTGAGTTGTTGTTTTTCTAAACAAGAGGGATGGTAATTTCTAAATGTGGCAGATAGAGCTGATATCCCCCAGGCAAGTAGTGTTGGGAGCAGTTTGTATTTATCACAGATTAAATGGGACACTGGCAGCTCTGGTAGGAGAGTGCTGGCTTGAAGCATAGCCAGAAGAGTCAAGTTGCCAGTGGAGGGAGGATGAATGATGCACAAAGGCTGGGCTGGTGTAATGATGGGAGTAATTTTTCAGGCACATCCATGGTACAAAAAAAGATAAAAAATAAGAGAAGTTATCAAAATAATTAGCAATCTTGCTGAACAAGTTCAGCTGAGACCTCTGCAAAGGAAACACAGTGTTCCTCCAAAAATGGCTTTGTTCTCTCTGTGAGTGCATTAGCAAAATAAAATGTATGTTTGCTGCATGAATTAAGCTGATATATTTCTCTTGCTAACATAAATGTAATTTGCACAACTTAAGCAGTCCTGTGGTGATGTCTGTGTTGGAGGAGTAAGCTGTGTCAGGGATGTGCTTGAACCCAGAAATCCGTCTGGTTACAAAAAAGCAGAAAAAGAGAACCAGGGGAGCACCTCCACTGTGGAACTTAGTTCAGCAACATCTGAACTGATCCCTCAAGGGGTCCACACCTCTCTGCTCACTGCAGCTGCAGGTGAAGGTGGCTAAGAAACCACAAAGGTACTTGAGACAAGGTGGATAGGCAGAAAGTCACAGGGCTGAAAAAACATCCAAAGCTGCTGATTTCTAAGTTAGCATTTTCCCTGCTGGACAGGGCAGGAAAGCAATTTCATTTTTCTTCTTTATCTGTAATAAGCTGTGCCACAGTTCATACAATCAGAAATACTCTGAGTATGACATGCATTTGAAGTGAAATCTCAGTACTTTATAAGAGTCTCCATAGACCCTGCAATCTAGAAGAGGTAAAAATCCACTGCAACAGAGTTTTTACTTTTAGAAGGTCTCATGCCAGCTTTGTTTTAGAATCTGAGTCCATTTATCCCACTTTAATGCTGATTTATCATTAAATGAGTGCTTCGTTATCAGCAATGGAGATGAAAAAAACCCACACTGGGAGTGCGTCTATTGTTCTTCTCTTTTCTTCTTTATTTAAGATGAATAGATAAGGAGTGTTTTCTCACCTTTCATGATGAAAACTACAGTAATTGACTTTATTATGAAAACTGAAATCTGTTTAAACAGATGTATAGGTAAGTTCATGAGTATTATTGACAATTAAGCTCAGTAACAAGTAAGTTAAACAGCATTTGAAAACTATTAAAATGTGAAAATTATCAAACATAATGCAATGTTTGGCTTTATTTAAATAGCTCAGTGTTCCTATGAATGGAAGACAGACAGTCAGATAGAGAAATCAGAATTTTCCTTGAAGTTCATCCGCTTGCTTTTATCCAGTTAAAAAACTCAGTGACACACTGTTGCTCTGATATAAACCTTAGTGTAAAATCTTCAGTTTTACATTCTTTTGAAAGAAAAATTCTTAAGGAAGTACTTTACTCAGAGTTTTTTTCATTAAAATTCTTGCTGGAGACTGCTTCCTATAACAGTGGAAGAACGATGGCAGAGGCACCACGTATAATAAGGTCAGAGAGTGCCTCTATGGAGCAGAGACACAAGAAGGGATATGACTGATGAAGAAAAGGTTAAAGAGGTGAAGAGTGCAAAGTGGAATGAAATAGGGAAATAGATGGAAATAGGAGACAAAAAATATATTGGAAAGTATTTGGAGGAGGGAAATCACTTATTACAGACATGTGTGAAAAGCAGATTGACAAGAAGCAGAAGGAGCATACATGGAAAAGCCTAAATGCTCTTAACCACTGACATTTGGAGCTATGCTATCAGCTTCAAGGTTGCACATCTATGGTTGAGTCACTCTAAATTTGCAGAGAGCTTTCCTTCATGGCTTTGGTGCAAGCTTGTCTTCAGTTTTCACATTTACTGGAGCCAAAACAGAGTATTTTAGGTTCTCCAAGCAGTGAACAGCTCTCCCCATAGCCTTATACGCTTATTTTATAGCACCAGGCAGACAAAATACAGACTGGTGGATCAGGGTAGGAATATGTTCCCTTTAAGCATCCTCTCTGAGAGAGCATGATAAAGCAAAGATTATGCAAACAAAGCGGTTGGTGGTTTTTGTTTTTTTTTT
>VXBR01009599.1:106566-243097 GCA_013400215.1 Cisticola juncidis | reverse complement strand
TTTGTTTGTTTGTTTTTGTTTTTGTTTTTGTTTTTTAAATTATGACTGCTTTCCTGGGGTGGCGGAATTTTATTGTACAGAAGCAAAGGTGGAACAGAGACAGAATCTGCTGAAATTCTGGCCCTGACTATGACTTTGGTCAGGTCATAGCCCTATGGAAAAAACAACGAATATCAGGAAACTGACAAGCACAAGTTCTTCAACCTTTATGCCTAAAATTAGGTTAAGAGTGTACTTTCTTTGTTCAGGACTCTGTGTCTCAGTACAGATTGACACGAGGATAGGTCTCAGTTTCAGACAATTGTTTGTAAAGGCTGGCCTTGTAAGTTTTGCAAAAAATATAGAATTCTGGAATGAATAAATCTAAAGGGACTTCATTTAGCAGTTTGGGTGTAAAAAGGAACTAAGGCCTTGTTTTTTCCTACTGGGACAAGTGCCCAGGAAAACAGCTCAATCAAATTCGGTGGTTTGAATTTTCTCTTCATAAACAAATCTATGGATTTGTACTTAACACCCTCCTGGCAGTGTTTTCTTTTAATAACAAAAGGAATAGTGGGTTTTATCTCACTTTAGGTGGCAGCAACTCATGTTTTTACACACAAGCTATCTATTTAAGTCTACAAAGATGAAAATAGTGCAGTTAGAAGAGTGGCGGGGGTGTTTTATCTGAAAAAGTGGGGCAAACTTTAGTGCAAGATTATTTATGCTCCAGGCTCCATTAGATAAACTTTCACTGACCATAATGAAAGCTGAGAAATCTAACTCAGGCAGCAGTCTTATTCTGTGTATATCCAGATTTGGGTGAGAGCAACCATCCTCCCCCTGAAGCTCTGTGGCCAAATCACCACTCAAGTGTAAATTCCTCCTACTCAAAAGGAGAGGCTCAAATGTGGCTGGTCCATCTCTGGGCCAGGAGTCTAAAGTATATGCGGGCACCTGGTTGTATTTGAAATGCTCTGAGGTATTTGAAACATCCGAGGGAGTCTGGCAGATATGATAAAGGGCTTGAGACAAGACCTCTGCCCTTCTGCAAGAGCAGCTGGAGGCCAGGCAGGATATTCTAGGCATCTCAAATGACAGTTGACAACTATGTGTGGGCAAGGGAGTCAAGTCCTGAGCCTTCATTCTTGCTTGTCCCAAAGTCTCTTGTGGTTGAGGAAGTATCTCGTCACTGTAAATATCCCCTTGTCACCTATGAAGGAGCAGCACAAACATGTCCTGTCAACTCTTCCCTGACCAGGAGGTAAAATGGCTATGATGCTAGGCATCAAGATTTATGGCCACAAAATTTAAACCATGGAAATGTCCTCTGATCCTTTAGGATGGATATGTTACCCAGGCTGAAAATTATGAGGGTTTTTTTCCTGCCCCAAGGAAAGGGTCTTTGGCTTCCCATTATAAAGAAGCAAGCATATATTTCTATTTCCAGCAAACAGAGCATAAAATTATTATGATTATTATTAATAATAATAATAGCAATAATAAATCTGTCAAATCTGCAATTTAAAATTGCAGGTGAGAGAAAAACACAGGAACTTACAGGATCTAGCTCTACAATTGCTGTTCTGCACAGAAGAAATCAATGAAACAAACATAGCCTATCCAACTGATAGAAGAACAAGCCATTCCTAAGTGCATAATTTGCTTCATCTGTGTTTGAAACTACCTCAAAGCAAAAAGGGCAATATGTCTCAGGATGATGAGACAACTAACTAAGCTAAACATTTCCTCCCCTCTCTTGTTTATCCATTCTTCATTGTTCATCTAATGTTGGTAAAATACTCTGGAAACAAAACCATCATGATGACTTACGCTCATGTATCACTTAAATCCAGCTCAGCCTCTCAAAAAATAAAGCCTCTGAAGCAGTCTAAGTTATGGTTTTGTCTTAAGCTGGGTTTCTCCACAGGAATTTCTCTCCTTTCCACAAATAAAAGAGCCATTTCATCTAGAGCTGTGAATCCTCAGACATAGAAAAGAATCCCCCATGAAATGCCAAAGACACATGAGTAAAATATCTTCATTGATGAAGATTAACTGTTTAAATGAAGAAAAGAGTGTTGAGCAACTGGTGGGCATTTTCAGGGCTTGCTGTGCTATTTCTGTACATCTGTGTGGCTGTTTCTCATTCCAGGAGTTAAAGGGGGGGAAAAAAGTCTTCTGTTTTTTTAAACAATCTGGAACTACTTGGCATGTGACTTCTGGAGTGTTTAGCACAGACTTAGAAAAACGCTATGAACATTTATCAGCCTAGGTCCAAAATCTACTTGTCTGCCTTGTATCATCAGTCATCATGCTAATGAAAATACTAATGGCATTTCAATTGTGTTTCAAGAGAAATGAGCTGTTTCGACTGAACAGGAATTAGAAAAAAACCCCTTAATTTTTGTACAAAGAGTATATAACTCTCTTTTTTAAAATTATTATTAATTAGATGAATTGTTTCACTTCAAAGGAGGCTGGGGTCCCAACTGTGCAAGTATTATAGACATATAAAATGAGAAATGAGCCACATCAGTAGACAGAAAAAGGAAGAAAAATAGTTAAGAACAAAAAATGAAATAGGAAACAAAAACACACAAAATGTTTTCAAATCACTAAGTGGTGCCGAGGCTAAGTTACTTTAGTGTTTCAGATGATCAACAGAGAGGAGACATCTCCAGAGGTCATTTCATGCCACTTGAGCTAGATGCCTGTGGTTGAGTACGATTAATTGCCCCTGAGTTACCCACACTGGTTAGTCCAAACTACACAAAATTTCAGAAGTCAATATATGAATGGCAGGCAAACAATCTCACCAGCACCTAACTGCAAGTCAGCAAGACATGCAGCTTGATGATAAGAGGAAATGCCCTCAAATTCCATGAGAAATTTAGATTGGATGTTCAAAAAATTTCTTCATCAAAAGGTTGTCAAGACCTGGCACCCAGGCAAAGGCTGCCTAGGGCAGTGGTGGGGATTTTTAAATCATTCATCCCTGGAGGAATTTAAAAACCATGAGGATGTGGCACTTGGGGACATGGGTTAGTGGTGACCTTGGCAGTGCTGGGGGAACAGCTGCACTGAAGGTCTTGGAGGGCTTTTCCACCTAAATGATTCTGTGATTTTATGTGTCACACTCCTGTTCCCCAACCCAATTCCCTAACACAGACTCCATCTCAGGGTTATTGCTAAGATGGGTGGAAGCAAAGCCTCTCCTCTGGAGCACAGGATTGGAGACACAGATGGCTCAGCTCTCCAGGTGACACCACACAGACTGGTCTTGTGCTGTCGGGAAGGAGCAGGACAGAGGTACCGGGCAGACAAAGGTGTCAGTAGGTGGTGCTGATGGCCAAGGGGTGCAAGCCCAGGTTTCACTGCAGCAGTGCACCTAGATCATGTGATATGTTTGTTCCCTCCTGCAGCTCACGTTTTCTCTGGCAACATTCATCATGTCATCTTCACTGATGAACAACTTCCAAGGAAAATTTTGACTGTTAACTTTTTCCTATTGCCATTTTTATAAGCGTTTTAACTTTTTTTTAATCCCTCTGCCCTGTTGAAAAGTTGTAGTGACAGTGCAGCTAAGTGGGTGCACTGCAGGTGACCAAGGTCAACCCACCACAGATGGGGTGCCCTTATGAAGTCTTGTAATGGATGGATGTAGATACCTCAGTGTAGCAAAAAGCTGGGACTGGTGTGAGACAGAAAGGAGGGGGTGCTTGCTCCCAGGCATGGTTTCTGTGTGGCATGGGAGAGAACTAGTGCCTGCACCAGAAGGTGGGCAGACTTGTCAGCCCAAGTCTGATCCTAGACCAAATGCTTTACATTTTGGAAATTTTGAGCAAAAAGATGAAGGGGTGAGAGATGCAATTCTTTGCCTTAAAAAGAAAAACCCAAACCCAAAACAAAACCAAAAACAACCAACCAAAAACTCAAACAGACAAACATAAAAAAAACCCAAACCAAAACAAAAACCTCCCCCCAAAATTTTAAAACAGTGACGGGGGAAAACCACAACAGTTCCTATGTTCTGATTTGCCCTGCCATGAAACCAGAATAAATAGGCTGCGGCAGAGTTTAAGAGTAGATTATAAAACACCCCATCAGAACATAAACATCCCACATTGACAAAGTAATCTCTGTGGATCTCAGTGGGCCTGACCTGGTGCTGCCCTCTTCCTTGTATAGTCATGAATACAAATGCAAGGTGAATGCTGGCTGCCTTCTGATCGGGTGACATTTTACACCCATGTTACTGATGTCAACAACTGCATGAGGGAGCAGAGAATCAAACTCAGGATAACCACTTGCAGAAAATAGAAGAGCAAGCTGAAGGCATGTTTCCAAGCAGCCTAGGCATTTCAGGACTGACACTTTACATGGCTAAGTCAATCCCTTTTGCACTCCCACATTTACTTAGGTAAAAAACCTTGTGCTTTATGTTGTGCTATAAAACATTATTTGAGCAGACACTGCCCTGTCTCGACAGGAGACCTGTTCTCTGCTCCTGCCATCTCACTTTGTGAGTACTAAATCAGTGAGAAGGAACACCCCAGCAAAACTACTTAGATATCTCTGAGTTTAAAGCCTGCAATCTTTGTCTCTGGTATGCAAAGAGAGAAAAAATACGTCCTGTCTCTCATTCTGTTCAAACAATTCTTTCTCTTTTCACACAAACAAACAAACAGCAAATGCCCTATTCCCACCTGGCGTTGCTGCAACGTTGTGTTTGAGGCTTTAAAAGCGTAAAAGTCAAACCATTCAAAATGATGGGTCCCGTAGCTAATGTAACACAGTCCCAGGGGTACCTACATAGTGTATGGTATTGCTGCACATGGTATTAACTTTTATGCCTTCATCTATATATGCAATGTGGCTCATTTATGGTTGCTCTGGGAACCACTATGTTTACATAAATTTTAATTTCCTGTCTTTTGTTTGCTCTCTTTATCATCTTTCTAAAACAAAATTTTCCTTGTGAATTTTAGTGCTCAACCAATTATCCGCAGATGGAGGCACAGGAGAATTGACATCCTCTGATTTTTCCATGTGGCCCTGGCAATGTGCCTCTGCTTCGGTTTGGGCTCACTAGGAATGGCGGAGCTCCAGCAGTGACACTGTATTTCTACCAGAGCAGGGCCATTCCCACGGGTCATGGCAATTTTGGTCCTGTGTCTCCTGGGATCTGGCCAAAACCTGCCTGCTGAGTTGACGTGGGCCATATTTACTATATCATAACTCATTTTTCTTGTTTTGTTTTCCTTTTCGATGAATGTGGCTCATGAATTGAGGGAATCTTGTAGTTGACTTTATACATCCACACGTGAGTTATATGCCTTCAGATTTTTGTGTGAAAGCCCTTTGTCACCTGCTCTGATAACTGAAACAAGGTGTTTACAGCTCCTTGCAATACATCTTTTGTTGAAGCTTGCAAAACTAGTGCCTTGCTCAGAGAAGACCTTGTAAAACATCACTATAAATGATTGAAACTGTAGAGATGCCAGTTGCACAGAAACAAAATCCATGATGGTCCAGCTACAAATTAATGCAGTGATCTTCATGAACTTGTAATTAAAATTCAGTGTTGACAGGACCAAGCCCTGCTACTATATTTTAGGGAAACAAAGAATAACAGATAAAGCTAAATTATAATAGGTCGATGCAGCAAACACAAGAAAAATATGGCAGTTCTCAGCAGCTGTGATAGGAATCCTTCCTCTTCTTGAATAATAAAGGCTTTTGCTAATTTTAACCAGAGCTGAATCTGAAAAACCTGCAGTCGTATGTGACTCACAGAGCCCCAAGGGAAGGGGAGGTGGGGAGAGATATGTGTGTGTGGATGTCTGTGTGTATAATCTAACAGTGCCCAGAGCTTTTGAGATCCTGGACCACTTCAATTGCACAGGCCAGGTTCATTAAAAACCCTGGCTACATTCCAGCAGTTAAAATTGAAGCGGCATATTTATTGCATTTTGCTCAAATAAATCTGAAAACGTGTGAATCATATCCCTTGGAGAGATGGAGGGAAGGAGTAAACAGTCTCAGGCTGGCACTCAGGAGTGGGACACGGTGAGGAACAAAGATGTGGGAGGGTCATGGTCACAGGGCAGCGCAGGATGCTGGAGGAGCCAGAGGGTTTGGAAAGCTGAGGGCTCACTCAGTCGCCATTTTCTGCGACTGAGAGGCTGCTGTGCTGGCCTCAAACCCTCTGTTTGGCTTTTTCTATTTTTTTAATACTGTGCACACACACACACCCCCACACGCACACACAGATGCATGAATATATTTTAAAGAGCTCCTCAGCTTATGCAACTCTGCTCTGCAGCCCTCTGTGGTTTTCCAGATGCTGTTCATGACGCTGGCACCTCACCCCACTTGCAGCTGCATTCAGCTGGTATTCAATTACAGCCTGTCTTGCAAAGGCAGATTGGTTTTTTAAAGATAACATATTTTGGGGAAGATTTTTTTTTTTACCCCTCCAAAAAAGCCATTTTATTTAGGAGGGAAGAGGCATGACATGTAGATTGATCTTGCCAGGTGCTGAAGGGCTCCAGACAAGTCCTTAGCACCCTCAGTATTGTTTTACTTCAGCACTTAGAGAATGTGCAATACCCTGCAGGTTTCAATTCTGTGAAAAAAAAGTGCTGGCAGAGCAGGCCCCAAGCTGCTTCCATGGGGAAGCTATCAGAAACAGCACAGAGATAACCATTTTTATCATCACTGATTTTACAAAAAGCAATAAGCTTAAAATTAGGAAGCTTAAGTATTGATTTTCTTTTTTTTTTTTTTTAAACAGAATTTTTTAGGAAGTTAGGTGTTGCAAAAACAGCAGGTGATTGAATAGTCCTCCAAAGTCCAACATGAACCTTCTTGTTCAGGCAATGTGTGTCTGTTCTCAATATGATGCTGTGCAGAGGGGCGTCCCATGCCTTGGCAGCAGGGTAGGAGGGAAAGGACAGGTTTACAAAGCCGTGGTGTACTCTGGCATGGGGATTAAGACAACTCTGAGGAGCACATGGGCTGGGATGACTGTTTTCAGCTTCAAGTCCATGTTTTCAATTCATCACATCTTGCTGTTCAATTATTAGTTGCACTAATGAATGCAAATTAACAATGTTACTGCTTTCCTCAAGCTTTGGATGGTGCTCAGAGGCTGAACACAGTAAGCAAATGCAGAACAGAGACACCACTGCTTGTAAAGAGCGTTGAGAAATCAAACAGAGCAAATTCATACATCACTTATACCCGAGACTATGTAAACAACCTGATTTTAGGGGATACCAAATGTTTGCCCATGTTTTCTGGTGGAATGCTTGGGAGCAGCCAGTAGTAGCAACCTTGGCAACCCAGGTGGATAAAGCATGATGTTTTGATGGCTGATGTTGTACAGATGCTTTGGCAAATTGGTCTACTCTCTCCTTCTTCAGTTTCCCCTGTCTGTAGCAGGAGCAAAAAACACCTTATTGTGGCCACAGGGATGACAAAAATAGTATGCTATATGAAGATGAAATAAAATCACTTGATCTAGAGAAGATATGGTGTCTCTTAAATGAAAATATGCAAAGGCTGTTTGCTGTTTTTTGGATCAGACTGAGAAACAATATTAGTCTTATTTATTAGTTTAGTACAGCCCTAACTTTCCTCAGTCCTTCTATGTGCATTTTATTTGCATGCCATTCGATTCAAATTTTTTTTTCAAAGCCTTGCTGGACTCTGT
This sequence comes from Cisticola juncidis, assembly GCA_013400215.1. NCBI lineage: Eukaryota > Metazoa > Chordata > Aves > Passeriformes > Cisticolidae > Cisticola > Cisticola juncidis. The sequence goes on along the minus strand of VXBR01009599.1, from coordinate 235,398 downwards.
TAGTTGCAGAGGAAGCAGCTTTAGCACAAAGGAAGAGAACAGACTTGGGAAATAGGGCTGCATGACTTTGATGAAGGAATTTCTTCAAATATAATAAAGATGGAATAGCTAAGGCAGGGAGAGCAGTGAGGAGGGCAGTACAGGGGTAGTGCACCAGCAAAGGCCCTCAGTGTGTGTCCTCTTCATGCCACTGAAAGGCTGATGGAGCACTGAGCTTTCATGGATCTCTCCCTGCCTGTTTGATGTATTTAGCTGTGGAGGGAAAGCTTGCAGGGGCCAAGAAGGAGCCACACTGCATTAAAGGCTTGCAGGAGTGGCTTGTGGCTGGGACACAGCTCAGCACAGCTCCCTCAGTCCCACCTGGGGATCTCGTTTTGCCAAGGGGCTGGGGCACAGAGAGAGAGGTGAGAGATGGGACTGGGGTTTGCTTTGCTGAATTTCTCTGCTCTGGATTTGGTTTTGGGAAACAGCATCCAGTGGCGGTTCAGACTGAGCTCCTGTTTGATCTAAATTCCAGAGGTTAATGACAGCTTTGCATGTGTCTCATAATGCCATTTGCTAGAGCACTGGAAAGGGTTTTTTTAATATGTATTAACAGATGTAGTTACCCAGAACCCCTGGAGGTGAGAAACATGATCCCTATTTCTAGTGAGTGAGACTAAGCAATCCCACTGATTTTGTATCATGGTTTCTCTTGTGTTTTAATGGGGAGGCAAACACTGTATCTTTAAGGCAGAGTTTCTATATTGTACCAGTTGTTCTTCTGGGATGAAGGAGAATATTTCATTCCCTCAATAATCTTTCTTTTTCCAATTAGTGAGTCTGGAGACACAAACAGCAATTGAAGGTCCTCTCCAGAGTTCTTAGGGGGACATCGCTGTCATACCAGGGGAACACTGGCACAAGGTGGCACATAGGGATTGTGGAATAAATGAGGGATTTGATCCATGGAGGACCACACTGAGGGTCTTCAGCTTCTCTGAATTTCATTCTATATAGTAAAAGGAACAGCCATTGATAATTATTTTAATGATCTGATCCTCAAGTATACTAAAGAGAATACAGTGAAAAGAGGGAAAAGGGAGGTTGTTTACTCTTCCCATACAGGGCACTTACAGCCTGCAACTCTCTATTTCCTGTACCTGTTATCCCTTCTTGCATATTGCTGATTACCTAGTGGGCTCCTGAAAGTGTTGTGGTTGCTACATGTTTTTTCGCATCAGAACATATACCTCAACAGTTTTATTTTGTAAAAAAAATATTGAAAGAACAAAGAAATAAAACCAAAAAAACCCACAAAAAACCCAAACCCCAAAAAAGCCCCAAAATAACAACAACAACAAACCAACCAAAAAAATCACCAACAAACCCAAACCCAAGCAAATCAAAAAACCAACCAACCAATCAAAAAAAAAAATAAAATCCAAGAACACGGGGTATAAGTTCTTGCTTTTGTTGACAGGGAGGAATTCAGGTTCAGTAAGGAAATGTTGTCTAAATGTTAGCCCATCTGATTACTTGAATGTGTTTAATAAAGACATTTTTCATGATGCTATCGCATGGTACAGTGTCTACTAAAGCTATGACTGGATTTCTATTGACTGCAGTGTGCTCTGGATTGGTCCAAACACAAAATGAAATAACATAATGTAATATAATATAGTATAAACATCTATTTTGTCAATTTGATGAATGTGTATATATTTGAAAGATTTCCACTAAATGGAATGAGAGTTGTGAAGCTAAATCTCCAGGCCTGACTTCAAAGATTTGGCTAGAAAAACATATTTATTAAGGCTAAGCAGGACCTCAGCGATCACAGTTTAAAAGTAAAGGCACGGGCCTTGAAATGCAGTGCCAGTTCCCTGCTAATTCCCTCTCCTCTCAGCACATATATTTTCCTTTAAGGAAAAACAAGGAGCTTGCAGACCACTTGTGTGGCACGTTATTTGCCTCCTGCAAATAGAAACAGGCATGTGGCAGAACTCCGAAAAATGCAGTTTGTAACTGTAAGACCAACTGACCCTCAACTGTGGCAGCACTTTGTGGCCCCCACATGCAAACAATCATCTATTGATTCCCAAGGCATCCAGCCTCAAACCCTCCCTTGTTTTCCAGAGACCTCCACTTGCAGGAAAAGACACTGTCCTGGCTAATTCCCCCTGCCCGGGGGCTGCTCAGTATTTCTGCTGCTTGCTTGAAGTGTTATCAAAATAACAACGGCTTGCAAAGCAGAATTATTGAATGTTGTTTTTTTGCTGTTTCAGAGTAGAGGCGATGAACTCTTGGCCGCACAAATGGGCTTTTATTGCCGCCCTTTTGGCACATCTGCCAGAAGGAATATTGAGGAATATGATATGGGAAATATACAGCACAGGGAGGAGGGATAGAGCAGATCAACCACCACCCAGGGCAAATTTTAGTGAATCAAAGGCCATCCAAGAAAGCTGCTTAAGCGTCTGTGTTCTTTATAAGCACATTACTCTATGTTTGCCACAAAGAAATCTGCTTTATGGGATACAGGGAAGACAGAGAGGAATCTTTAAAAAGGAGACTGGAAAAGTAGATGCTCTTGAACCATATTTCAGATCTTTGTCACCACAGCAAAAACCTGCATTTCCATCACCTCCTTCAATAAAAATTGGAATTATTTAGATCACTTTAGTATGTCAGGAACTTGAGGGTGTGAGACACACAGCTGGGCAGCACACACCACACCTCTTCACCAGCTGTTTGGGATGGTCTCTGATCATAGCACAGAATCAGGGAATCATACGAGTCGGAAAAGTTCTCTAAGTTCATCAACTCCAACCATTAACCAACACTGCCAATCCCACCCCAAAAAAATTCTTTTGCTTGGAGAAGGTGATGTAGTCTGTGAGGGGCAGGGACAAAGCTGTGCTCCCTCCCAGCCAAGGCAGCAACTTGTCTAGTCTAAGCAGGAAGGATTTACGTTTTCACTGGTACATTTATGTAGATTGATATCAACTAATTGAAAGTGCCTGACGGGCATGGTCAGAGCTTGTGACTCAGCTTGGAGATAGGTATTTCAGGATGGAGATTCCATTGACTCCTCTCCACCAACTATAATTACTGACCTCTCCCCTTGCCATTGCCCTGTCTCATCCCAGATGGAACAGTCCCTAATCTCTTCTACTGAGAGAGACCCTGATGGAAGATGGTGCATTATTCTTAGTGTGAGTCATCCCAGCAACCCAGAGCACTGGCCTGGCACGGCCTCTGGGGAAAATGCAGGATCCACTGAATCTCTAACAACACCAGCCACAGCCCTCACTCTCTCCTGGCATTTCTCCCACATAATTATGGGGCTTAACTTTACTAAGCGTGTGACAAATTAAACACACACATACACACACACACAACCCCCCACCTCCCCACCCATAAAAGAAAAAAAAACAAAAACCAAACACAAACAAACAAACAACCCCCCAAACCAAACAAAAAACTAAAAAAACACCAAAAATGCCACAAACAAACAAACAAAAAGAAGGAAAAAAAAAAGAAGAAAATGAAAAAAGAAAATAAGAACTTGGGCTTGTGAGGCTTGTTAGAAGAGCTAACAGGTTGAGCCCTGAAGGAGAGCATCACATAGGCTAGGGAGATGTTAATTGATGCTTAGGGACCAGAACCTCCTAACTGTTGAATATCTCCCAGTAGATCCAGTGAAGGTTTAGAAAATGTTTGCCCTTGCTTTCCCCTGAAAGAGGCATCCAACAAGCTCACAAAAATAACAAACAACACAGTCTGAAGCAGAGGAGCTGTGGCTACATGCAAAGCAAGAGCCATGAGGGAATTTCCTTTTTTGTCTGAATCTTACTGTATTAAAAACAACTGGACAAAGATTGCATGGGAAATCCGGGTGGTAATCTGAGCATCCTGTTCTGACCAGCCTGCAGAAAAACTATGGGAAGAGAGAAGCCACACAGACAAATCCTGCCAGCTACTGCAGACATAACAGCCTGTAATTTCATTGCAACATGTTTTTCTTGAAAGTGGAAACATCATAAAATAAATGATGAGTGCACGTCAGATATCCTTAAAAAATTAAAAATACCCCAAGAAAACACACAAAAGAAAGACAAGATGAAGCCTTCTTCTGTTGTGAATGAGAAAAAATAACTTACTGCTCCCTGCAAATACATGAAATAACAAACTGAGCACAATGGAAACTATTTTGTATTTGTAAATATTGAGAAAAAATGAGTCATTCCCCAAATTGCTGATATCTGAGAGCATTGGAATTTTTGAGGTGTTACAGTATTGTTAGAACACTGGGATCATGACTCCAGATGATCATTCAGGAGAAAGAGGATGACTCAGTGAATGTTTTACTGGGAGGCTGTGGAAGCAATCAGTGCTGAAGTTAATCAATGCTAAAGTTTTATGTTTATGGGGTTTTGACAGCCCCAAACATATAGTTACAGAGAAGATATATACACAATTATTTTTGAGCTCAGAAACTCAAAAAATGGACTTTTGCAGATTTTGAGTGATGTATAGGTTGGTCGTGTCCAGTGTGACATATATCAACCCCCTGAACCAAAACATAGCTTAAAAAGTCTTAGATTAATACCTTACTACTTTCCCCTAAGGACTTTCCAGGGGCTATCCTTTTCCTTCAGCCTGGGTTTTATTTCTTAGAGTAAAATCACACTCCAGGACTGAATGGTCTTCATTTGTCTCCAAAGAGAGCAATTATTGAGACTTTCAGTTCATTTCCCACATTTCACATCCCCTTGCTCTCTTGCCCTATAGGAAATGAGGTAGAGAATACACGTTGTGACCAGTATTACACATTGCTGAGGATAAATCAGGTTCCAGTCTACAGAAAGGTAGCTTTCCTCTGAGAGCATCTTTCTCACTCCTTATCATTCCTGCAATCGTTGACTGACTTGTATTGAAGGGTTATTATGTCAAATCTCTAATACTGGATCTCTGCTCAAGATGCAGCTTTTGATCAGGGGATGTCTGTATAATTGCTTGTTGCAGCAATCCTACAGCACTTAATTTTTTTACCCTGAAAGAATCCCATCTCATTCTAGTAGTGAATGTAATAAAATTTGTGTGCTGATTTTATTTTCTAAACCAAACTTTCAGATGGGGAGAATGATGAAACTCAGATATTACTCAATGAATTTGGTTTACAGAAACTGAAATGAAAGTTAGTATATCTCTCTCTCTCTGCATATAGATATACATATATATATAGATATATGTACACATATGTAGCCATTCTTGAATCATGCATACCCTCAACAATTACTATGAAAATTAAGTAACACTTTATTTACTTAGACTTCACAGGACATGGCATGTGGGAGGAAAAATAAGTTATATCTGAACATTAATACATGTGTTTCAAACTTAAAATTTATTTTTCCTTCTTGAAATTATATTTGTCACTTACTTAAAACACAAACCCTAACTAGGCATACATTGATCTTCCAGTACATTTTTTCTTCAGTATTCCTTCATTAATCTCCTTCTTCCTTTTACTGTTTCCCGAATTCCTAAACCAGATTACGTCAGCTCAGGAGCAGGAGTCCTGAGTCTTTTCTGCTTTTGGAGAGCAAAGTCACTTAGCACAAAAATTGGAGAGGGAAGAAGACAAAAAACCACAACTGAATGTCCAGGGATCCTGCGGTTATGACTTGTCTGCCTACTAAAAGTGCTGTTCCTCATTTTCTGGTGTGTGTCTTGAAAGCACATCTGCCTGCGTTGGTGGGTCTTGACTGTTCAAGTTTAGGTCAGATATATAGGTCAGAAATGGAAAAGCCATATTAGCTCTGCTAGCTGCTCCTTCCAGCTGTCCCAGAATAGGTCAATTCATTCATCCTTAAATGACTGGGCTTCCCCATTTTCCTGGAGAACACTATTTTGAAGACTGATAGGTTTTCCTTCTACAAGCCTCTCTTGATGTTAGATTAATTTAGTTTTGAATACTGAAGGGGAGGGCATAAAAACCATCTTCTGATGTCGGAAGGACAGTGTTGCAGGTGCTTAATTTAAAATGAGATCTTTCAAGCTTCTAAGCATCTGCAGAAAAGAGTTTTTAAAAGACCCTTAACTGGCCAAGTGAGGCAGTTTTACAGGGTTGTTTCTGCATATGGATATCGATAGATGGATAAACATATATGAATATATACACATATATATAATACAAAAATCAAGACTTATTAAAAGCTGATGTCAGGTCAGAACTTATCTGAAATCTTTTCCTGAAAGCTTTCTGAGGGGTCATCTCTGCCACAGGCTGGTGATTGCATCCAGGGACAGATGAACGAATGCCTTAAGTAGAATGGAATGTGACCCTTGTTGTAAGAAATATGTTACACAGCTTCTTTTTATACAGTATGGCTTGGCTGTGCAAAAAGCTCTTCACAGCTGTGATGAGCACCCTTCTAGGCTGTAGGTAAATGTTAACCTACATTGTCTAACCCTGCTCCGTGTATGGGAGTAAGACCTTTAATAATAATGGTACAAAATCCTCCTCAGGCTGAGCAGCACTTACTGCAGTGACAGCAGAAATGGTCCTGTGGCTGGGAAGATGCTGGAGGAAGCAGGAGGAATGGTCTGACTCTGTCACAGCCCCATTCAGAGTGACAGTCATTCAGGGTGGTTTGTGCTGAAGCCAGTTCAGCAGTATTGCCCACATTACCACTGTTGTTTGTCTTTCTCTGCAGGCACTCAGTGCTGTTACTCCCTTGTCCTGGATCCAAAATGCATTACTCACTGACCTCCTTTCAGTCTCTGTGGTCTCTTCAACACTGGCTTTGCTGGCTTCAAGAATTAGGGTTCTAATTGTTCTTATTGGCCATGACAAAAGAACTGGCAGTTCAGCTCCATTTTTTTTATCTGACCTTGTTTTAATGTGTTACCTTCTCTCCAGAAATTTGCATCTTCTTACCTACCAGCTAAGCAGCTAATTTATGCTGTGGCCATAGCAATAATTAATATTTTAAAAAAGTTTTTCTTACCAAACAAATGTTATTGTCCTCTGGTGGAGGCAGGGATAGAGGAAAGCATTTGAGCATAAATGTACTGCCACTAAATTTTAAAATTAAGACACAGAGGCTGCGTGTAGGCTGAGAAGGAAGGGGAATTAGAGAGACAACACATGCACAGAATCCCAACATATTTCATGGCACTGAGGATCAGAGTCCATGATTCATCCAGCATGGCTAATGGATGTTCCAGCTGGCCTGGTCAACAAACAGTTGCCAAAGGCAATGCATGCATGTTGGAGGTGGCCACGTTGGCTCTTCACCTGCTCAACAGAAGCCCCAAATTTTCTGGGCTAAGGATGGCTCTGGCACCTTTCCTTTGAAAATTTCCTGGGAAAAACTAATCAGAGAAAAAAAGCATCCCTGAAAATTTAGTTGAGGTCTTTTCATCAGTCTTTCTGTCATCCTTTTGTCCTTCAACGTTTGTGTGTTTTTGAGAAAGATCAAGTAGATATGCATGAACTACAGGGGAAATGCAGAGAAATATTGTGCTTGGTCCTTGTGCAATAAGGAAAAAAATAGGTTGTAAGGTACAAGTTAGGTGGTTTTCTATCCTCTTTTTATCCATTAGGAATTCACTGAAGTGGCATGAGAAACAGCATTTACTGCTATGTGTCAGAGGGAGAGGGCAAGTGGTAACTCCCTTCAAATGAGCAGGATTTGAGTTCCTGGACCTGTGGAGCACTGAAATCTTTTGCTGTGTTCTAGTAAACAGAGATATTACTCCATTGAGCTGACAATAATGTGACACAGCCTGTGCCTGTGATATCGTTGTGATTTAAATAGATCAAAAACGGGGCACCATGACTGCAGTGAGCAGATAATGGGAGAGGTGTGGATATGAGAACAGACAGGTAGATAAATGTGCAGGAAGAAAGAGAAACAAATAGTAGACACTAGAAATGAAAAGCCACAAGTGTGGCATTGCCCTCCTCCACAAGTTCATCCTGAGGAAGTCACCAAGTCTCCCATTTCTCACCACAAATGTAGGGCAGAATCTGCAATGATGAGCATATAAGCAGCTGGCAAAGTTATTCTCTGGAAATCATAAAATGCTGAAGCTTTTATTTTTTTTCCAGCCATATGATTTCTGCTGATGGGAGACCTACAAAGAAACAGGCCAGCACCAGAAGAATGCCTGAGGCTGCTGCAGATGGCCAGGTCCCTTAGGATCTCAAAACCAGCCTAACAAACAGGCTGTGGCACTCCAAAAAGTTCACAGCATCTCCATATCCTGAGCCACACTGATCTTAATACCAACCCCTGCTCATCAGAAATGCCCTCAGCAACCCAGGAGCAGCTTAAACCCAACCATATGCAGCTCTCTGTGTGATCTTTCCACAAACAAGTGTCAAGATTGTGCTAAGACCCCATGTGTTCAGCAGGCTCCCTGTTTCTACGGATGAACCGAACTCGAAGCTGTTAATTTTACAGATGCTGCTAAGCCAGAATCTGAGTTATGAGAATCTGTAAACATTAGCACAGCTGTATGCTTTTGCCCACTCTTTGCAAATATCCCTTCTCTTTTTAATAGACTAGTAGGGGGTTCAGACCCAAACTCAAGTCAGGGATCTCAGCAGGATGTCAGACTATTTTGTGTATAAAGGACTTAAATGATATAATATGGATTCCTTGGTAGGTTGTGGTTTTTTCCTCCTCTTTTTTTTTCCCATTTCTTTCACATAATTTATTTCCAGTCTGTATGCTCTGGACTGGGTGGCACACTGACTTTCCCAGATACTTTTGCTGTCACTTGAGCATTTACGTACATGTGTTTAGAATATACTGGTAGCTTTTGAGACAGAAAATGTAATCAAACCAACCACAACCCATAACAGCAAAAATCAAGTGTCTTTAGCTTAAATATTTGCTTCCACAAAAAGAGTTGAGAGAAACAGCTCTTGCACTTTCAAGTTACTGGTGGAGAATTGCCACCTCCTACAGCACAGGGAAAGAGTTATAATGTATCTAATATATTATTCCCAGTTCAGCTTGATATGCCTAATTAGTTGGATCACAAACAACTGAAGACAAAATGCCAAAGACAAGACTTTGACTGCATAGCTGTGAGTTCAAACCACATTGCCATGTTTCAAAGAGCTTTGGAGCAATAAGGATTGAAGCAACACAAGCACTTTGTTGCCCTACAGATGAGGGGAGGGTGAGGAAAACGACCTGAGATTACAACCTGACTTGTTTTCAGAATTTGTAACATTATCAGAAAGCCTCCTGATTTCAGTAAAGTTTTGCTGATTAAAGGATCAACAGATACATCCAAGGTGAAAGCCAGTGGTTCATTAAACAGAAACTGGGTTCATCCAAACCCTGGATTCAAAACTATGCTCCTCTCTCTTCATTTAACAGCAAGCAGAGACTCCTTTTTATTGAGAAAGCAGCACAACTTTATGATAGCACTAAACAGATACAACTGTCTTCTTATCTTATAGAAGAAAGGGTGCCTGCTGAAATAACTACATCACTGGATAGCTACTGTGTTCCCACAACACAATAAACTCAAAGTTCAGATGAGTGCCATGCCAATAATGAGTCAATAGTGGTCGTATAGGAGCACAGATAATCAGGAGAGTAGGCAGACAGATAACGCTAAACTTTTATGGCACCCTTCACTCAGATATAGGGGAAACTGCAAAGACTACAAAGAATCACATTAACGGCTCAAAGGAAGAATAGGAAGCCCCTAGCTGCTCCAGGGATTTTGCTGAAGCTCTGGAGCATTCCTGCTCCTGGAGCAAATAACTCTGTCCCTGTGCCTTGGTTTCCCTCCTGCAAGGTGCACCAAGGACAATGCTTTAGTGATATTTGGTTCCTTCTGCAGGATCTTTCTCCAGGAAAACCCCTGAGGATGGGTCAGGAAAGCTGTGTTGATATGGTGACACTAATCCCAAAGCTCAAATGCTGTGTAGGACTTGGTGCTCCCACACTTCCTGGTCCTTCTTTGTTACCTGGTTGGATGCCAAGAAAAGAATCTTTGAGACTTGGCCTCACCTCCCACCAGTACTTGTTAGCCAGGAGAAAATGAGAGGAAAAACTCAGATTTTTTTACCCATCCTCCAATTTCCTTGCCCTTTTCAAAGCCTGTCTGGTCAGCTCACATTCCTCTATGAACACACAGAAAACCAGCTCCTAAAATTACAGCATTTATCTGGAAAAATGGGAAATGAGTTTAACCCACCCTCACTTTCTGGGGGACCCAAACCTTCCAGCTCCCAGAACACTGCCAGCACTCAAAAGCAGCCTGAAGAGGAGCAGCTCAGAAGGTTGTAGTGCCTAGTGGTGAGCAGCCTGCCAACACAACTCATTTATCACCCAGGGAGGACAGACGTGCCTTGGAAACCACTTTTTTTCCTGTTCCCAGGAACTGGGGCTCATTAGACTGAATACAGTTTGGTGGAAACACTGATATCTGAGCAAGTCCTTTATCAGTAGCAGAAACTAGCCATTACAGCCACCAGAGTTTAAGGGCAACTCAGCCCAACCTTAAGTGAAAGCTTTTGGATGAATGATGTCACTGCTGCACTGATTCCTTCCTCATCCACCATTCTCAGCCCATGCTGGGCTGATTTGGCCAGTGGTTCTGGGTTGGGGTCCACTTGCTCAGTGCTCAGCTCATCATTTAGTTGCTGCAGCTCATCACCTGTGGCACCAGCAGAAATGTGTAATGCAAGTGAATTATCCAGAATGCCACACCCTTTCACCTGAAATTGTGAACAGTTCTCACCCACACCAGCTGCAAATGTACAGCAGGGATGAGACAGTCTCTGTTACCCCTACCCTGAGCCTGTTGAATGTGTGGCCTGTGCCTCACGTTCCCTGTAGGCAGCAGAAAAGACAAGGGCCTGCAAAATGCCATGACAGACTACAAAAATGTCTTTCTTCTTTAAACACACTCAGTGCAGAAAGAGGACCTGATTCTCATCACCACCATGGAGTAAGATCCTTGCAGCTGGGGTGGGGGTGAGATGAAAACAAGCCTGGGAGACAAGGACTGAATGCTTGATTGATTTATTGCATCAAAATTTAAGCTTTCAAAGCTTTTTCCATCATTTTTTCTTTTTTCTTTTTTTTTTTTTTACCTGCTGAAGGATAGTCACTCCAGTCTAAAATAATCATAATCATCATAAAAGGAGCCAAGCTGCTTTTCCCCAAATGAGGTGTTTTTTTTTGTTTTTTTTTGGATGCCTCTCTTATAGCAGAAGGATTGAAGCAAGGCAGATAAAAGCTGCAGGCTGCAAATAGAGAGGGTAAAGCCACCCACACATTGTAATAACAACCAGTATTTTAAATCTGGCACTACCTTTGGAAACATTTACGGTCTTAAAACATAATTATAAAGATACGGGGGTTGAGAGGGGTGGTTGGAAGAAAGACACACACTGAAAAGAAGAAAAATGAGTGAAACAACTGTTTAATTTCTTGCTGTCATTAATACCAGACTATTAAATAAAACCTTACAGATGAATAAAGTGACTATGCTGAGACAAAAACAAAATTCCATTGAACTGGGTCTGGTTTTTGCAAATAGCAATATGTGTGTGCAAAGGAATTCCTTGTCCCTGAAAATGTTTACAACTCAGAAATAATTGAAATCAGAAGCCAATCCTTTCCACAAAAGAAAAAAAAATCTTTTTTTTTTGTGCAGTATTTCTCTTGCATTTTCTTTCTTCTTTTCTCCCTCCCCGTTCCTGGAGGTAAGACTTCCTGTAATTTTAACCTCTTCCAGCTCAGATCAAAGAAAAAACCAAAATTGCCTTAATGATGTGGCACGTTTTCCCTCAGTGATTTTAACATTAGCAAACCTTTGTGCCTGGGTCACTGTCACAGAAGACAGGTGTGGCAAATTACTTCTTTTTTTTGTTGTTGTTATTTTATGTTTTTCAGACAAAGACTGAAAAACACTTTAAGGATCTTAGTGAGTTAAACCTCAAAGGGCCTCTGAAAGAGGCTTAAGTATCAGCATATCCCAGTTGTTTTAGACACTTCTTAACAGATCATAATTAGGAATTATTGAAAGGTCTGTAGAGAAACAATTGTATTAGAATAATAAATGTCCTGGTGACTCCTGTTTTGCCTGCTTTTCACAACACAAGGACTGTAGAGCCCAAATTCCTCTAATTTCCCCTAGTTGTTCCTTTAGTTGCATCTTCAGTTAAGTCAATATGCTATGAATGCAATTGGTATTTCAGTTTTCTTTAAATTTAGTTTATTATTTCTATTAATCCATTTCAGTCATAATGCTTGCTACCAGAAACACCAAATTAAGCTTCAGGGGTTTTTATTATTAGTAGTATTATTATTTTAATTTATTATTTTAATTTTAATTTTTTTATTGGAAAATATTCAATTTTCAGATAAAGAAACCTAATGTGCAGAATAGTACTTGGACCAGCAGTAAGCTGTAGGAGATGTTCCTGAAGGAGCAGCTGCTTCAGTTATTAGGCTGTTTTGATATATCCTTAAGAAAACCATGGCCTGTTTTGTTTCTTTAAAGGTGTGTCACAAGAAATAGACTAGTTGATGTTAATTTTGATGTAACCTGACGCTTTCAGTTTTCTCTGTGGGGAGAGGGAGACCTAGCTGTAGACAATTTCTATATATAAAGTCCCCCGGTTCTTGAAAGGGAAGGCAAACATGGGCAGCTGAAGATGTTTTATTCTGTTTCTCACTTGAAAACACCCAAAAGAATAACAACTGTCCATTTTTTGTGTTTTGGAGGATGACATTAGGAGGAGTCAAGTTTTCAACCTTGGAGACACCTTGGAGACTCTTCCCATCACATTGCTTCTCCAGCATCCAGGAGATCACCAAAGGCTCTTTAGTAAAGATGGAGATACAGGATCATTTAGGTTGGAAAAGATCCCCTAAGATTATTGAGTCCAATCATTAATCCAGTACTGCCAAGCCCACCACTAAATCATGTCCCCAGGGGCCACAGCTAAAAGTCACACTTCCAGGAATGGTGACTCCACTACTTCCCTGGGCAGCCTGTGGCAGTAATTGACCACTCTTTCAATGCAGAAATTGTTCCTAAGATCCAATCTAAACCTTCCCTGGTGCAACTGAGGCTTTGATTTCTCAGAAGAGGAAATCCTACTCACTGATCCTGTCAAAAAAAACAAATAAATGCTTACTCCTTACTTGGCTCTCACACATAACAGGGCAAAGAGATGTTGCCATCACCAGATTCAGCTTCATGGAGAAGTGCTTGAACAGCTTAGTTTGGAATAATTTTGGATCAAATGCTTTTTTCAGAGTTTTATAACTTATCTTTGGCCTCTTTCTTCATCTTGCAGAAGATTGCAATGAACCTTTGTGGTCTTTTTCTCACTACTCATTTAAACACTGCCTCAAATTATAGTAATCATTCAATAAAAACAGCTTATTTGGAAATGCAGAAGAAGGGGAATAGGGCACTGGCATCTCTTTTCTCCTGATTTATATGAAGATATTTTTTGTTTTATACAAAATGGGATCCATTTCTCATTTGCAGTTACCACTAGACCTGAACTTCAGCTGTCCTGTCTGCAAACCACCCAGGTATGGTCTTGACTGGCAGGAAGAAAACCTGAGCAGTAAGAATGGCAGTTCTTTACCTGTGCATAGCTTTGGGCCAGACTCATAGCCCCAAGGAAAGCAGGTAGGGGATGGTGGGGAAGTCAGAGATCTCTTGACAATCTGACAACACACAGCTGAAAAGCCAGAGGGTCCAACAAAGAATCCAAGATGTCAGAATTACTGTGTCACTTGTAGGGTGTTTTAATTAATTAGTAAATTAATTAGTGATCTCAAAACAGTGTCAGCTGGAAAGGGATATCGTGTAAGCACAAACTAGACCATGATTTGTTCCAGTTCAGTTTGGTTTCAGGGCATATGAGATTTTCCAATAAGATCGGGTCATGGGTGTCTTCATCCGTGAAGATGGAGAGAGAGTGGCAGCACAGCAGCAAAGCAGCAAAATCTTGTAGGATCAGTGTGTGACTCTCTCTCACAAGACTGTACTGAAAGCTGCTTAAGATGAGGTGAATTTGTAGTAAAAAGACACAAAACCAGAAGTCTGTGGACTTCTTTCACTGTATTCAACACTCACTGACTGCCTACCTTAAAATTACTACATACAACTAACTGAATGGAGACTGTATCTACCATCGTATTTTTAGTGTCATTAACATATAAACATTATGTAGCAATTTCAGTCTATTAAACAGGCCTGGGATTGGCAAAGGTGCTGGTATGGAGATTGCTTCCTGCTTCTGAAAGCGAAATGGTGCTAATGACAGCCCAAACAGCTGTGGAAAATGCATGCTGTTGTATGACAGTCACCAATAGACAGGAGTGACCTTCAGAGGTAATGACTGTAATATTTAAGTGACTACATTTCCCCAGATGCTTGCTCCAAATAACAACAGGCATTAAGACAAGGTCAAAATGGGCTGAATTGCAGAAGCACTGTATTTAGCATAAAGTCTTGAGGCCTGTGTGTGGCACTTCAGCTGAATCTGATAATACCTGGCTCATTTCTGTGTGCAGCCTCTTAGATCTGCAAAAATCTTTATCAAATGCTACTTTAGGTAGCATTTGGTGCTGAACTGCCTCTTACTGCCTCAAAAACGTGGTGCTAATTAACGTGAACCAAGTTAGAATACGTGCTAAAGATTCCAGCTTTGTTACTTATTTAATGAGCTTTGTGGGATTTGAACATGAGGCTCAAAGTAGCAGGGGAAACCTCATAATTAGTTTCAATTAGAAGAAGTTCCAACACATTACAACTATTTGATAAACTACAGAGAACTACTGAACAGATACAAATCACTAGTGTTGTTTCATTTGTTATTATACTTATTCTATTCTCAATTAGTGATGATTGGCTTATGATCCTAATTAATGCAAAGAAATTTGGAATGGTATACAATGGTATGGTTTAGAAGATGCCAGAGTGTACAACTGCTAAATTATTGCTAATTGTTATTTACATGAGGACAGGAAGACTAAGCAATGTACTGCCTAATTAGCATTAAAGATATGCTTTCCATTTCCAAATTAAATGAAGGCAAATGGGATAAAATCATTACAATTACCAAAAAATCCTCATCCTTCTCTCTAAAAGTCAATAGCTGCCCTGCCAACAATTAAAAAAAAAGCCCAAAAATCCCAAACCAACCAAACAAAAAAACCCAGTAATCCAAACTAGTCAAGAAATAAAAGACCCCCAAGAAAATGTAGACCTTTAATCTAAAATGGACACTGTTAAAACCTTTTCCACTTCAAAATGTTCAGTGCTATATCCATTACAAGGATATATTACAAGCAGCAAGCACAGTGCCAGTCTTAATTAGGGAAGACTGTAGTGATTTTAGCAGGCAGTACAGGTGTAGCCAGCCTACAGAATTGCTCTCCTTCAGTGGTTACACAGAGGTGGTGTCTTCATTACTCCCTCGAGAGCTGAAATGCTGAAACACCAAAAAGAATTTGACAAAACTCCTGAATTATATCCTAGTTTGTCCACCGACTGACCAGCTCACCTTTGTATTCACTTCACCTCTGCTTCATCTTTCTCATGGGCGATGCAAGTGTCTTTGGTCAATCCATTGACACTGGCAAAGCACTCATCAATACAGATTTACATACCCTTGCCAAGGTCTCTACAGGAACCACTGGATTCTTTAATACATAAAGTGCTGTGTCAATGTCATGGTAATTATCTCCTTTTTGTTTTTCTTTTTTTTTTTTTAAATTTTAATCACTTAACATTGGAAACAGGATAAAAAAGCCTCAACATTACGGTTTATGGAAAACTTGTTATGTGAGAAAGGAAAAGCCCAAGGCATTTCAAAAAAAAGCTCTAAAGTATCTTTTCTTTCTTTATATCAGTTTTGACGGGTCTCAAAAAACATAATGTGCAGTGGCTGTCGCAGGACTTCTGTTTGCACTGTGATTTCTGAAAAAATAGACATTTCATAACAGACATTTCATAGCTTTAATGTTTTCTTTGTTTGCTTGTTTCTTTTCCTGCTCTCCTGTATCTCAGTGCCAAGGGAAAAACCAGGATGATCTAATAGGTCTTTTACATCTCTGATTTCCAAGATTTGATGAAAAACTTTATTCTGCACCCTTCTCAGCACCATATACAAACATTTTTCTTGGCCACTGGTCTACGTTTAAGGATGCCATATACTTCTCAGGGTTTCTGAAAGCTACATTTTTATACACACATAGGCAAGCATATATTTGGTCTGTAGTATCTCCAATTTTCTGGTTTTGAAAACACTTAAAATTTTAAGAAACAATCACTCAAAATACCTTAAAGGGAGACTGTATGTATTGGATGTTTTCTGACCAAATAATTTTATACACATACACATTTGTGTTATAAGCATGCAATTGCATATAACATGGCACTGCCACTGCTTCTCTGAATTGTCTTGTTCCAATTTGCTACAGGGCTCAGGGAGTTTGTGCTTCTCTGCCAGCAAGGGGCCTTTCATTTAGCAGATCAATGCAGATAGCTCAGCACAGCCCTGGAGTGCTGCTGAATGAAGATGCAGGCTTGTGCATGAAAAATACACAGCTTTACTGGAGAAAAATGAGCACTGGAATCTGAGCAACACCTTTTTTGTGACCAGCCTATACTGAAGGCTCCAATCCAGTAGCACAGACCAAGTTCTCTTGGACTTCTTTCTTATTTACATGAAGTCCTCTTTTTAATTATAAAAGTGATATTTTTCTGTGTTAGGGTTTTAGCCCACTTAACCTACCAAAGCAGGGCTTGCTGGAAGTGGGAACTCAGCCTGCAGACTTTACTGATGCCCCTTGCGTTCCTGAAGCTGAGTTTGTGCTCAAGTTGCTTGCTGAAGCCTGAAGGCTTCTAAAAGGTTTGATTTTGTCTTGAATGCTGTTCACTTCTTTCATCCTTACTGTAACCCATATCTTCTCTCCTTCCCTTTACATGAATAGCTACACTCTTCCTCCTGAGGCCCTTCAGCACCCTCTAACACTCAGACACAACCTTGGTGGCACTGCACTGGTGGATGACACAAGAATCTTGTCTTTGAGGACCCATCTGGAAAATGTCAGCTCTATTCCTTGCTGTACTTTTCCTGGACCATCATCTCCCATTTGAACAATGGTTTCCCCAGATGAACCATTCTAAAATGCTCCAGAACTGCATCATGCCCCACCCCTGGAAGTGTCCAAGGCTAGGCTGGATGGGACTTGGAGCAATGCGGGCCAGTGGAAGGTGAGCCTGCCCATGGCAGGGGAAGTGGAATGAGATGATCTTTAAGGTTTCTTCCAACACAAACCATTCTGTGATTCTATGGTCTTACAGCTTTCAGGTTTTATATCTACATGTCCCCTCTGGCTCACATCTCTGCCTGCAGATGCACATGTTTTAACCTCTCTCATATCTGGGACTCCCCAAGCACAAGCAGCTCTTGCTCTTTGCCTTGCAAGCATCCTCAGAAACCTTTATTTGTTTTACCATGGAGCTAGGACCGCTAGCCATACAAAAATACCATCCATTTTTGCCCTGCTGCAAAAATTCACCAGCTTTCAGCTCCTACCTTGTGCACCCCTGGGCCCTGACCTCCATTTCCTCACTGAAGCCTCAAGGTCTTGCAAGAAGAGCACTGTGAGAGACATGAAAATGTGAGGGGCCTTGAGGGGAAACCACACAAGGAGCAGCTGAGGGCACTTGTTCTGTTCAGGCTGGAGCAGACAAAACTGAGGGGAGGCCTTGTAGCTGCCTACTTCCTCATGAGGGGAAGATGAGGGGCAGCAAGAAACTCTCCTCTCCAATGACCCATGACAGAGCCCAACAGAATGGCTTGAAGCTGAGTCAGGGCAGGTTTGGGCTGGGTATTAGGAAAGGTTTTTTACCTAGAGGGTGATTATGCACAGATACAGGCTTCCCAGGGAAGTGGTCACAACCCCAAGCCTGACAGACCTCTATGCCTTGGCACACTTCCACACGTGATGGGATTCCTGGGGAAGTCCTGTGCAGGGCAGCAGTAGGACTTGATGTCCCCTCAAGGAGAACACTGCACAGGCACAGTGGGAGGTGGCAGCAGGGCCTCCTGCCTTTGCCACCCTCACAGGTGAGATACAGCACATTTTCAGTTCCCATTAAATCATCTTCTTGTTCTGGCTATGGAACAGCCAGATTTTATTTATCTCAGTGACTTTTGCCAAGTTAGAAGCCTTTTATTGTCTTGTTTGAAGCATAAGCTGGCTGCGACTGAAATTAATGGCTGCTGGATTATTCATTTCACCTGAAACAAAACCAGGTCTATGTATTTACCCAGAACCTGGTAGTAGCACTTTCCACAGTGGGATCTGAAAGGCATTGGAGTCCTATACCTGTTAAATCTTGTTCAGTCAGTTGACCAACATTAAAGAACAGAAGAGGAAAAACACTCTGTGTTCTTCATTTATAGGCTGGTGGGGGAGAAAAAAGCCTTAAGAACAATGTGGATTAAAATTTGGAGGACATTTCCTAAACCTTATAAGAAATTTAGATAAGGTCACATTGAAGAACTCCTTGAATATGTATCTTTCAAATCATTTGTACTTCTCCAATTGACAGACTGACAACATTAATAAAAATCAGAAACTGTGAACTGAAATCAGAGCCTGCCTCAAACTTACACATTTCCAATTCACAGAGCACTTCATGTGGATATCTTTCTGGACTCAATGCCTTAAGCTAAAAATCAGCTTCACATTCTCCCTCTCAGGCTGCTGCAGTTATCATAAAGTTATTGCCATCCAATAGCTACAAAGCAGGCTCTGTAAAATGAGAATATTGCCATTCCCGTTGCTAGTGGAGATGATCCTGTTTCAAGAACAGCATGAAACAGGCACTAATTCTTTGAACTGCTTTCTCAGACCCTGGTGTAAGGGTCAAGGAAGGCTGGCTATAGAACACTGTGGATGTTTGCCCTGTTATGGATTTACTGTCCTTGCTAAAGAGAAGGAGAGGTATTTTTCTGACAATATTGCACCCAGTACTTTTCTTGTAATCATTAAGCTCAATTATCTCTTCACTAAACACACAGGAGAGCCTTGGAGGGGACCATTTGAATTTGTGCTTACCAATTTATCTTGGATAGATTTGTAAATAGATTGAAGCACTATTTATATTTTATCATACACTGCGATTTTAGAAAACAAGCATCATGAAACAACTTTGGTTCTCCCTGATTTTAACTGGGTTTTGTTGACCCTGTGTTTAGCAAGCCTTGAGGACTCACTTCACTGCTGTGACCACTTCACATTGGCAACTTTCCTCTGCTCAGGGAACAGTGTGAAACCGCCCCACCAAGGCACAAGGCAAGGATGACTCTGTTGGGAACTCTCTGATCGTTGAATGACAGAATCATTAAGGCTGGAAAGGCCTTCTATTGTTGAGCTCAATCATTAACCCAGCCCTGCCAGGCCCACAAACAAACCATGTAATCTCTGTGTATCCATTGTTTAGGCAAAGCCCCAAAATGTCCCCTGAAGAAGGTATGATAAAAACATCAACAAAAGAATATCCTCATTTTTTCCTAATACATAATTAGAAACAATAAGTTATTTCAGAGGAAGACAACCACAATAAATAAAACACACACACATGCAGAGGTGATGCTTTTAAGAACTACATAAAAGTATGTAGAAATATGCAGAATGCATGTTGCTCTTGACTCTTGATGCACAAAGGCCTTGAGATCTACTGAGGAAAATTTGTACAGCAGAAAACAGTCTCTTTTTATTACCACAATTATTGATCCAATGAGTGCTTTTTTTAGAACAACACATGACCATTGCACTCATCTTTTGCTGGTAACCAAATCTCCCTCTTCCCTCTTACCCTCAGTTTTACTGTTGTTGGCTTTAAATCAACTCAGTAAACGATGAAATTTTTTCACAGCCTAACCAGTAAAATGGTGAAGCATAAAAAGAATGGTGTCAAATCATAGCCTCAAAGCTGATTAAAAGTAATCCTGCAGATGCTAAATATGGATTACCACAGCAATTACAGAAAATTCATAACCTTGCTGAAAAGGCATTCTAATGGAGTTCTGCAGTAGTTAAGGGCTGTTAGCTTTTTTAAAAACAATTTGCAGTAAAATGTGTGGAAGTGTGGTCTCATACAAGCTCTATCCAGTTCTGAATCAAAAATTGTTTATGGCTGTTGAGAGCTCTCCTGTGGTATTTGAAACAACCACAAACAGTGTTTTGGCTATCTCTATCTCTATCTGTTCTTGGACCAACTTTGACCCACGTTATGTCCTCATTATATCTCTTTTACAGTTTAAAAAGGCTTGAAACCTATTTCATTCTTAATTTAAGGCCATTTCATACTATAAGTTGCTCTAGGACAAAGACTCTTATTGCATTAAGATCTGTATATTCAAGCTTGACTATTACACAGACTTTATTTAAAACACCATTACACCCTGTTGCTGGTGATAAACTAATTAACAAGAATCTGGCCATTTTTAAGTCATTCTTAATTTAAGGCCATTTCATACTATAAGTTGCTCTAGGACAAAGACTCTTATTGCATTAAGATCTGTATATTCAAGCTTGACTATTACACAGACTTTATTTAAAACACCATTACACCCTGTTGCTGGTGATAAACTAATTAACAAGAATCTGGCCATTTTTAAGTCACAGTCATTAAATAATACATGTGAACATAGTAATTATGCAAACCTTTTAATATCCACTCTTTAATATAGATTTAGCATTATTTTCAGTGTCAGCTAAATCTGTGCTGAGTTCAGAAAATTTTTATATTGGTAACTCCACTACAGCTTCCATTTGCACCAAGTATCAGTGGTAAAAATTGTCTTTTCCATGTCTGAGCTCAGACAGCAAGAAAAGATCATCTCCCAGATTTAGAACTGTGGAAAAAACTCAGAAGTATGGATATGTGCTCCTCTGTATTTTGCCAGCATTTCTGGCAGTGCAACTCTGTTGACAACAGCAGAGAACTAGCAATGTAACTACAATAGACTGTTGCTGTCTTCTTGAAATTAATTTTTTTAGACTGAAATTTTATGATTTTTCCATCAAAAATAGATAAATTTGGATTTCTGTTTATTTGTATAAGTGAAATAATTTCCTATAGATTTTGTTTTGCAATACACAAGGGGATGCTACAGCTGTATGTTTTTTTTCTCCCTTAAACAGCAAAAATTAATAAGAATGACCTACACGTGAAGAAAAAACTCCGTAAGTGAAACTTACAACATTCCTAGATGAGAATGCTTTAGAATGTAAGCACAGGGATGAAATAATTTGATCTAAAGTTTGTTTAAGGTTAACACATTCTTCTTCCTAGTGACTTGGAGGCAGATGGGATATATTTGCAAGTTTTGAAATCAGATGCCTCAATTACTTTTCCATTCCTTGATAAGGGAAATGTTAGTCTGCATATGGGGGAATCTGATTATGAATGTTCAAATACTTTGCACTTATCTAGCATCAGACCATGGTTGTCATATTGAAACGTGATCCTTCTACTTAGGTCTGATAATATCAAAGCAAACAAGAAAGAAATATGCTTCAGCTGATAAAACCATCTTTCCTGTTACAACAAATTAATTTCATGAATCATATATTTAAAAAATAAAGAAGAGAAAGAAATAGAGAGAGAGAGTTCAAGTATTTCTTTTCACACTTGCTGCAGTCTTCTACTGCCCACTGGCTACAATTATGTGCTCCCAGCTGATGAGGTGAGGGTGGTCCCAGTCCCACCAGCAACCATCATGATAAATAAGCTTTTTCCTTGCTTCCACCAGCTCAGAATCCCAAGGAGATTTGGCACTAATGAGAACTTGCAACACAAGCTCTAGGGAGAGAAGGCTCAAAATTGCCCTGCTTAAGAAAGATCTGTGCTTCTCTCTACTCTCTTCCAAAGGCACTAATCAATTTGAGACCTGAGGACTTACTGTTGGACTGTAGGACTTACATCCTACTCTTTTCAGTCTCTGTTCACTCTCCACTGTTCACTCTCACTAACCAGAAGATGCAAGGCTACTGAAGTTAAAAAGTTAATTTAGAATTTTTCCAGATTGCTGTCGTATTGCCTCAGAAGAGTTATGTTTTCTGCCTGTGCATGTTGAGGGGAGAGAAAAGGCTTTTAATTATATCTGTAAAGGATTAATCCCATCTCTGCAGAAGGGCTCTTGACATTTTTGAAGTCTAGGCATCTTCTGTTGTGCTAGTAATGGAGTGTGTATGATAGAGAGTGTTGCCTTTTCCAAGTTGGTAAAATGACCTACGCTGCTAATGGCAAAGCCCCTCAAAGCTTTCTGTTTAGCAGGATCCTACACAAATACAGATCAATAGCTTCAATTTGATTCTCACCAGTCCATCTGTAAAAACATTATCATTCATATGTCTGCTGTCAACACAATCGCTCTCTCTGATCCAAACAATTTGTTGTTTCTATTTGTTTAGAAAGAAAAATCCTCTAAACATTCCGATTAATTTGAAAACCATTTCCTTTTCAACTACTGTGTGCTTCATACTTCTTTAGCCCTATCCTCTGTGCATTAGAGAACAGTTATCACACAGAAATTAGATTATTCTTCTCTCACCAAAACAAAACAAAACAAAACAAAACAAAACAAAAAAAAAAAAAAAAAAAAAAAACACCAACAAAACCCAAAAAACCAAAAAAAACAAACAAACAAACAAAACCATGGAGTGCCTTTGAATCCTTGTTTCACTAATACACTAATCATGACCTTAAACTAAATAACAGATAGGTTTTAATATAAGACACGACTAGATGGTACTTCTTCCAGATGGTAAGAGCACTGTTTACCATGATGGAGATAATGCTGGAATGCTGTTTGGTGTCTAAGGACAGACTAGCAATGAAAAAGCAATGGAAGTTTTGATTTGCTGGAAATAATACATTAATTACTGCAGCCTGAGTAAATGATGACTAAAAGTGCAGTGGACAACAATCTGCAAACATGGAAGCAAACATGGAGGTGTTTGATGGAGGCAAACATGGAAGAAGAGGTTTTCTCAGGGTCATCCAAAGGGTAAAAGTAGCAGCAATGCTAAATGGCCAAGCTAAATTAATGTTTTGGGGTTTTTTTTTCTTCACCTCTAATAGCTATGATTCTGTTATATTAAAACGGAGGAAAATCTACAGGGAAATTCTGAAGCCATTTCTAATCCAGGCCCTCACTGACAGATTAAATAGTACTGCAGATTGCAATTTCTTCTTCTGTAGTCAAATGTTAATTAGATTCCTTGCAGCTGTCTGTATATCCTGAGTTGGCTGATGAGCACATTAACAATGTGAGCTGATTCAAGAGTAAAATCAAACTTCCTTGAGAAGGATAATGACATATTTGAAGCACAGACTGGTCCCACCAAAACACAAATCCCACTAGGGCACAGTGGCTCTGCTGTATATTTTATACCATGTGCAAATGACTCTGCTGTGCTGGCAGAGTCCAAATAAGTGTACGAATATCATCCCCTCCACTAAGGCAGATATATTAAAAAAAACCCTAGAGAAGCTGGAAGTGAATAAATAATATTTTTCCATCTTCTGCAAACAGTCATAGAAGCCAGTCAAGTCACCTGACGCTTCTAAGCATTCCTCACATATCTGTGAAATGAGAAAACATTATTTCTCTTAGTTTATTTTTGGTAAAACCTCATAGCGTCCTTGCCAGAAGAGCACTGACATGCAAACTATCATGCCACTATATCAGTGTCAGTATCATTAACTCCCAGGTATTTTTTCCTTTTTCTGAACCTTTAGCCAAGTGTTTAACTGGAGGTGGAGGACTCTGTCCTTTTACCTAAAATTGCCTTGCAAATGGTTCTTTCATAGTCAGTTTTATTTCAGTTATCCTCAAGTTAAGAATTAAAGTTCAAATTTGAAATGAAACAATCAATTGACTTTTTCTCAGAGACAAACAAATAGAATACTAAGAATATGTATCAACTTTGAGTTCCTACTTTTAGAATAAATTGAGATCACTTCTTAAACAGACAATCTACCCACCTAAATCCTAATACCAGGAATTTGACATACACGTTTCTACAAAAATGAATGAAACTTCAAAAACAGTCTTTCACTTGGCTTTGAAAATTCTATCTTTTATTTTAAAACCTGTCTGAGTATTTACACAACAGACCGAAAAAGCATAACTTTTAAAACATCTCCTACTTCATCGTCATAAATTAGGGAAGATAGGTTAGCTGATTTCACTTCAAACTTAATCAAACAGAAATCTACTTGCCATATTTCTACTTGCAGTTTATTTGACAGCAGTTTTGTGGGTACTGCCTAAAAATGTCCTTTGAAGGGAAATAATGCAGAAATTACATTACTTTCTGTAAATCTGATATTTTGTCCTTTTGAAATAATGAAATTAGGTCTGAAAAACAATCCTGTAATAGAAGGAGAGTGGAATATGTTATCTAATAAGTCCTATGGTTGCTACTTATGATATAATTGCCAGTCAAATAGAAACTCTTCTCTAAAATAAAATCTGATCTTTTTTTCACTACATCAAAAAATTGCTTGAAATGTGATGATACAAGAGGAAAAAAATATTTTTGCACTTTACTGATGCAGCCTCCATTTGAGCACTGTTCTTGTGATAACCACATAAAGCATTCCTGTTCAAAGGTTCTGTTATTGTCAAGGAGATGAATTATAAAGCTACTTTATATTGTGCAATCTGCAGATTTTATTGACAAAGTTGTCAGGAGCAGAAGAACTGGGAGTCTCTCTGCTTGTCATGAGATAAATAAGAGGATCTACAGAGCTTTCAGCTTCATTCAATTTGTTTAGATACAAGTTGACTGGGAGCATTGATTCGACGCGAGACCAGTTATGGATTTTTAGGTAGGAACATACACAGTGGGGAGTAATAGATGGCTCTAAAGTGAGTACAAGGCTGCAATTCACTTGGGAGGCTGCAGATTGTGCAAGTCCAGCTGTATAAGCATGCTGGATCAAGGGCAGGTGGGTCTGATCCTCCCACAAAAGTGTTTTCTCTGCCTTCCCCAGCAGCAAAATATTTCTTGACCTCTTCTCCCATGGGGCAGCACCATGACAGGTTATATTTGTGTGCTAGGGGGTCTTGATTCATAGCCCCTCATTATTTAAAGCTTAGTTTCCCACCCATACTGCCACAAAGGGAGAAAGTCTCAACTACTGACTAATGGAAACACCAAATTCCAGCTAATTTGCTGGTTAAGACATGCCAGAGCATGAGATTAACACAATATTTTGTTTTCCTATCTGTTAAAATGTACCTACTTGCTGAAGGCATTCTGCAAAGCCAGTACAGATAATGTGAATGATCAAATAAACCCCATGATCCCATGCTCGTCTTCCACATCATCATAATTTAACCTAGTCCTGAAAACTCTTTTTTCCTCCAGGGGGGAATACCCAAGGAGCCAAGCCATCGGAAATCCAAACCCAGTGTGAGTTTCCCTAAAGAAGTGAAAACCTTAAAAACAATAGCGTTAAAAGGCTTGTGTCGTGGCTGAAGGAGAAGATCAAATTCTAACAAAACATTCATGAATGTTTTAATTTTAATGGAAGTTTAGTTTTAATGGAAGTTCCCCTCCACTTCTCTGCTGGTTAGCTTAAAAAGTATTTCTGCACTGGGTATGTCCAATGGTGCTGTTGTAAAGATGGATGGTGCTCAATGAAGGAGATGAAGGAAGAGGCAAGGGAGGGTGGGATTTATCTCGTATTCCAGCCTCCTAAAAGTTATATATCTAATCTTAACCAGTCATCTACTCTGCTCCATAAGGACAGGAAACTGTCAAGTTGATTCAAATCTTTAGTTGTATCTCCAAGAGGATCTTCACTGCAAACCAACTCATTTCTGGCTGAAAATCCATTACATTGCAATTTTCATTGAGTTTCAAGCTGGATGGGATTTAATCTGAAATCTCTGGAATAAAAGATTGCTTTCTTAGGCTTTTCAGCCATGTAGGCACCATCTATTATAGCAGTTATCAGGTTTTGACATTTCAGAACCCATGCAAGATAGTTCAAACTTGTGTTTTGTTGCTCTGCATGCTGCTGAAGTAATTAAAAATGGAAAATGTTCTGAAGCCTTTTCCAGGTAATGGTACTTTAAACATAAAAGCTCTCTTTTATCTTTGCTGAAACTATTTGGTTTTGCACTGGAATAAATTACTTGTTCAGCACCAGTGTAATTTTTGGTTTAATATAACACTGGAGAGAGAACAATGTATTTAGGAGGATTTCTTTTTCCCTTAGAATTTATTTTCTTTCAGTCAGATCTCTAGGTAATTCTGTTTACTTTTCAATTCCCAGCATTGGTGAGAAACCTGTAATGTTTTGATCTTTCAAATATTCTTGACAAAATGCTCCAAGGTCTTTATTTGACAGATAAATCTGTTCTGTTTTATTATTTGTTCAGGCAGAGTTATTCCAAACTAAAAATTTAAACATTGTGTTTCTCACCAGAAGTTTAAGCTGAATGAGAAAGGCAAAATTCAATTTTTCCTTTCTGGGGTGAGCTGTCTCAATAAAAATATAAAATAGAAAATGAATTAAAATATATGATCCATTAAATGTAACTTCACTGGCTGTTTTCAAGTATACCGATGACTTTCCAGCATAATTCCATTTTAAATAACAGATCATTAAAACAAAGCCATAAGAATGTTATCATCTGATTTCGAAAGAACAGGATTTAGGAGATCTGGCTCCTGTTGCTAGTTATAACCCAAATTTGGGAAAGACACTTAGCATCCCAGAATCCTGCCAGAGTTTCATAGAAGGATGCTGGAGAACTCTAGCCTGGACTAGTGCCTGCTTCCCAGCATCAGCAGCCCTCAGTCACTGGAAATTCTGAAGGACTACCCATGACAGATGGAAATACAAAACAGCAATAAATCATGGTGCAGAGATGCTCAGATTTTAAGGTTAGGGATCACATTTCACTGAATATCTTTCCATCAAGCCAAGAGACTTTGCTGTGAATATACAACAGCAGGCAGCCTTGAACTGCAAACTTTCAGAAATGAAGCATCCACACTGTGGTAATCACTGTCATATCTTCATTATTATATTGCCTTTCTTTTGTGCCTCTCCCAGACAGCCCCTATTCAGGTGTCTAGGTCTAGACCTGAGTCCCAATCCTTCTCTTCACATTTACATTCCATCAGAGAATCACAGAATCGCAGAATGATGGAATGGTTTGCTTTGGAAAGGACCTTAAATATCACCTAGATCCAACCCCTGCCATGAGCAGGGACACTTTCCACATATCCCAGGGTGCTCCAAGCCCCATTGAACCTGGAAACTTCAAGGGATGGGGCAGCCACAGCTTCCCTGGGCAACCTTTGCAAGGGCCTTGCCTTTAACCCTCACAGTTAAGAATTTCTTTCTAACATCTACTCTAACCCTGCCCTGTGTCAATTTGAAGCCATTCCCCCTTGTCCTGTCATTCCAGACCTCTGTAAATAGTCTCTCTTCCTCTTTATTGCAGGCTCCCCTCAGGCACTGGAAGGCCACAATGAGATCACCTTAAAGCCACCTCTTCTCCAAGCTGAAGAAACCCAATCCTCTCAGCCTTCAGCAGGGTAACATCCCTCATTCTCTATGCAAATGGTGGTTGTCTGTGATTAATCTATCACAGTTTTCCATAAGCCTTCCACATAATTCTCAAATTAAACACTTCTGCACTATCTCCCATGGCATTTTTTTGCAATCCAGTGAGGTTTCCTCTAATCATCCAGGGAGTTATTCCACTGCTTGCCTTCTAATTCCCTGTTTCTGTAGTGGTACCTACAAACTCTTTCAGTGACACCAGTGCCCTTCCTGTGAGATCCACCAGTACAGAGTCATTGCTCCTTCACCAACTTTTGCTCTTTATCTTTTGTTTTATAATTAGATTATAGAGGGGTTTGACTCCTGACCAGCCCTTGTTATTGTGGGCTAACGATAATACAAACCCCAGTGGCTACAAGCAAGTGTTAATGCTCACAAGTTGTCCCTGGTTGGCAAAATTTCCATGAGAGCTAGAGGCCAGGTCAGTCCAGCCTTGCCATAAAGACACTGCTGGAGTGGGATGCCAAGTGCCTGGGACACACAGAGAATTGAATTTGCAAGATGTGGCCTGTGCTTATTCCTAAATGCAGAACAAGAATTCAGGGTTGAAGCCCAGCCACTGGTACAGGAACACCAGGAACAACATTCTGAGGTTTTCATTGCAAAAATCCACAGTGCCTTTTGAGTTGTAGTGATGACAGGACTACAGCTCTTGCGAGACAGAGTACATTGGAGAATTACAATTTCTCTTCTTCTCACATCTTTGCAATAAGGAACTGCAAGTGTATTTGTGGGAGGAAAGGGCTAATTTGGTCAAGGGTATAAGATTCATAAACTCCACTCCTTATGAAAATATTCTGTGATTTTTAACAGCCATTAAACCCCCAAAGATCTATTTCTCAAGATTCAACCCAGAGGACTTGTTTGCCTATAGTAAATGGCCAAGCACTCAATAGATCTGCGTTACCTTGATAATGATCCTTCTGGCATTTGAAATTATGGCTAGACTGATCTGTGGCAGTGGCTTAAGCTGCTAAGCCATTGCCTGTTGTCTCTGTTTTTCATTTGACTTGGTAGCTTCCTGAGGTCCTGAATTCATCCTTGAGGATAATTCAAGCCTTTTCTGGCATTGAGTGAGCTGTCACAACTTACCTACATGATATTTAAGAAGGGTAAAGAAGGATTATTCTAAATGCCTGACTTAACCTAACTAAAGTTTGACCCATCACATGATATTTCAATCATTTTCTCATGTGTGGTTTAGTTATTTGCACATTGTGGACTGTTTTCTTTGGAAAGTTTCAGATATTGAAAAAGAGACAACTTTTAGTCCAAGGTTAACATAAACAACAAAGGATAATCTAGAAGCAGCCTACTGACTGTTTTTGCACTGGTTTTGATAGTAATTTAAAAAATGAACTTAAGTAAGTATTGGCATGACAAAGCAGTTTATTTACAAAAATAAAATGTCATGCACTGCTTTAAAATAATTATTTTATACTGACTGCACTAAACTGGCATGAAGGACAGGAAAAGTGGGTCTGGCCTCTGCTAAAATGGTTGCTAGTATAGACTCGTTGCCAGAGGGAAAGAGGCAAAGTGTAATTCTATTTACAGCTCTAATATTAAAGTTTTTCCTCCTAGGCAGTGACATGATGCTCCAGAGAACTAATGGTATTTAAATGACACTCCAGTCTACTATCTGCACTGCTTGTGCTGTACAGCATCACATCAGACTTCATGGACCGCAGGAGGAGCACCTTGCACCTTTCTTGCACTAGCAGAGATGTTACTGGACTTCTCAGAGGCTGAACAGATTAGCAGCAAGAAGTGCTGTCAGTCAGGAGTTGGGGCCTCCTGTGCATCCTTCAAAATTCCCTGACTCCCATGTATTGTCCCTCTCCAGGGCATCCCACAAGGCAGCTACTGGGGTGGGTCAGTGCCTCCAAATCAGTAATTTTCTGCTCATCACAAAAGTGATCATTTCAGCAGACATGTGTCATTAATCACATTGGGGGCCTAAGAAATCCTAGTGAGAAAAGGGAAATCTTCCCAGGGTCACTCGCATAAATGGGGGTGCCCTTTTTCTCTCCTGGGAAAGGCACCACCTGGCTGTGTATCCCACGGGCTGCAAAGCCTTCCCCTGGCAGAGGAACCCTGATCAGCACTGCTCAGCAGATTGTGGCAGTCTCTTATGTTGACTTCAGGAGTTACACAACCTGCACGCTCATGCAGATGTTTGCAGAATCCTGGAGGCGATGCCAGCCAGGCACTTGGCACCAAGACCCAATCTGGGAGATGAGGAGCTTTCAAGGCTCATTACTAACATTCATTATTTTCATTTTTAATAAGAAAACTCATGTGACACATCAGGGGGATTGGTCAGTCATCAGAAAAAGGAATAGCCTGGCAGTTAAATGTCTGCAATACCCACACACTTCCTGGAAGAAACTTGGGGTAATTCATCTGAATTTATCCCATGGTCCCTGGACATCACAGCAGTGATTGAAAGTGGCTGAAACTTTTTGCACTGCTCGTTGCACCATCTGGATTCTCTGTGGTGAACAGTGAGAATGTTTAAGGGGTTCAGACCCTCTGGACATCAGTTTCCAAATGACAGCTTCAAGGAGGGATCCATGAAGTGACTGGTTTTAGAAAGGCATTTAGCTATAGTAGGTCCTTTACAAATACCATTTTCCATACTCATTGTCAGTCACTTTCTAGAAACACCAAGAAGAGCCTTTGAAATTTTAAAATAAGAAAAGACTCATTAAAAAGAAGTGGCTTCTTTTTCTTGGCCTGCTACTTGCACACAAGTCCAGTTTCAGACAATGAGAAACTCTCAGGTTCATCTTTCATTTTCCTGGTTTGGTTGGTTGGTTTGTATTTTGTTTGTCTGTTTGTTTTCTCCCACTGCCTACACCCCTTGAGCAATATCTACATCAGTAAATAAAATGGGCCAGAACACATTGCCCCTGAAAGCAAACGGAATGACTTGTTTTACTAAGATTAAAATTCCTACCTGAAACATGATCACCTCATGTTTGTATCTTACTGATTTGAAAACCATCCCTGGCTCTCCCTGCCCACTGAGTCGTGCTCAGGTATTATTTGGAAAGAGTTGCCAGTCATAAGCCAAACACACCTGAGACTGGCTAACATTAGTTTATGAAAATCACCCCATTCCCTTTCCAGTCACCAGCACAGATGGGTAGATATCTTTGGATCTGCAACTCAATTCATCAGTTCAACACCATTAAGACCAGTGGAGTTAACTGAAGAGATTTGCACTTATGTTCATGAAAATAACATTTTCCCTCAACTCTTGGGATGTGGTGAGTCACCCTCTCAAAGTTGCTTCCTCTCTCCAGTGACTGTAGGAAGAGCTTAGATAAGTTTCCAAAGGTTGCCTCGCTTTTGGGTGCTTAGAATTTAGTGAAAATCCTGTGCTAGAAGATAAAGGACTTCTTCGTTTTTTAATCTGAATGATATTAAAACCAACCTCTACTTTGCAGGGAATGAAGAAGTTCTACTTAGAACATATGCAGTTCAGTTCTTTCCTGTGAAGTTGCCATATGGCAGGGGAGTGATGGGAAGAAGAAAAATATTGACAGTGATGATATATCTTATTACAGAGCATAAGGACTAAATTTTCCTCTCAGTTACACTAGTGAAAATCTGGAGTGAACAGCCTTGTCTTGATAGGAAAATCAGATCAGTCAGTGGATATACAAAGCCAATTATGAGAATGAAACAAAAGCAAACTTGGGAAACATTATGGTATAGTAAAGAAGACATGTGGTAGGGTGCCAGAAGACAGGAAGTCATTGAGCCCAGCACGCTTACTCTTCCTTTGAAAAAGTCATCCCATCTACAGTAACCACAAGCAGTCAGGATCTTGTTTTATGCCTGAACTTGGCAAACTGAATGAAAGCTGCCCAAAAACATCTGTTCTGGGTTCCAAACATTTATATAGCCCTTTGTTAGAGTATCAAGGATGGCATCTCATCAATGGAAGGGAAGCATTGCAGAAGAAAGAAGTTCAAGGATGCTATAGGGAGAAATCTAAGATTAACACAAGATCTGCAATGTTTTACCCAGCAATAACTATCACTTATTTCTTGCTGAACATCCAGCTGATTAAAACTTCAAACTGTATTTGACAGGCAAATCTAGAAACTGCTCCAAGGAGGAGACCATGGTGCATTCCCATTCCATACTGTTTAGAATTTAGAATTCCATTCAAAATTTTTTAGAAATATATTGTGGGCAACTTAACAGAAAATATGCAGCAGTAGTCCTGTTTCTCTACTACATTACAAAGACATAAAGGCAAATATATAGCTGAGAATACTTCTGGAAATATAATGTATATTTAGCAATTAATAGTTATCTGAAACTTTGTTTTGCAACCTGCTAGCAAAAGAATTGTTTGATTTTCAAGATCTTATCCAGACTGTGTAAGATAATCAGAAAGGTACAGACTTTTTGGACCTAAATGGCAGGATGATAGCTTTTATGTGAACTAGAAGAGGTAAACAGTGCATAAAACTCAGCCAGACAAATTTAAAAAATTAAAAACTGAATTAAAATTACCACCTGTAATTTTGTACACAAAAGAGTTAAACAGCAATTTGATAAATAAACTATGTATTTTTTTTTGGAGGCCTCTGTAGACAGAATTCTTGCAAACGAGTTCAAAGACAAACCATAGCCAACTCAATGTCCACAGTTTCTTTGGAGCCAGTATGGAACATTTGGCCAGAAAAAAACAGTGCCAACTACCCAGTGCAAAGCCTATACTTTAATTTGCAAAAGCAAAAAGCTGTGATTTATACTTCTGAAAGGAAGAAGTTAAAAAAAAAAGGATCTAACAGTACGTTCTGTGTAGGTTTATTATTTTGCCAACAGTTTGTGGGTTGGATGACGAGGTACGTTCCTGAAGATTAGACATCACCATTTTTTTAAACAAACAAAACAGCAGGCAAGATCAAAATTCCCCTAAAGCAGAGGCAGTCCTTGTGAAAGTTCAAGGCTGTTGTGGCTCTCTTTCGGCTCTCTTTTAAAAGAAAAGAAATTAATCAACAAATAGCATTAATCAGCTTTGGTCACAGGGGCATTTTTGCTTCCAGTTTTGGACAGTCAGAGGCACAGTATCAACTGGTCATTAATTACGTTGTGTAAAGCTCTGTGGATACACACTGCTTTTTGTGACACCAAAAATTTCTTGTGAAGAATGGGACTGTAACATGTGGCATGTCTTTTTTTCTTCTCCTTTTAAACCAAACAATTTCCTAGTTCAGAAGAAAAGGTGAAGAATAAATGGATACTGGAAGTGAGGAAAGTGGTTCCACTGACAAAATCAACAGACAATTGAAAATCAAGTGGAGTCAATGGTGTGTTGTTAATTCATGTGTTCAAACTGGTACCATGGCTAAGGGAAGGGTGTCTTGATATTCAGAAATATCAACTGATGAAATTTAAAATGAAGATTTTTGACATTATTGACATCACAGGCTTGTCCAACAGGATTTTTTCCAGTTTCCTAGACTGTCAAAACCATCTTAGTGCTGATCTTAAGTAGGGGATCCATAAATCTCTTCATGACAGAGCCTCAAGATAGCATTCAAATTTTGGCCAGATGTTACGGTTAAAAATGGGATATTGTTTCTCAGAGAGAAATCTTTTTCACTGTCATGACTTCCCCTAGCCACCAAAGGCCTGTTCTAAGGCTACAAATTAAAAGTCCCAATAAATATATTATCATTGTTCAATAAAATAGCACTGCCAAAAAAAAAAAAGCCTGAAAATATCACTTTTTGATGAGAAAAAGGGCAGTCATAAGTTGCACACTGTTAGATGGTTCTTATGGATTTTGTGGCAGTCAGCTCAGAAAATCTATTTCTTCAATATGTATAAAATTTTTGTTTGAACAACATAAATTAGGGAAGAAAAAAAAAGCCAACAGAGCAATTTTAGATACCTGTTCTAGCGCTAGGCATAGCCTTCCAAACCCTAAAATATGTGTGAGACTTAAGAACACCTCTACACAGCTGTCACTCTCTTCCTGAGATGTGGCTGCCCATTAATGTATAAATTAATTTTGTTTGTAAACGTCATATCCTTTGGCAATACCCAAGGCTGAAGGCATTCAGGAAACATAAACGTACTTTTCTCAAAGTTTAACTTAGTGTAACTGAAGATGCATCCTCATTAAAATCTTAGCCCTGCTCATGGTTTTTCTCTGCTAAGTTTTATACTTCATGAATCATTGCTATTATTCTCAAATTTGTTTCCATGAAGACTCTCTTCTTTAATGCTTTTGTTCCTAATAGAATGGCCACATTTTAACTTCTGCTTCCTGGGGAAGGATTTTGCAAAAGTATTATGAAGACAGAAAATAGTCCATGAGTTTCCAAATTGTAGGTAGCAAGAGTATTTATTATTATGCTGGGAGAGAAACAAAAGGGATATAAAAAGTGATTTACAAGGACAAAATACAATCTGTTATTCAGGAGAAGGAGGAAAAGATGCCTTCCATGGACACATCATGCCATTTTTTATTTCTACATTTCTTCTCTTCCATATTCTTTGAGTGGGATACCCAATGAGGTAAATGCAGTACAGCTATAATTAGGTTCATCTGAAAGATGATAATTAAATAAAACAGAGAATTGTAGCACACCAACATGAGCCATGTTTGTAGAAATAGATGCAGCTGACCAGTCTTCATGGCAACTAGATTTTTCTTATTTGTGTGAATTTCACCAACTTCTGCCTTCATTCTTTTTCTTCTTTTTTTCTTCCTATTCAATTTTGCATTGTTTTCTGTGACCTTTAAACCAATATTATGCCCTACTGACAAATTTTCCTATAGGAATGTGATAGTCATCAAGAGAACAATATCATTTGGATGAAATAAGACTCCCAAAGGAGTCCCTTCAGAGCTAGAAAACCTATAAACTTCCTACTGAAATGTTACCCAACTTGTGATTTTTTCTTTTAAAATAAAATATTAGGGATGTTTTATAGATTTGAATCTTTTTCATTATGGGAATGGAAGGATCACCGTCTTCTTAGGCTATCAGTATATATTTTTGAGGCAGCAAAGATTCTTCCAGTGAACTTCATGTTGCTATTGAAATGTCTTCCCTTTTTGTGAGCAAGGCAAGAATTGCAGAATGATACTATATGGATGAGATCTAAAAATAAAGTCTCTTGGCAATTGTGCTAAAATAAGTATTGCCAGTAGCTTGATGTAAATAGGAGGAGAACCATTTCCTAAAAATTACTTCTATTGTCTCTGGGCATAATTACTCAGGTGGAGAAATGGCACCTGCTCCTCTTTAAGTAATTTATCACTTCTGTGTGAAAAAAAAAAAAAAAATCTCTGGAGAACACATCCTTATCTGTAGAGAAGAGGTCAGTATTGCTCTGTTCCTGTCTCTAATATGCCTGCATAGCTTTGTGGTTGATGGTGCAATAAGAATTATCATAATAAGAATTATTACATTCATGGACAATGATGCATTTAAATCTGTTGCAATTAGCTGTTTCTCGCTCTGACACCAAACTTCTGGCATTAGACCTCCCTGCACCTTGGTTTATCTGCCCTCAGAATTAGGGGAAAGATACTGACCTTTCTTACAAAACTAGTCTGAGATTCACTGCTGAAAAGCACCTACCTACAAATTAGGCAGAATATTTAGTAGCATATCTATCAAGAGCACAAACTCCATTGGGTTGTAAATTCTCGTTGGGAGACACACACTTATGACATTCCCTGTTGTCTAAACTTTGACTAAAAGTGGTCATTTTACCTGAGACTCCACTGACTGCCAGAGAATTTAAAATTTTACTTAGTTTTCAGGACATATCTTATTCCCTGATTTAGATACACCTCTAGGGTCAAATATGAATTCTTGTTTGAGAATGTCATAAAACAAAAGGATGATAATCCCAGAGTCATCAAATTACTTGGATTGGAAAGAACCATCCAGTTCCACCCCCTACCATGGGCAGGGACACCTTCCACCATCCCAGGGTGCTCCAAGCCTGTGGTACTGCCCCAGTCTTGGACATTTCAAGGGATTCTAGGGCAGCCACAATTTCTCTGAGATAATAACAGAAAGTATGATGATTTCTAGTTACAAAAAGATGTTGAAAAAATTAGTATCTTTCTGTGTGAATGCTCTATACAAAAAGGTCCTCAATAGGGTCCAGTTTAATGGACAAAGACTGCCAGGACAAATGCATGAGGGACAGCCAGCAATGCTGGAATTCCTCTGGTGCACTGCCAGGAGCACAAAAACCTGGCAAAAACCATGTTATGGAAAGAAAAGGGTTGTCCTTGGTGTACGAGATGTACTAGGATCACTCCAGCCATCTGGATGGTCCTTCTGCCACCTCCTCCTGAGGCTCCTTCTTCCTGATGACAAGTGGCGTGACAGCATCCCTTGTTTAGTGACATCACCTGCAGTTATGCAGTTTAATTGCAGATGCTCCCTCTCCTCTATTTACCCTGTAGCCTTTACCCGTGTTTCATATAGCAGTGGAGGCAAAGTGCTTGGTGAGTAAGTTTATATTTTCATTAAGAATTTGCATATTGGTGGAATATGACTGGGAACCTAATGAGCTACTTTGTAATTTGATGAAATGGTGTGACTTGCCAAGGGACTTAGCCCAAGGAGTTTTGTGTGCTAATCTGATGCTAAGCACAAGGAGGACTTCAGGGATATCATCTTCTCCTGGGTGTCTTGCCCACCGTTGCAACTGCATGGCTCTAATTAACATTAATCATGCCAGAGAAATCGAAGACCAAAAGCTACCTGGGGAACTACAGTACTGAGAATGAGAACCTGTGCTAGCCAACACGGTCACTGGGGAGTAATTAGGTCCTCTGCAAATCCTAGTAGGAGTCTCACATCTCCAGCCACGTTCTGGCATATCTTGCTTAAACACTGAGTACGAGCTGACTGAGGACACCACTAGAGATGGTTTAATACAGAGAATTAATACAAAGGGGGGAGCTGCCAGCACTTTGGACAGCATTTTTAGAGTGAGAATTAATCCCTCTTCCCTGTAACATTTTGACTAGTGTGAATACATCAGTTCCATCCACATTTTAAGTATTC
Organism: Cisticola juncidis; assembly: GCA_013400215.1. Classification (NCBI taxonomy): domain Eukaryota; kingdom Metazoa; phylum Chordata; class Aves; order Passeriformes; family Cisticolidae; genus Cisticola; species Cisticola juncidis. The sequence continues at coordinate 198,646 of VXBR01009599.1, read as the reverse complement.
TTCTTCATGATTCATGATGAATCAGAGGATGCATCCGCCCTATGTTCTGCTCAGGTATGGTGTGAAAGTGAAGTAGAAAGTGCCATCAAGTCATAATAATACACTTGGTTTGTAAAACCCATTTCATTCACTATATTTCAAAGCCTTACCAGTATTAATTAATTAAAACCTTGCCACAGTTCTATGAGTTGGCCAAGGACTATTATCTCATTCTATCAGCCAGTGAACATGGAGACCCTGGAGGCCAGATTGAGACTGTCTGCTTTAGGCACTCAATTTATTCATTGCAACATCTAAAATAAAATAGGTGCTTGGCTCCAGCAGAATGATTCAGATCTCTTAGGACAGGTGTCTATGCAAACCATACAGGCAAGGCAGTGACAGATGTCTCTGAAGTAGGACCCAAGTGATGTTCACACGTTTCTCCCAAGAATGGAGAGCTGTAGGCCCTTCATGGGATGCTTTTATGTGGTTACGTGCAGCCACTCCAGGCAAAAGCACTAGGAAGCATTATTCTCACAAGTGTGGCTGGGTAATTGCTTAATCTAAGGCTCAACAGTGTGCAAACCTCCTTATGTGGGAATCAAAAATAGAAATTCCCTTATGAAGGGCAAGCACCTGGGTTGTGGGGTAAGTGGGAGGAAGGACAAGATATTAATGATTTTGATTTGAGCATTTATCCTGAAAGTAGAAACATAGAGATCTAGCTGTCCAGACCCAGAGGGTCTGGCCCCAGCACTTCCCATTGCCCCAACTATTCCAGGAGACAGGTGAGGCTGGAGTGAAGACACTAAGGTCAACCACTCAACAACCAGCAGTGTGGGATGCAGAAACTAGTAAGATCAATCCAGTAAGCGGGGAGTTCTTCTGCTTGTAAAGCTTCTATTGCAGAGCTCTATCAGATAAATGGTGTTGAGACAGGCCTTCCCTGGTGACCCAGATTTAGCTGCCACTTAGGATTGCCTGGATGCTTCCACACTGCCAGACTGACATGTCTGGCATGTCTCCTTTATCCTGGTACCCAGTCCTCCACACTGCAGTTATTAGCTGGCCATTAGGGAGCCATTTGTTCCATCTGAGAGGAAAGCTGGGCATGGCAAAGCTGACGTATGTGCTGCAGGTTCTGTTCCAGGCACAGCCTGGACAAGCACCTCACAGTTTTGTCTCTGTCTGGTGCAATATTGCAGTGCTAGCCTGAAGCCTCAAAGCCCAGTGTAACCCTGCTATCACTCCCCACTGCACACAGGAAGCACATGGCTGCAGAAAAAAAAATACACCAAACAATAAATATTTTGGCATCTGTATTAGGAAACAAACAAAGCCCAAACACAAACCCCCAAACCTACAAACCCAAAAATACTTAGAAGTTTGCACCAAGCCTACAGGGAGATGTTGTCCCGTGGAGATCAGGATCAAGTTTTGTGCAGTGTGGATGATCTGCCCGCTCCAGCTGCTAGTGTGAACACAAAACAAGCAGTTCAGAGACATAGACTGTCTTTCTGCTTTAGACTACATAAAGTATGAACATGCTCCAAATTTCTGTTGCTGAAGTGTTCTGTGCTAGCTTGATATCACCTGAATGTGGTGGGTTGGTCAGACTGGTTTCATGTGGTGGGCCCTTTTCAACACCTTGGGAGATATTAGCAGCCTCTTATACACTTGTGAGTCATGATGCATTGTCAGTCCTGAACACAAATTAAACCATATGCTTATGTGTTTAAGTTCCTCTTAGGTCTAAAACACACTATCCAGATTTACATGTAACTCGGTTTCTCTGGGAGGTAGGACCCTCTTCAGATGACTGAAGCATTCTCTGGGACTTAGACACATCTAGCTGATTCTCACAGGGATTTAAGTTGACTCATGAATGGTCTAAATCACATTCACTGACTTCTTCAAGCTATGCAGTACCTCAGGAACAGAGCTGAGAAAACGACTCATGAGTTCTGAACCTGGGCTTGAGCCTGATTTATTACCATTTTTATGTGGGGGTTTCTTTGATCTCAGCAAGTGTCTTCACTGATTAGCAGCAGTGAAGTGGAATTTGGGTTAATGTATGCTCTACCCACTCTTTAACATAAGAGTGGCTCCTATTAGCTCTTTAGCAGTTTGTCCTTTTCTGCAAGAACTTGCACAGCTGACTTGGCTAAACTTTTAATGGGTGCGCTTCTCATGTGGGAGGAAATGTTAAGCACTGCTTATTGTTACTTAGAATTACACACCCAAATGCCATAACTCCATCCAGAGTTCCCAGGCTGCACTACTGTATCACAAATAAGATCTTCCTCACTGCCTAAAGTAATGTCATGATGCAGCGTAGGAGCCAAGGAATGCTGGGTTTGCAAAACACACACATTGCTTCAGATTGCAATGAATTAATTTAAGAGGAGATCAGGCAGCAAACCATTAATTTCAGTGCAATATACTTTCTTGGTCTTCTTATTTACCGAGATGTTGTCTCAGTAGATCAAATCAATGAAATTACAGCAGTGCACTGACAGCAGCCGATATCTGCCTAGTATCTTGGGGAGGCATCCCTTTATCAACTGCTTCCAGTTTTTGCCTGACGGAGCTCTACTGTTCTGTCTGTTCTGCTGGAAAAAGGAAATTTAAAGTTTTCCAGCATAGCTGGCTGAGCCAGCAGCTCCTGTGGCAGCCAAGCACAGGCACACATACTGACTGCCCAGCGAGCAGTAAACTTGGTTCCACCGTGCCAGAGGAGGTGTGCTGCTCTCCCTGGGTGCACTCCTGGAGGCCACGTGTAGGGCGTGCACAACTCCACCCTCAGCTGAGGTGGGAAACTTCTTCAAAGTGGTTTTGAGGTTTTGTTAAGAAGCAAAACAGGAAATCTGCATGAATCTGGAGTTTAACTATTTTATTTTTTTAACTTGTTGCTCTCCAAGACTTTTTTTTTTTTTTAAATAAAAATTAAATAAATAACTGACCTCATCCCTAGTTTTTACTGGTGCAGATAAGATTTCAGGCAGCAAAGATATCCTGGAGTAGTCCAGGGATTTTTTTTCCTTTCCTTTTTTTAGCAAACCAAGCAACTCAGAGGCTGTGTCAACTTACTTAAGTGCTCTTTATGCCAACTAATCATAGCTGGCACAAAAAACAATGCTGACTATTGCTGCCTTTCCAGCCTACAGAGGAGGCAGGGAAATCCAGAGACACAGAGCTGTAATGGCAAGTCTGTGCCATCTGGAAAAATTCTCTATCCTCAGCTTAGCTGCTTGAAACCAGAGGAAGGACCACTGAATTCACTTGAAAAATCCCTGATGAGGACAACACTGGAGGGGTAAAAAGCACCAGAATAAGACTTCCTGAGCCAATATGCTGACCCACATACCCAGTACCACTACCACTGTTGAGGGCACCTGATGGCTCTGTCCCTTCCTTCCTCAACCTTCCCTCTAGTAACCATGAAAACCACAAGAGGTGATTTAATAGCCTGCAGTAATGTGGGTCCTCCCCAGCCCTGAGAAAGCTATGGTGTAACCATCAAGTTTCCTTGTGAGGTGGGGGTGGGAATGTTATTACTACTGACCTCAATGTAGAACCTAAGCACAATAAAAGCTCCATCAGCATCACCACAAGCTACTAAGCTTTGTGGTAAATTGCCGATTCACATTAAGTGACACTCTTTGCTGAGCAAACTCTGCAAGTGTATTTTCTGTTCTGTGTGAGGCTGAGTTTGAGTCAGATTCTCTGAGGAGATAGTCTGTTGTCATTCACAAGCCACTGCACTAAGACAAGCGAGTTAGTGACAGATGTAACACAAATTGGCTGAGCTGTATTTTGCAGTTGAGATCCCAAGCTCCTCACAGTTTTCTTCCAGTTTATTTAAGCTGCCTCGGTGTGCTGCATAAGGCACCAGCAACACTTTCGCCACTGCTCCAGCATCACTCTGACGTCAGCACTTTGATTTGATTTTCTGTCACTGTTCTTACAGATTAAATTTCAACCTGTGACCCACAGCTTTATAGCTCATTAGCAAATCCCTTTGAGCCATCCAGTCCTGCCCTTGCTTGACAGTTAACTCTGCGTTGCACATACTCCTGAAGCCTCCTGAAGGCTGCACTGCGCCACAAGAAAGCTCGGTCAGCGCAGCTGCAAAAGCCTGTAGGGATCTATGCCCAGGTGCATGTTTTCAATGACAAATCACTAATGATTCTTATTATGAGTCCTGGAGTCCTTTCAAGTCATTGAGGTTGTATAAAGACCCCTCCATGGACAGTTAAAATTTTCCTTTCCCACCCCTCCCTTCAGCCCTTGATCTACAAGGGAATTATTCTGTCTTCCATCTTAAAACAGGACATTCTTTCTCCTTTTGTTGTTCAACATCGTTATTGCAATCAAGCAGACTGAGCCCTTTTAAATTTTCTCTTGCTGTGACACATGGATATAAAACTGGAAGGCAGTGGGAATGGAGGAGCAGCCTCAGATCATCTTCTGGAGGTCAGACCCCAGCTATCACTTTGCAGCTGAGTAGGACAGGATGTTTGTTGCTCTGAGTGCATCAGGATCCTCTCACTGACAGATGCCTTATGCTCAGATTTTCATATGCCCAGCTTTGAGTTACACTGATCAGATGTTTGTAGTAGAGGTGCAGCCATTGTTCTGTTTTACATCCTCCATGCATTCACACAGACCTCTTGCCTTGCACCTACATTATCAGTGGCAAGAAATAATATTGTGTACAGTCCAGAACCAAAGCAAACACTTTTCCCTCTAACTCTTCTTGAACTGCTACTTATACAAGTACTCAGGCTGGCACCATCAAAGTATTGACACACCCACTCCCTCTAAGCTAAGAAAATCTTATAAATCTTGAACCAAGGCTGTTTTCAGCACCTGGTATGTTGAACACAGTCAGAAGGATCCTGGCATGCCTGGATCCTGCTCTGGTGTGCCACTGAAGGTGTGGATGGAACTTTCCAGCCCCACACTGTCCTTTTGCCTCAGTAGATATTTCAATCCTGAAGTCAAGCTCACTAATTTCAATGGGGAGGCACTTGATTTATGCTGGGCCGAAATGAGAATCTGGCCATGATTCTTTATCGCCTTTTAAAGCCAAGAGCCCAGCAGAAGCCAATTGTGTCTGACGTGAAGCAGCTGCACACCCAACGTGGAATCTGCACAACTTCATAAACTAACAGTGGTCTGAATAAAAACTTCAAACAAGATGTTCTGGCATTGGCCAGGGAGAGTGAAGATAAATAGCTGGGAGACGCCAAGTTGCGAAGGAAGAACTGCTTGACTGTTGGACAGAGAGCAAAGTAAGAAGCAGAAATTAAGCAGGGTGCTGGGAGGCTTGTAACACTCCCAAAAAGCAAAAGGGTCACAGGATTTAATTTGATTAATTCGTTGCTGGTCTAAAAGCCTCAGGCAGTGCAATAAACATACAATCATTAAGAGAGGAAATAAAAGTTAGGATGGGTGATAAATAGTCCTGCTTCCTCTCCCACTCCAGCTTCTCTCCTGTTTCTTCTCTCCTTGGTCAGTGCAGATGTTGGAAGCAACACAGTAAATCAAGAGGTAGCCTTAAAACAACAACAACAATGACAAAACTACTGTATTTAAATTGCCTTAGTCAAAACAATTTCAAAGAAATCTTTGCTTCACTTTCCCCATCCCCAGTGTGTCCCTTTATGGATACAGTATAGGCAGAAAGGAGCAACAGTCATGCTGGCTTAGTCTCTTCTCCACAGGATTAATAGACAACTTAGTGGAAGACAAGGACATTTATTCTAAAGGGGCCAGATAATGTTTTTGGGAAATCTTTCAGTAGTTTGCATTTGTTTAGTTTTGTTTTGTTGCCTAGAAGCTCCGGGTCCTAAACAGCACTTTTGATGAGTGTAATTGTATTTACAAATAATGGTGTTTGTTTTTTTTTTAAGCTCTGATGGTAACTTTTATTGGCCAGATGGCACAAACACTCATCCTGTAACTGTACAGTGCTTGTCCCTCACCACTGGTAACAGTGGGAGGGAACAATCCCCTACTAAAACTGGGGCCTGGAAAACTTCTGCAGCTGCTGGAAGCTGTGTAGGAGCCTGGGGTGTCAGAGGAAACTGCAGCAGAGGCAGAGCTGGGGAAAGGGAGGGTGGCTAATAGCCTATATACCCTCAGTCTGAAGTCCTTACCTGGCTCTTCTCCCATCCACTCCAAGCACTGCCATGAGTCTAATGCTGCACTCACTGGGCACTGCTGAGTGTCAGAGCTCACTGTGGCACTGTGTGCCAACAAACTGCTCTTACCCCCTTTACCCACTCAAACACTGAGGTTAACTGCAATTAGGACCTTTTTTCTGCAGTTACATGAAAAAACTAAGATATGGAAGATGAGCCTGCAAGTCCTAGACCATGCATCAGTATGTCTCTGAATTTATGCACACAGTGCCACACAAAACACAGGTCCTGTTAAGTCAAATATTTGCTATTGAAGAAAGCCAGGTATCCATCACCTGATATTCATGTCTCCTCTCTTTTCAGTGTATAAAGTTTCATCCACAATTATAAATGCAAGAAACAGGCATTCATTTTATGTCTTTAAGCTGGTTAGATGAAAGAATGTTGATCACTCATGTGTTCACAGATGTTCACAGAAACACCATTAAAACTGAAGAAGGTAACAAAGATCACCAAGTCATTCCACCAGCACTGACAAGGCTCATCACTAAATCACCACTTTTACATGTTTTTGGACACTTTCAGGGGCAATTACTCCATCACTTCAGTCCCAGTTCTTAGCAACGTTTTCAGTGAAAACATTTTCTCTAACATCCAATCTAAACATCCTCTGGAGCAACTTGTTACCTGAGAGAACGACTCCAACCTGTCTGTCCCCTCCTGTCAGGAGTTGTGCAGAGCCAAAAGGTCCCCCTTGAGCCTCCTTTTCTCCTCCTTGAGCCTCTGCCCCCAACCTCCCTCAGCCCTTCCTCATCAGACTTTTGCTCCAGACACTTCTCCAGGTCTGTTGCCTTTCTCTGGATGTGCTCCAGGACCTCAACATCCTTCTTGCCATAAGGGACCCAAAACAGTGGGTCAAACTGTATGGTCCTACTGTTTCCACTATCACTAAAATACTGTGTTCGCTGAAGAATAATGAACCAACATTGTGATTCCAAGACCTATGGAAAATAATATTTTTTTTGTAGGAAGTATTATTATATGAAAAATCAGCAAAGTTTAATTAATAAGGCAATTGACTAACACTGTTTACCCGCATCTGCCACATACATTTAGAATAAATATGCTTATCCACTACTGAGATACTGATCCCTTCTCAGTGTAAAACTGTGACTGATCAGGGCTAAAGCTGATACTGATTCCTTCAAGACTAAAACCAGCACCATACATAACAAGTGGGGAGGAAAGGTCAAGTCAGAAATTCAAGTCAGAAGAAATTCAGCTTGTAGCACTGCTGGGCATTGACGGGGAGAAGACCTGGGAGGCTTGTAGGTAAGTTAAGCATTAATTTATAAAGCATGTTTGTCATGCTAGCTATCCAGCATTCAGAGACTGATGATTACTGCTTTCCTAATAGCTGCATATGATTAACTTTGTATTCCTGTAAATATACTATGTGTGGTGTTTGTGCTGTATCTGATAAAACCAATGTACTTCCTAGCTGATCTTTGAGCCATGATACCCAACACGCAAGCAAGGCAATCTTTGTTCATATATTCATTGTTTAAAAAAAAAGAGGCAGAAATAGTGTGACAGTAAGGTAGCACAGACCTTGATTAGTCTCACTACAAAGAAAAGCAGAGATGCAGCCCTGCATATGGCAACTCTCAACCTCTGCTTCACCTCCAGCTACATCCTGGCCTGCAGTGATTGTAACTAGGACATAATCTAACAGGTTGTACATGCAAATTACCATTTTATCTATGCACCTTAAAAGGTTATATGTGCTTTTCCTCATTATTCCAACTAAGGAAAAAGGTAAGGGACAAACAATCTTGCTATTTTTCTGTTGCACAAACTATGGCATTGAGACTGCTTGTCAGGAACAGAAGTCTCTTCCCTAGCATAATAAAACAGGCAGACATGACAAGGAGATGTGGAGTTTGCCACAAGGGCCTCTTTGGAACAGCTCTTTTCTCAATCTCCCCAGCCCAGCTGCAGCATCAATCTGTGACCTCTCTCTGGGTCCTTCACCTGGGGCTTTAGTAACTCCTGGAAAGCAGATGAAAGGCTCAGCCATCCAGCTGTGCAGAGTGCCTCAGGTCACACAGTGCCAGAGGGACTCCAAGACTGCTTTGCAAGTGTGTTGAGGTATAGCTCTGACTGTAGGAAGGAAGGAGTCAACTGAGCCAATGCTTGGTGCACACAACTTGACAGTTCAGTCTAGGATGTTCCCAAGTGTATGTGGCAAGGCAGGATCTAAAACACTTTCTGCAGTTTTCTTGCCTGCATGCCAGGCTAATGCCATTGGAATAGTCTTTAGCTAAAGAGAAAACATGATTAAACTACTTTTGATCAGTTTGTCTTTCTCAGTGCAGGAGGGTTAGATATGCACAATAAATTTAGCAAAAATAAGAACTTCAGAAAAAAAGCATCAGGATGCAACAGGTCATGAGTGGCTGGAAAGAATTATTAACTTGTCATTACGAAAAGAACTCCAGCTTCTCCAGAACAATGGAGTGGAAACAGTCAGGCCACCGGGAAATTAGCCATATGCACTAGCATTGCACATTTAATCCAAAGTGGTCCCAAAAGCTGTACACTGACTCAGAGCTCCAAAGGTCTCCACTAAAACATGGCTAGTAATAATCTAAGTTGGTGCAGGACAAGTAATGGACTTTTGTTGTGACCAACCAAAGAAACTGGTGACACCCCCTCAATGGGTCTCTTCACTTTGGGCATCGATTTCTACATCAAATCACAGAATTATGGAATAGTTTGGCTGGAAGGGATCTTAAAAAGTCATCTGTTTCCAAACCTCCTGGATTGAGCTGGGACACCTTCCACTCGCCCTGATACTCAAACCTTAACCCAGTCCAGGAACAATTCCAGGAATGGGGCACCCAATTTCTCTGGGCAAGGCACCTTTCTTATGTCAGGACTGCAACCAGTTTCTCCAAAAGGTAAGAAGGACAATTCTTCCCTTTATGGTCTATACCTTTCTAGATGGTAAAATCATACCTGGGCTTCAAGACTGTACAATAGGATTGTTTTCTACCATAAGCAAAACTGCTACCTATCACCAAGGAACACCAAACTTTTCAGAAATGGCTAAGTGCTATTACAACACAGACAAAAACATAAATTAACCACAATACAACTGTACCTGCGCCTTCACGCCACAATGAAACAAATTGCAGTGCCTGAATAATGGAAGAACAATAAATGGTTCTCTCATCCCTCTCCTCACAGACATATCCACTGAGTGTGGGTAGGTTTTGCTATGTATTTTATCTCCAGAAGAACTGCAACTCCAGTGAAGTTGCAAGTGGCAGTACTGAGCACACCAAAGTGCCAGTGCAGTAGACGTAACACTGAAATTGTGATATAAATCTAATTTCAGTTTTCACCAGAATATTCAAGATGCCTCCTCTTATCTCTGTTATATTTTATTTTTAACTTGTGAAAGATGACAAATACTGAAAGGAAAGAGTAATTAGGCTATCAAAGTTGCCTCCTGGGACAGACATATATGTAGGGCATTTTTTTTTTTCTTTTACCTTTTATTTTTCTGATTAGTCAATCCCTGTTAAACCTCCTCAGGGAAATGCAAGGTGAGTTAGGAAGAAGAAGGTGAAGGTTATCATTGAAAAGAGCAATCCTCCTTCTGTGGGAACTAGTTAAATAGTTATGGCTAGACTCAAGTGCAGACCTCTGATGGGAATCCCAGTGAAGGTCAAAGGCAGAGAGGAAATAAAGCTGCACTGAGATCTTAGGCAGTCTAAGCAGACAGATGTTTCTAGGCTTTAATGAGCAGTTTTGGCTCTGGGCCTTCTTGGCAGAGCTGCTTAGGTTTAGTATTTTTCCTTGTAGTGCAAGGTATGGCTCTGGTTATCTGGCTTTGCTTACCTAACTGCAGATGATATTTCTATCTAAATAATAGCATGACAATGAAGAAATAAATAGATAATCTGACAGTTGATGGATTAGGTAAGAGGACAAGCTGTGCCGCTGTAATCAAGAAGAGCAAAAGTAAACAAAAATAATAATTTCAGTTTAAGCAAGAGCTAGTTTAGAAGGCTTGAACTGCAAATCTAATGGCATTCCCATGGCAAGTTCTAGCCCTCCATCTTATACTTTTATTGTCATGGGGAATAAAATGAAGGAAAATAACATGAAATCAACATTTTCTTTACTAATTCCATCTTCAAGTCAGCCTGGTGGGGATCATGACCCTACTTTGGAAACTAGTTTGAGTTCAACACTGTTGGGAATTTTGACAGTGAAATGCTTTAGTGAAATATATTGAAAATTATAGATTTAGCAAAAAAAAGTCTTTGGTTTAAAGAGAAAAAGGCTAGAAATGCAAAGTCTGTTACCAAACTGTGAAATCAGTGAATTTCCATTTAAAAAAAAGAAAAATAAACTTGTTAAACACTTTGAAGCCGTTTAATCCTATGTACCAGGACAGAACTTCCTTAACGAAATAGCCACTGCTGCACTTGGTGGAGAATACCTTTGTTCCTTGTCAGGCACATTGCAAATCTGATATTCAGAGACTTCCTCCAATCTCTGTTCCTATATATTTTGGATGTATCATTTTTTGATGTCACAGCTGGTGAAATATAATAAGATGTCATGTACATGCATGTTTTCATGGGGTAATCTGTCATTTCAGATGGCTTTTTGCTACTGTATTTCAGATTCTGGTCTTGGTGAAGGAATTGCAAATGTTTAGGTGGCTTAAGTATGAGCAGTCTTTGGAACTTGATCAGTTACAAGTCAGTAAAAAACTTCAGAGCCTTACACTGGAAAGTTATACAAATTCTCTACTCCTGTGTTCTCAGTTAATTTTCTTTAATTTTGAAGGTTAATTTTGAAGGCTACTTTTCTTTGAAGCTCTTTTTTAGCACATCAGAATCTCATCCACCACTGGTTGGTTCAGCAAAGCTCAAAGCCCTTTCCAAGGCTAAGCGTGAAATCTGTTTTGTGATAAATATCTGACGGTGTAGAAGCACTGGGCTTGCTACCAAGCTAAATTCATTTATAATGCACTAAAACACCTGCCTCTCTGTCATCACAAAGGCAGCTCCCTATTGTAAAGTACAATTCAGTCTCTCAGGCAAGATTCAGATTCCCTTTTTCCCCACTCTGCAGGAGAGGAACAGATGTCTTAGCAGCCAAAAGGAGCTTCCTCCCTCTTCATCTACCCAGACTTATTTCCAAGTCATAAGACCTAAAACTCTTCCGAGCCCATTGGAGAGGGTTTGTTTCCATGACACCAGTCCCTCCTCATAGCCACTCAGTGCTCAGGATAATTATTTTACATGTCACCTGCGGACTGAAAGTGACAGATTTACATTAGGACTGTACCCAGGATCTCCAAATATGCAGCCCAGCCATCACCATGGTGGGTGCCTCTGGATCAGCAGTAGAACACATTAGTGGGACACTGCTTCACACATTACCACCTCTCTGACCTGTCCCTTCAACAAATGGGTTTTGGTCAATTTATGAGCCAGAGCAGAGATTCTGCTCTTCTCTCAAAGGCTGGACAGTGAATTTGATCATGTAATGTTAGACACTGACCACCTTGCCAGCAGGTATTACAACTGCTGCTGCTGCAAAATGCAATGATCAGATTTTAGGAAGAAGTGCAACAAGGCCTGGGAGACAGGTGAAGGCAGGACAAATATTTATAAATGTGCTGTGCAACAACTTTTAAAACTTTAGGCTTAAGATGTGGCCAACTTTCTTGTTGATCTCCCCTAAGTTTGGATGAAGAATGAGTCAGTTACAAAGCCAGAAAAGTTGTTATCTCATAAATGTATTTCCTGTAAATATGAGTCCCTCTGTTCAGCATTGAAATTTAAGTGTAGTAAATAGTAAAAGTAAAATAGAATAAAACAAAGCTTACCTGAAGAGGCTGAAGAATCAAAAGTACTTCTGTCCTTCCTATTTGTCTTGAAGGGCTGAATGTCCTTTTCCCTGTAAGTTCCAAAGCCTTCAAAGCTTCTTCTTTTATTCCCACTCGCATCACTGTCCCGCTTCTCACTTGAGGAATTTATTTCACCAAACATGTCCAGGGACTCTGACCTTCCATTACTCTCAGTATTACCAGAGTATCTCTTTGTGCAAGAGTCAATGGGATCACTGCTTGAGTCACTTTTATCTTTACTCTGTGACCACTGCTGGGCATCAGAAAGTGATAGCGTAGACAGCGTATCCACTTCAAAGTTATTCTTTGAGGCTTTGTGCCCGGTTTCACAATGCTGGTGCTTCTGCTTCTCCTTGTGCTTGCTCTTCTCGTTGAGCAAGGGCAGGTCTTTGTCTGAGCCACTAAGCCTCTCGTTGATGGCGTGGCTGGAGAAGCCAGTGGACTTGCTAGCAAAGAGACCACTCAGATCTTCGTGAGTCCCCAATATCCGCTCATCCTTATGCTTGTGCTTATGTTTGTGTTTCCTTTTGTGAAGTCGGCCACTTGAGAGGCTCGTTCCTCCAACCTTTGGAGGAGCCAAAGAGGACTGCATGTCTCCAAGGCCCATTCCCACAGGGGTTTGTAGGTGCACTCCATGTTTTACTTTGTGTTTGGCAGTGGTGGACATCTTCATATGAGAGCTTGCATGGAATTGGGGTGGGGGCACTGTAGGTCTCATAAATGGGGAAGCCGCTCCAAGCGTGTGAGACAGGTACAAAGGAGCTGGATACTGACCGTAGTAACCAAGATTCATCATAGGCATTGATGTGTAAGGCATTCCATAGGGTGCATAGTAACTCCCACTGGGAATAGGGTAACCGAACCCTTGTAAAAAAGGCACCTTTGTCATGGTGTCATTGGTTTTGGCAGGTCTACCACGCTTCTTCTTAGACTTCATATCAGAGGTCCTGCGAAGATAGAGCAATGGGTCGTACTGGATGTATGGCACAGGGTAGTAGTGATCAAAATTAATCCTGAAGATGCTGGGATATGGATTTTCATGATAAAATGTGTAACTTCTATGGGAAATCCTGAACACTTGAAACTTATTGATGAGTTCCTCAAGGTCTGCCAGAAACTGGAGGTCATCTCTGTTCTGCAGGCTTTTTCTTTTCCTCTTGTGCTTTGGCTTTTTAATACTTTCATGAGAGAGAAAGTTATCCACAATGAGATGTTTCTGCCTGTGACCATGCCTATTCTTTGTGCTGGTGTCAGATGGGATAGCCTCTGGGTTGTCCAGGGTGCAGAAATCGAAGGAGTATCTCCGGCGGGATTCTGAGCTTTTCTCGGCTTGGTCAGAGGTGCTGTTGTTGTCTGTACCTATCCCACTGTCGCTCGGTATGGTTTCCTCACTGTGAGACTCGCTCACTGGCGACAGCGTGACTTCTTTCAGAGAACCTATTTCACAGAGGTGAGAAGGTGAATTAGCCATTAGCCTGGGTGGAGACAGCTTCCAAGTTCCACTGTGCATTCCTTTCTGGGTTTTTGTAGGAAGAGCACTGATAGGTTGAAGATTTGGCATAGTTTTTAACTCTGAAAAATTAGTTTCAGTGCTTGCAGGGCTGAGGTTGCCATTGATCCCCACTAACTGTGTTGAAAGCGGATGAATAGCTGCTGGTGACGACGCCACAAGTGACTGCAAATTGGAAGGCACTGCTGGGTTTTCTGGCTGGCTGGAAACAGGCCTTGAGTGCTTGATGGCTGTCTTAGGTTCTTCTGGCTGAGGCTGCAGCTCTGCCCTTGGCTTTCTGCCCCGTTTTTTACCAATGTAGATAGTCCCCCTCTTGCTGACATTAATCTGTTTCCCTAGTCTGGCATCAATAGTGGTTGGCCCAGCACTAGATGGTGGCTGGACTTTTGCTTTCAGAGCTATGCTGCTGGAGCAGGAGGACAAGATCTGATTGAGAATGTTCTTCCTCTTGAGGGTTTTCATTTTATTAATGGTCTTGATGGTCTTCTTATCCAAGACCCCAATTTTCCCAACCTTTTTGTGAAATTTGAGTTCACTGATGGACTTGTCCTCTCCTGGAACCATCTGAGCAAACTTGGCCAGATTCCTTCTCCTCTTCCTTTTCTTCGTTCCTGGAAATTCACGACTGATTGGACTCACTGGGCTGGTGGAGGTCCCCTCATGAATGGTTTCAACAGTGAGCAAAGGTTGTTTCTTTGGTCGTCCTCTTTTTTTCTTGACAGGTGTGATCACAGTCAGACTGTCTGTATTGGTATACAGAGGGCTGGATGGTGTGATGGGATAGGCTGAAGGAGGCTCCACCATCAGCTTCTCAGATGTTGTCAGGGAGGGCTCCCGAAGAATAGATTTAGGTTTGCTGCAGGTCCACCGACGCTTAGCTGCATGTTTGGGGTGCTGGACGTCAGGCAATTTGCCAGCTGTGGAAAGATTGGTGGGTAGGAGAGTGGATGTCACAGGTAGAGGTTTTCTTAGTCGGGCGGCACTGTTGGGGGGCGCTTTGTCCATGAACACACCACTGTCAATAGCTACTAAGGGGGACTCATTTTCAATCACTTTCCCTGGCTTTGTGGCTCGAAGATCTTTTTTACTCCCCTCTGGCTGAGAGCTGGTCCTGTTTGCCATTTCACTGCTCAAAGCAAGCACGGAAGGCAGGCTTTTCTCCTGGATAGTTTTCTCTATGGAGGATTTAATGGATTGCCTCTTTTTCCTTTTGTGGCTAGATGCATCTGCTGTCGGAGACTTTATTGGGATAGTAATTCGTACGTGATTGGTGTCACTTTCACAAGTGCTGGCAGAAATGGAATTCTGCTTCAAGGGTGATGTATCCATCATGCTGTCCATCGAGTAAGACTCCTTTTTCCCTTCCATGCTGTCATGGGATTTGCTGTCAAATGCTTTCTGAGCGCTCTTTACCCACTCGATGTCTGTGGTTTGGATGGTTTGGCTCATCAACTCCTTTTTGCTGGACTTCTTCTTCATACTTCCAGTGGGCTGCTCAGGGGCCTCCAGCTGCACACCTCCCTCTTGATCTCCAAGAGGCAGAAGCCCATTGCACTCAGGGGCGCTGCTCGGCTGGGCGGCCGTGCTGATACCATTGGGTGATGGGACTGCACTGCAAATTGCCAGCTCTTTACTGCTGACAGACAGCTGCCCCCACGTGCTGCTGCTGCTGCAGGACTTCTTGGCCTGGGATTTGCTGTAGGAAACTCCTGGCTCCAGAGTAGAGAGCTTGGTGGCACTAATTGCTTCTCTACTGGGCTCTGCATTGATGAAGCAACTCTGAGAAGCAGCTCCAGTGTCGGAGCTCGCTGACCAGTCAATGTGGTGCTGGTTGCTACTTTTCTGCTGGTGCTTTGATTTTAAGGTGTCACTGGTGAAGTCTTGTTGGAGACTCGGATCATAGTGCAGAGCAGCATGTTTTTGTGGCCTGTCATATACCTGGAAAGGGAGCAGAAAATAAACACGAAAAAAATTAGTTTAGCAGCCCATTCATAACCACTGGTTGCAGCTCTTTTTTTATGCAGTGAATATCAATGCCTTTGTAAAAGTTAGGAACCTTTACAAAATCTTTCTATACTTGCATTTAGATTTCATGCACCGTAAACATGTTTTGTTTGGTTCCTCTACTCTAAAAACAGTGGAAATATTTCTATAAATGTAAAATTGCTAAGGGAACATATTCTATTGATTTTTAATTTAAACCAGGAGTGAAATAATCCCTTTCAATGGATGAATGGTGAAACTCAGCCTCCTGGTGAGAATGCCTTTTTTCTGACAAATAATCACTCACAGAACTTGAGGCTCAACAGCAGCAATTAAACTCATTATTGTAAACAAGAAAACTGAAAAATTATCTTGGAAGCTGTAACAAACATGAGGAAACCCTTGGATCCATTTCCCTATGCAGGCAGATTCTGCAAAGATTTCCTTGAATTTCCACATGGAACTCATACATGCATGCTTAGTCCTTAAAATCATGTGTGAGGCAATTAAAGTGTGTGAGGCACACTTGGCAGGTTCAAGATTTGCATTACTCCCTTTCCATTTTAAAACTCTGCTCTTTGCAATCTTGGTGAGAGATATTTTCAACATGATTTCTACTCTGACAGGAGCTCTTCAAGCCACAGAGGTTACAGTAAGGGCAGCATTATGCTGAAGACTGTTACAGAGCAAAAGAAACTCTACTGTTTTTATACTGGTGAGTCTCCAGCTAAAAAAAAAAAAAAAATTTACTACAGCTGTAACTTTTTCCTTTTAAAGCAAAAGCATCTATCTTTTTGATTTTTATTTTCTTTGGTTGATCTGTTGTTTTGGGGTTTTTTTTTTTGATTTTGCAGCTTTTATTTTGTAAAGCTCTGGGTCAGACCATACAACTGCTTTTGTACACCTAGTACTACAAACAGTACTAGGTGTACGAACTACAGATGCTGTTGTAAATGTCAAATAAATAATGAGATTTAAAATAAAAACATAATGAAGTAAAGAAAAGTAGATAATAATTGTTGCGTGTGTTGTGTTCTTGCGAACACTCTGCTACATTAAAGCTTCTATTGGTAGCCCATCAGATCTCCCTTTGGCATGTTTGCAACAGAAATTTTGGGACAAACAGGCAAAAGGGCAGAAGAGAGCTCGGAGTTGGGAAATGGGGTGTCCTTAGTTCTGAGCAACTTTAGAGAAGTTTGAAAAGGACTAGACACAAAGCCTATGGCAGATTATTTAGTGGCCTCTAAACATGCACATTATTGACAAATTGATGCTGAGCTATCTTTCATGCCCATATAAATATAGACATGTGGCTTTCCTGGAATAGGCAATAACGATGAAGTTTTTCTGGTCTGTTGTCTGAGCAGCAATCAGGGACTCTTAAATCCTGTGGATAGTTCAGCTGTCGTGCACATGGAGCAGTTATGCTCAGGGAAAACAGAGATTTCCAGGAATTGTGGAGTGAGAGAATGAAAGCATGCAGCTGTGGCGGAGCTGCAGATGTCATGGGTGAGAGACACCCATCTTCCTCAGCCTGAGAAAAGAGCTGAAAGCATAAACAGCTCTTGGGGAATGACTCCTTCTCCTCCTCTTCCTCAGAGTGGCCTCCCACAAATGAGCCTCAGAGCACACAGAGGACACAACCCACACTGATGCCCTCCTTAAGAAAAGGGGGCCCATCAGTGCCCATCTTGGAATGGGTCCAGGGAGGGGAAACCAGCAGCACTAGCACTGGAGTTTTACAGTTTGTTTTATTTTAAGTCTTTGAAACTGGTCCCAAATCTCCTGAGATCCATTTTGCCTGGGCCGCTTAGGCTTCTCCTGCTGCCCCTAGGCTGGGTGTCCTAGACCAAAGAGATGGGTGGGCCATCCCCTGGTGAAGTCCCAGGAGGAGATGGCTTTGCTTCACTCCAGCATCACATAAAACTTCATCTTCCTGAGGTACCACAATTTGTGATGTGAAGAAACCCTGGAAATGCTGGGCTGAAGCCTCTCTTGGGCCCCAGCACCCACACTGGGGCAGGGCCAGGCTGTTTCTGAACAGATCTCTGCTAGCTGCAGCCAAACTAGCTCTTTACACCCACATTACTTACAAGTGCTGAGCCGTGAAACTAAATGACCTGAAACATTTCATTTGGAAGAGAGAGAGAGAGAGAAAAAAAAATTTTAAAAAAAGGAGGGTTACAGCAGGGAACAAAACCATCACACTCTAGCAACACCCTAGTCCCTTCATATCTATCACACACACAGAGATCCACGGTCTAGAAGGAGCAATAATCTCTGATCTGTATTTTAAGGCATTTAATAAGGGCTCAGAATAGAGAGGCCAGCTATAGATCAGCGATGGATGCTGATATATGGCTTGGCTCCTCCAGCCTCATTTCCTTGGCCTGTACATTATATAGTGATGATGTAACTCCCAACACATCCCTAATGATAGCCCTGTCATTGCTCCAGCAGCACAGGCCACCACCACATCAATCTTAAAATTCATGAGAAAGATATGCCTATGTCATCAAAGGTGCCAACTCTGGAGGCATTTAATCACGCAGATAAGCACTCCAATTTCAACAAGCCTTCAAAAAATGACCGGTCTGCAGGATCAGGGGACTCCATTTCCTAAGCAGGATGTCAGAACTATATATCTGCCCAAGCACATTACAATCTGCTGGGTTTCCTCATGAAACTTCTTCCAGCATAACATTTATTGGCTCTACCTTGCCAGACACATCCATACCACCCAAAAATAATTCTTCTGCAGCACAGTGACTAGAAACTATTTGGCTGCGGCAGGTTGGGTTTCAGAGGCTGCAATGGATATGTAGGGACTGTTTACCTAAAAGCACTACTAAATCAGTTGCGAGTAATGCATCCAAGTGCATTTTATTCCCCATGTATCCATCTGGGTTGCTGTTTGATCCCATTGATCCTAATGTTTAGACTTCAATTTTTCCTGCTGTCTGAACACCATCCCCCAAAGCCAATGAGGCCTAGCTCAGCTAAGCCAAGGTTCTGCTAAGCTGATAGAGATGTCAGTTGTCAGACCTGTCAGGATGGTGAGAGAATCTTAAGAAACCTGTATCTTGATATCTTTCACCCAAATTCTTTACTTCATTTGTCAGTAAGTGTATAATATTCTCCAGCTCCATGGGGCTGTTGACTTGAATAGAGCTCCTATGGCAGCCAGCCGAGACCAGCGTCAAGAACAATGGTCTTTTTTCGTGAAAACAGAAAGATTTATCTTTATATACTTTTTAGTTTATGAGATCCTAAAAATGCTCCAAATTTCAGCATCAGCCTGTGCTTGTTATTTGCCCTTTTATTAAATGGGATTTGCTTCCATAGTCAGTTATTCTGCACTTTTTCTTTTGTGGAAGTAGAGGTGTAAATTAATTAACATAATTTTATTATAACTCAACATACTTGGTCAATATTTCTCTTCATATACAGTTCACTGTTTTTAGTAGCTAAATAATCCCAACTTTCCTTTAAAGAAAATAAAACATACATAAAGAAGATGATAGCTTTTTTAACTGCAAAAAGGCTTGAGCAACCTATCCAGCACATGCTAAACCTTAGACTATAAGAATAAGATTAGATATCCCTTATTAACAGAGTGAGATTTGGATGACAAACTCATGAGTTTCAGGCCTCAGCTTTGGCAGTGGTGGGTGGACCCTTAAGCAGGATAGATCCCATACACTGTTGATCAGTAGTCATAGAAAAAAGAATTTTTATGTTCTGTGTTTATACCTGTCCCTGAAGACCTGTGCAACCTTGCACCTGCAGATGTGATTACTCCCCAAACCAGTTTTATTCTGGTATGCAGCCCTTGCAGCTGAGGAGATGATACTACACAAGTCCCATGAGAAGCAGCACCCTACTCTGCAAGCAGTACCCAGCAGCAGAATCCATCCCTCAGGGACTCTTTTAGGATGATTCAATCTGCATATTCGTTCCCTTGACTCAGCTTCCATCTAAACCCACATGGCTTCTTACAATCCAAACACAAAAACTTGAAGGAGATGACAGCAACAAAATCAATAGCCTAGTAAAATAATAACAATGATTATATGAAAAATACAACTTAAAAAAACACTTAAAATACTATTTACTGTACAATATACATTTAGAGAAACCCAACACCTGAAAAAAAAAATCTGAGTCCTTAAAGAGATGGTCCCTCCTGCTCAAAATACACCTTTTTTGAGGAGGTAACACACATAAAGCTTGTCAAGAATCTGGCTTGCAAATTAAAGTTAATACCACAACGCCCCCTCTTTAAATCATTCGCAGATCCATCTGTGTAATGGCTCCTCAAGTGTAATTCCCTATTAAGAGGCTTTATCTGGAGAGATAAGCAGCTGGTTCCCATGTCACTAATTGCTGTCTGCTGTGATTTTAAAACATCTGCACCATTGTGCTCTTCATTTTCATATTCTAATCACCCTGAAATTTGAAAAAGGTACATCATTGATTGTTTCTGTGGGTTAATTAGTACACAGTCTCCTTGTAGAGACAATTTAAAGGCAGTCAGAACCTCAATCAGCAAGTTTGTTTTAAAAATTAATAACATCAGGAGTGTCTGTGGGGATTGGCATCCACAGTGACACATCAGTGTGCTCTGGGGATGTACTATCCTTTGTTATCTTCTTCACAGGGCTGGAAACAAAATTTAAAAAAAAAAAAAAAGAAAGAAAAAAAGAAAAAGAGGAAAGACTTTCCTAAATGCATAATGTCACTTAAGATCAGAGTATTGGGAAGGGCTTGCTTTTATCTGAGGGCCACCCCTGCCACTCCAGCAAGACCAAATCTCATCAAAACACCATATAAAAACTCTGTGTGGTCTAGGAACTTGTAAGCCATTTTTGGTAGCACTTTTGGCACTTAGGAGCTGGCATCTCATTGGAAATCCATGGGGTGAATCTGTGATGTATGTGGGCACATGCTCTGCTTTTCCTCCTGAGCTGGCAAGGTGCTGGATCCCCAGGTGTTGTCTCCCAGCCATGCAGAGGAGGGTATTAGCTCAGGCACAGCAGTCTGCTGCGGCAGAAATCCTTCATGTAGAGTGGATTTATACGCAGCCAGCTCAGAGAGAAGGCAGGCCTGAATTCATACCTGCTTAACTTGGGTTTATACCCAAAAGTACTGCAGACAATCCTTAGAACTATAGTGTCTAGCAAACTGTCAGCCTGAGATGTTCCAGGCTGAATGAATAAATCTGCAGGCACTGTCTGAAAATGTAATGGGCACTTGCCTTTTGAAAAACCAATCTCTGTTCTTGTCCTGAGTTCCTAAAAACTGGAGAATCTCCAAGTTATTTGTTCCCCTTGAAAAAGCTTTCTCTTTAGTTTCTGCTTCCTAGACTTGCATAAACACATGTTACTAGAGAAAAAAAAACCCTTTGAAAGAAAGAAAAAATATGAGATTTCTAGCTCCAAAACATGAATAAATAATCCTGGCTCAGCTCATACTTTTGCTCAAAATTGAGCATTTCCCCTTGTGTCCCAATGGGACAGCTGTAAACTGCTCACTTACAGGCTCTAATCAGACTACAGGTTGAAGATATTTCATGTCTTTTGGTGAGTGCACTGAGCTTTCCCAAGGTAGAATTACCATGTAAATAAAAGATGCCAAGTGGAGGAGACAGCAGACTCGGCAAATGTAACTTTGGCCTGATGGCTTACAGGTTGAGCAGTCATGGACATGAGGTGTGAGGAGCCTGTGATCAAGTGGAGTCAGTTCATAATTGCAACTCTCTGAAACAGTCTTAGGAATTTCCTCAGGTTCTCAGTGACTCTAGCCATGGATGAGGGATACAAACCAGAAAACAACTTGCTGAAAGTACAAGTGGTGGTATCTTCTGAGGAAGTCCACTGAATCTAGTTCAAAACTGATGTAGGGGCTTTAATTAAAAGTGAAACAGCAATAGAAAACACATCAGTAACACTGACATAAAATTCATTGCTATGGTTCCAAAATAATGGATTTTCCAGAGTACTGTTGCAAATTTATCACTGCCAGAGTTTATTCCTTCTACAGCTCCCTGGGTCTCAAAGAGCACAAAGCTCAAGCAACCATCACACTCACAGGAGTGTGGATCACAGAATCATAGAAGGGTTTAAGTTAGAAGGGACCTTAAAGATAATCTATTTCCAACCCCTGAACATTTATCTGACGTACAAAGAGATTCAGGAATTTACGCAAAAATGCCCATGAGAGCACAACACAGCATGGGGTTGGAGTGGATTAATTAAAAGCCAAGCAATACCTCTTTGTGTCCATTCACCAAACAAAACATCCCAGACTGTGCACTGTGTTTGTGCGATTGTGTCAATACAGAGAATCTGAAGTTCATGCTTTGGCATCATGATTGTTTTGAGGATACCCTGTCTAAAGCACTTATCCAAGGAAAAGACAAATCAATGCAGAGATTACTGAACAGTCCAAAGGTGCTCACATGGTTCTGAATTGTAATTTTTCATGCATTCCTGGTAAAGCGTCTTGATTTCCTAAATAATTCAGACATTCCAAAGTTATTCCAAATTCATTTTGCTACCAGCTTTAAACTGAATAATTTGGACACTGTTTCAATCTTCTGATGCTTTTCAGACACTTCTATTTTCCCCATAGAGGGACTGAGGATTTTATTTCATCAAATTGCAACAACATGTTGAATTTATAAAGGTAGGATTTGGCACTGCAGGCTGATCTGCTTCTTACTGGTGGAACAGACCCATCGCTGCACATATTTTCTTTATCAAATGTTTAAACAACCCTGTTCTTTTCAGAGCTTTGTATTAAGCACTGAGTCTGGGAAAATTCTAAACAATGGGATTTTTTCTGTCATCTCCAACAAAGAACCCATCATCACCGACATAACAATGCAGTTTAAATATCGTGTTTAACCATAACACTGTTTACTGCCTTGGTTAGGCAGCTGGGAGAGAACAATTGGACACCAGCTAAGGTGGACTACAATGGGACTCATACAGTTTTCCCCATTCAGCTGTTGAGATAACCCTGGTTTGGTCCTTGTTTGGCCTCAAGCCAGTGCAAGGATTTTTAGGCAAATGTTTCAGATGTTACATCCACAAAGCCAGGGCTTGCAGAGCAAGGCGCCTTTGCTGAGCTGAGTGCTTTCATTTGTTCAAAACCCTTGCTAATGAACTTAACTGCAGGAGTGATATTAAGGCTTTATTATTCATGAATAAAACATACTTCCATCCCTTCAGGAATGGTTAATTCTGCGGAGCTCAACCTGCTCTCACCAGTGCATATCTATGACACCGTTTGTCCAAGTTTCTACCTCATCTTGCTCTTCCACTTCCCTCTGTAATTTCAAGCTGAAGAGGGAAATGTACATTTATACAGTAGCTCAGCCAAAATAAAACATCAGAAGGATCCAAAGACAGACTGGGACCCGCAGAAATGGGAGCAGTAAGGGATATTAATCTCTGAAAGACTTGTGGTGTTTTCCAGGATGTTAATCCCAGAATCACAGAATGACAGAATAGGGTGAGTTCGAAGGGACTCACAAGGATCATTGAGTCCAACTTCTGACCCTGCACAGGACACCCCAACAACTCCCCTCTGTGCCTGAGTACATTGTTGAAACTTGTCTTGAGGTCTGTCAGGTTTGCTGTGCCCATTCTCTGGAGAGCTGTTCCAGTGCCCAAACACCCTCTGGGGGAAAAACCTTTTCCTGATATCCAACCTAAACCTCCCCTGACTCAGCCTCAGCCATTCCCTGGGGTGGTGTCACTGTAACCACAGAGCAGAGATCAGTGCCTGCCCCTCCTCTTCCCTTTATGAGGAAGCTGTAACGTCAGTGGGGTCTGACCTCAGTCTCCCTGCTCCAGCTAAACACACCAAGTGACCTCAGCTGATACTCATGTGTCTTCCCCTCAAGGCCCTTCATCATCTTAGTTGCCCTCAGCATGTATGAGATAGCTAAATTGGAACTAAGGATGTGAACAGCTGTGCACTTTAAGTTTGTGCTGTAATTTTTAAAAGCCTGAAGTTCTTAATTTGCATTGAAAGGTTTCTTTTATCCTTTATTTAATATAGGGATCACAGCATTACCTTGAATACTCTTTTTTTTTCTTCCAAGGGATGGGAGAAATATAAATGGCTTTTCCATCGAGGCCAGTGATTCTTTCCACCAGAGTTAAATAATTTGATTATAAATTGAGTCCTTAAATGTCAAGGAGATGCTGAATTCACCTGAAAACAGGCTTTTAGGGAAGCTCATAAAAGCTGTGAGCTGCAGTCAGTTAGCTCATCATTCTTTTAGCATGCACTTCATTTAGCAGTTACTGACCGCCAGATTAATTCTTTCAAAGCATCCTGATTGCAGCTAAGGTCTAGCATGAAGTATTAAATGTGCAATGGCATTAGCAAAAAGTCCAGAAATCTGCTGGAACATCTATCAGGCACAGCTGGGTTATAAACCCTTTGAAATTTTGCAGGACAGGTCAAATATACTGTCTTCTGACTTGCCTAATGAAGATCTGAGTCCTGTCCCATGAATTCAGTGAGAGCATTGCTTTGCCTTCAGCAAATTCACTGTGAGAAGATGAACTCCAGTGACATGCACCAAAACGTGGGAGGTTCATTCCCTTTGCAAAATCTTCCTAGAGAGATAATACATGGCGAATTTCTGGCTCTGGTGGGACCCACTGAGCTAAGGAGCCACTGCACTTCGTGCAAAGCTAGTGGGTGCTCACCACACTCATACCCAAGTCTTCTGCAGTGTGGAAAATTTAACCAGACTTGTAATAATGTACTGGAGCAACACAACCAAATAGTGACATAAAGTGTCTCTCTGGTGGTTCTAGGTGAGGTGTATTTCTAGGACATTGCTGTGCTTTTCCTGAATGACACCTACCTCTACTTTGATGTTCATCCCTCATCTCTTCTTCATCCCCTCCCTCCCCAGCTATGACAAAATCACCTTTATTAATAAACCTCCAGCTCAAATAGCAGGTTTTATTTAGTGTGCTATAAAAACAGTCATTTCTCAGATCATAAAAAGGGCTCAACTGGACTGCATCATTTTGCTGAAGTGAGTTTTCTGGTGAGTGATTCTCTTTTCTGAATGCCACAGTCCCCCTCTACTAGTATTTATGCACCAAAACGAAATGCAATTTTCTGTATTTCACCAAGTGTGAATCTCCAGTGCAAATCCTTTTGGGAACTGATCCCAAGATTTAATTTGCTTTTGTACTTTCAAGATATTTTCAAGAGTTTTCACAATATCCCTAGGCTAAATACAGTTTTATTAAGAAACTACAGCATCACTTTAAGGCCCTGACCAAGTTTAGCTTTGTCTTCTACACATATAAACCCACAGCAGCACAGACCAGAAAAAGAAAGGGCAGGGAGCTCTGGTCTAGAAAGGAAGATTGCAAAACACTTAGTTTTAAGCACAACTTAGTGCTTAAATGACCTCCCAAACTTCTCTAGCTTATCACCCAACAAATCAATTTTAAAATGGAGTCCTGAGACTCACACCTATGAGGCTTAATATGTATTATTTTAATATAAATTCAGGCCTAGGATTAGCATCCAGAACAGAACTGGCATCAGGAGAGCATCTAGGTAAGAGGTGGCCTATCCCATGCTGAGAATCTGCTCTGGAGAAACCCTTACGGCCCTGACTCTCTGCAGAACTGCAGTGATTTCTGTGCACACACTCCACTTGGGATTGAGGTCAGACCAGAGAGGGCCATGGTGTGGTTCCACCAGCACCTCAGAGCACTGCCCTTTTAATTGCCTTTGTTCTAGCAACTCACTTAAGTACATTTCTTTGCTCTTTACATGTTGACAAAGCAAAACCATTCCCAGCCCTGCTATAACTTCCTCTTAAATGCTGACTGTGTGCTTGAGTTGAGTAAGTCTATAAAAATACTGGCACTGAAGGTACAGTCTCTTATCCAAGGAGCTTGGCAAACGGGGTAAATCACAAGCAGCAGGACTCATTTTAGATATCAAAGTGCGCTTGCCCATTCTTAAAGAGGGGAAGCTATGTCTCTTCCTTTTCAAAATGTACTTATTTTGAAGGATTAGAATTGGAAAAGTTGGCAGAGTATAAGTGTTTCCAAGAGTTGTTTGAGGAGAGAGGGAGACTGGCTAAAGCAGAGGTGAACCTGGTGTTATAAGCATCTGAGATACACATCAAAGTGAATAAAAGTACATGGGGACAGCAGTGCCACAGAAGGTCCTTAGTTTAGCAGATACACAGGGTTGAAGTTAGGAAAACTGACATGACAAACATGGTTCACACTTTAAGAAGGTGTGTAAATAATCATGAGAACACCTTATCACAAAAATCAATGGGTTATCTAGAACTGGGAGTTTCTTTTAAAACTAGGCAGGGTGTTTTTCCAACAGCTATTGGACTTGGAGCAGGAATATATTTAGGCAAATCCCCTGGTATGAGTCATGCAGGAGGTTTGACTAAGTGGTTCCTTCTAGCCTTAAAAATCTGTGACTATATAACCTCTTTAAATCCTCCAGTGTTTTGTCCAATATGGTGTTAAGCAATTCCAGCAATCTGTCTGCAGCCCCTTCTTCTGGGAGTCTATATCCCAGCACAATAAATCTTGCTGTTCAGAGTCTCTTCTCCCTTCCCCTGGAATCATTTTCATCCCTAGACATACTTCAGTTCTGGATTCATCCCAACAATTCCTCCTCATCCTTGGACCAAAAAGAATATTTCACATTTTTAAACAATTCATTTTACTTGCCATATTCCCTATTACTGTAAAGCAGTGTGTTCCATGGGTAAGAAAGAGCTGATTTACTAGGAAAGGCCTTTCTGTCTTGGCAAACACAGTGAGATGTGGTTCCCTCTGGAAAAAAAAAGATGGGCAGTGTTGCACCACACTTGGTCCTGCAATGATGAGAGATGCCAAAATCCACCAGTTCAACACACTTAGGCTACCAACCTGGCACAGGGAAAGACACTATGATTTCTGTTGCCATTTCTATATACTGGCTGAGCATGGAGAGGCCCATCTGTGTGAAATATTCCTCCAGACTGACTCACCAAATAGCTGAGATTTGGCTCTGATCTTTCAAAGGAGGCACTAAGTATCACCTGATCTGGATCTAAGCCTCAAAGATGCCTCTAAAACACTGCAAGACCAAAACATTCTGGATTTGAAAAGTGAAGAACCCTGGAGTCAGTTTTAGACATTGTCTGATTTTTATTTTTGTTTTTTCTTTCTTTTTTTCCTTCTTTTGAGNTTAGATACAGAAGAACATATTGATTTGGTCTGTTCTGATTTAAATTTCTCTGCTGTTCTGTATATTGCATCACAGTCTCAAAACATGAGCCCAAACCCAGAGCTCTGAACAGTTGGAGACCTCTGCCAATCCAAATGTCACAGTTGGTGTTCTGAAGGTTTTTTGGGGGACTTTTTTGGGTGTGTGAGGAGAAAAAAGAGCAAAAGCTAAATCCCAAACCACTGTACAAAAGGGATTCATATGTTTGAGTCACTGTAGCAAAAACTATGCAGTGATTGCTTTAAACGTCCTTAGAAAAAGTCAATTTTATTCTAAGTATTTACTTAATGCTAAGTAGTTATTATCTTTTTTTCTCTGTGTTTTTTCCCCCTTTTGTTTTGTTTTCCACTAGACAATACACACAGTTCTGCATAATCCTGCTTTAAGCATTTCTCTCAAGGATACACAGATATCTATTTTCTGGTACCAGACACAACAACCTTGTGAAATCAGGGCAGATTCATCACCCATCCTGCACACGACCTTATCAGCAGTTGCTACGGGTGGCCCCTGTGGAATACTGTGGAAAGGGCAAAGCTGGGAAATGTGCACTTTAAAGTGCCAGAGAATTTAGTTCACTGTGCAGCACTTGTAATTTCTGCTGCTGCAGACTGCTCAGCTTGTTATGGGTATCTGAGAATTTGCTTTTTCCCTGATGAGGGGTCATGAGATTTATTACAGTAAAATTTTTTACCCCCTTTTTTTTCCTTCTGAAATAGGTAAGGCATAATTGAGGGTGCCAGCTTTCTTGCATGTGTAATATCTCCAGAGATGACTAGAGAAGAGAAATAGAGCTTCCTGACACTATTTTCCCCACATGTAACATATTTTGCATTTACTTTTACTGACACAGGGAATATTTAAAGAGAAGGCAGTGTTGGGCTAGGTTTTGGCACAAGAGGTATAGCAAAAAAAAAAAAAAAAAAAAGACTGACAAACACTCAGGTGGATGGACCCCAGCAGTAGATATTAAAAATTAAGTTTCTAGTTTCTTCATCATCTATATTCCCATCTGGTGGTATCTACTACTAAATATATCTAGATCATGACTTTTTTTTCTATGATTT
Organism: Cisticola juncidis; assembly: GCA_013400215.1. NCBI lineage: Eukaryota > Metazoa > Chordata > Aves > Passeriformes > Cisticolidae > Cisticola > Cisticola juncidis. The sequence continues at coordinate 170,725 of VXBR01009599.1, read as the reverse complement.
GCATGCCATTCTCTATAGAGAACCATGGATCTACATTTTGTAAAAATACTACTTCAGTGAGTAAAATTGGTATCCTAGTATGTTCTTGTGGAGCAGAGTGCTACAAACCAATGAGAAAACAAGTAACAATAGTTTATTACAGCTCTGCATCATTCACACAAAACAAAAATAACTGGTTGGTATATAAGTCAATCTTAAATAAATCTCTAAGCACTTCATTAAAGAAGTAGTGGTCATTACCCCACTACAGGTGGAAATGCTAAGGCTCAGTGATTTGCCCAAGGTATTTAATATTCCTTGACCAGTGCAAAAGGGAGAATTTAGTGAGTGTTTCTCATACTCATTTTTTGCTGATGGTTATGAAGGTTCCCACCTTCAAGACCAAGACCATAAGTTCCTGTTTCCAAGGCATTCTACAATCAGATGAACACAACTTTGAATAAATGAATACCTGTCTGGAGTGCAAATAAACTGATACCTCGCTGTATGAGTTTGAACATGCCATCTGAAGTGCCTGTTACAGACACAGCATGAATCCCTGTTTGCCAGAGGAGGAATAGCATGGATCTGTGTTTGAGCACAGCAACACCTTTTCACAGCCTGTCAGCTGGGGTTCTAGGAAGTCTCATACCTACAGAACAATGATTTCTGTGGTACAAACCCATAAGAGTGTTCTTTTTAAAAAAAACTTCTAGCTTTGTGGAGATAGTGAAATGGATTATCTGTGCACCTGCTGTTGCAGCACACCTGCAGTTCTCTACCTGCTGTGGTGTGTACGTATGAATGAGTGTGTTGGTGGACATTTAATTTTAAAGAATGGGATTTAGTCTCATAGAATGAAACCTGGGCAAGATCCCCAGTCACTGACCCTTTTAGTAGTTATACCAGGAAAAGCTATCAGTTCTATCATCTCACCAAGCAGAAGATACTGTAGCAGGCAAAAAAAGTGACCTTGTGTTTCTTATGCTCAAACTCCCAGCAATGCACAGCAACTTAAATTAGAACATGTGCAATATAATTAGGTTTTCTTCCCTTGCAGACTTGTTGTGCATCTCCTGTCTGAAAAGGAGGGGTCACTTCAGACAGAGGCTTCAGCTCAGCAGGGCTGTTTGCTTTGCTTTGAGCAAAACAGAGGAAAGGCTGCAATTAAAGAAAAGACTTCATGCTTTTGGGGTTCCTTCCCTCCAGAAAGAGTTTTAACTCAGGAACCACAGAACGTGAATCCTAGAATCCTAGGAAAAATTTCCTGACTAACAAATCTTACAGAAGGCCAGCCTGTTTACGATAAACATTGAATAAACATTGAAATTTTCCAACTTTTTTTTTTCTTTTTTTTTTTAATTTGGCATAGAGTTCCTAGAAGTTTTTTGAAAACACATTTTGATTAAAATTGTAGTTTATAATTGGATTGTCTAATGTCATCCCTGGCACCTGAAAAAGAAAAATTTTCATTCCTCATCATCAACTCATAATACCACAAAGTCTTAATATGAATTGGTCTTGTTTTCTTTTCTTGAGAAAATCCATGGAAGAGCAGAGATAATAGTGGATACAGCTCAGTCTCTGTGCCTTTCTTCACTGCTACTTGACAAGGAAGGATTTTGAAAACAAGCCCAAAGAACAAAGTTATGCACACAATTGAATTTAAACCAGTCTTTTTTTTTGCAATATGTCACAATTCCTTGTAGTCCCTCTGAAAATATCACATTGTACAAACAGACATTTGGGAACAGAACAAATCTGGTACCAGGATTCAAGCTGGTCATACTGTTCAAATGACCGCACTTCTGGTCTTCTGGTTCAAATGTTTATTCAGTGTTTTGAGGTTTACTCATCAGTAAAATCTTGAGTTATGGATATTCTGTTAACCACAGGGTAGGACAGCTGACCACAGGAAGAATGCAACTCAAACAGCTCCCTGCTGCCCACAGAGCAGCACCACCACGTGCCTCTGGGCACCTTTTCCTTCTGCCTCTCCAGTAGGTTATTTCCCACAAGAGCATCTCTGACCTATTTGTGTTTCCAGAGAGGCCTCATCCCATCACCACATCTTTAATGAGCAGTTCATTACTCAGTCCTCTAAGACAAGTGCAGATAAGGGCTGTGAGATTAGAAAGGCTTTCCTCTGCTGAGATGAAATGTGGTTTGAGGTATTGTCTGCTCTAGACATATTTTCTACTCCTAGTCCCTTTTCCCCAGGCTTATGGGCTCAGCAGAGGGGGAAAAATACAACTTATCACTATGAAAAGTTCTAGGAAGAGCACAGTGCCTGACGTCAGACATATGGGCATGGGGAGCAGAAGCCTCCCAACAGATGTGGTCAGTGGATTTTGACCACACTGATGCTGGACCAAGTCTTGGCCTTTGCTTGGGCATCCTTTAGACAACCAACATACCCTCTTCTTTCTTTCATCACCAATTTAACATTCTTCTCACTTCTTTCTATTTTACCAGGAAAAGTTCTCAGGGCTGTGACAGTCAACATGGTCTAACTGATCTAGGATTTTGGAGACTGTTGTTGTGTTCTTGTATCTGCCTCTGATTCCAGCATTCACCTGTCTTTGATAAGTCCAGAGACAGTTTTCCTCAGTGTGATTACTGGGCAACACTGAACCACAAATTTGGCACAGGCTGCTACTAGCACTGTATAAGTCATGACTTTAGTAAAGAAGATGTTTCAGAGAGTGTGTTTTCCCACTCTAGAGGAGGTCCTGCTGAAGTGAGGATATCTGCACAATTCCCTCAAAGGAAAACAAATTGGAAAACATTAAAAGTATAAAACTTGTGATGAAGCACATTAAATTTTGGCCATCTTAGCTCACCACCTCCACTGAAAACCCTGTCTAACAGCTAAAAAAAGAGAACACATTTCCCATGAAGTAAGGAGAGCAGGTCACCTAGTTTAAGCTCCAGTGGTCTGATTTCCAGACCTATTAGGGCACCAAGCTCAGGGCACAGATAAGAAATCTCTCCTACACTGGCAGGTTAAGTAAGCAGTAGGCAATGTGCAAAGTTTACCTGAAATATGTACTACACCAGCTTGTTTGTTGCGCAAGCAGCAAGAGGAACTGCTACAGTGCCTTTTTATGTTAGTGAACTGAAGAAAAGAGCTAAAGTTTTTCTCTTCAAACCTATTTATCCTGATAGTAAAGACTTAAGGCATGGTCCATTCAGGAAAGCAAGGCTTAACACAGGTGTTAGTGAGGGAACCTTGGAGGCATCAGAGCAGCACAAAATACTTTCTGCAGCACACAGGAAGGGTCATAGGTGTCTGTTTAAAATTTCTGCCCAAGCTACAGTAACATGAGTGGCAAACAAAGCCAGGCTGCTTTCTAACAATCCTGTCTCAGGAGCAGCAACGGTTTGGGGAATATTGCTGCAGAGTTTTGGTATAGCTCAAATGAAAACATGAAGGTTACTAGGGATACGGGGAGACTCATGGAGCAATTAAATAACCAACAGACACACACACACCCACACACAGAGCCCTCATTTACTCAAACCTCTGACAGTTGTTTATTGAGAAGTAGGTGTTGACAGTTCACTTGTCTTGGATGGATTTCTCCCAGAATAAACACCAGGGCTTTCAAAGCGCCTGATCCCATTTTCTCATAAAAGAAGTTTAGGGGAAAAAACAAAGAAAAAAAACAGAAAAAGAAAGAAAAACCTTAAAAATCTCCCTCAGACACTATATACAGCATGGGTATCATTACTGCTGTGTGCTGTAGAGAGGAGGCTCCATGTATGGGAAAAGATTGAACTACAAGAGTGTTTTGGAAAATGAAGAGTTATTTCGCAATAGGCCATGACATCTCCCTTGGAGAAAACTTGCCCAGATTCTGCAGATTGCTTTGCAGATGGAAAAGGGACAATGTCTGATTGCAATATACTCTCAGATAAAGTTGATTTTGGCTTGATCTAGAAATTTTCCCTCCCTAGGAGGCCAACACTGATCTCTGAAGGCATCTATCCTTCTTAAAGCTAATCTTTATATTCAAGTGCAGGTGCAATCAATAACACCAGTGCAATCTCCATAGGAAAACAGAGCCCACTGAATGCCAAAAGGCTGAGCAAAATCCTTCTCCTCAGTCCCAGGTCTGTGCTATTAGCCTCTGAAGAGATGACTGACTCTTCACAACACAAATAGGAGAAAAGGGATGAAATGAAAGGATGTTCACACTTAATATTAGAACCTGCTGAGACCAAGACGTATTAATTTATAGGGCAGCTCACAAATGCAACAGAAAACCCACTTTTTTAACAGTTAAGACTAGAAAAATTATTAGATAATGTGATGCAGACAGCAATTGTGGAATGATAGCAAGACAGACATAAAGGTTATATATATGCATCTTTTCCATTCTTCCCTCCCATGTTTCAACAATATTCCTGGAAAATTTTCTTTCAATCCCATTGCAGAATTTTACTGTATATAGTGGAAACAAGGCTACTCTGACACAGGTTTGAGAAATCTCTCATGGTCAGAATGGCCAAAACCAAGGATGCTGAGAAAGGGTGATTTTTTAGTAACTGCACTGAACAGCACTTAGTGAGTGTGTGAGTTCACATTTACAAAGTCTCAAGCAGAGATAAGCATTTATAAGAGTCTCATTCCTGAACTTCCTTGTGTTAGAAATGAAAGCACATTACTCTAGGATATTATATATGTTTGCATAATCAAGCCCATAGCGAGAATTAAAGATTAGCAGACTGATTTGGGCTGGAAGGGACATTAAAGCTCATCTATTTCCAATGCCTCACCATGGGCAGAGATACTCTCCACTAGACTAGATTCCTCAGAGCCCTATCCAAACTGGCCTTGAACACTTCCAGGGATGGGACATCCATGTGATTCTTCTCTCCTTAGTCTCTTATTTAACTTCAAGTGCTTTTAAGATCACTCCTATCCATGCATAATTTTTTGGGACATGTGCACTGGCAAACCGATCTGAAGATCCTTCTTTTGAATGCATAATTAAAAAGTTTCACAGGATAAAATTTAATTTTAACTTTGCAGAGATGCTGCTGGGTTTGCCACACTCCCTGACTCACCAGTGAAAGCAATCAAGCAAATAACCCATCTCACACACACACTTAAACAATCCTTACACACTTGCTGTGTGCATTCTCCAGGGGACCTTTAGAGGCTGTTTGGTACACACTGCAGCCTGAGCTTTCAGTGGTGTGAAATAAAAAGGTTAGTGCCATGGCAAAAGTTCCAAACACAGAGAGTGAGGCTCAAGATGCATAAATAATTAAACAGTGAGCATTTAAAACATGAACCATTAAAACAGCCTTTGTGAGGGAAAAACAAAACAAAACAAAACAAAACCAAAACTGTACGATGCAAATTAATCTTTCATAAGGCAAACCCTCAGATGGTTGCTTCTTCACGGGCACTTCACAGTGCTCTTTTTCCTTTTGAACCCAGCATTCATACAAAAAAGCGTTTTGACAATCCCACTAGGATGCTCATCCTCTGTGTTCAGAGGGAGATTTATAAAGATCACAAGGCAGGATTGTGAATATAATGATTCCAGGGATTAGCCTTTCTTCCAGCTATGGTAGGGCAGTCCTCTGGATCTATCTGAAATCAGAGAAGGGGCTCTTGCCTGTGAGCCAGCGTGCAGCTTTCTTCTCACTGTCATTGTCCCCTCCCCTCCTACTCTCATGTGCTTGCAATACTTTAAATGCTTAAAAGTTTAAAACAGTTGCATGTTAGCTATTACCCTCCCTGTCAGGGGAAAATGAAGGAATCTCTGTTAAAAACAACTTAACTGTTGTTCTCTGCCTGAGTGGATCTACTCCCGGCAAGCCCTGTTTAAGTATTGATAAAGGAGCTTATTTAACCTACTGGAAAATCAAGCCAAAAGGATAAGGAAAAGCTTATTCAGAGGAAAGAAGATTTTGTGATTAAGACACTGGATAGGTATTTAGAAAACCTCTTGTTTCCTCCTATTCTCTTGTACCCTCTTTGACTTTGAGCAGGGAACTTTATCGTTACCAGCCAAAACACCAGAAGAGATCATCTACTTAGGCATTTAGAAATGGATTTAATAGGAGCTGGGCTCACTTTCTAGTCAATGTGCCTGATCCAGGAACACAGTCAGTGGTTGTCTAGAGGCATTTCAATGGTTGGTAAGAGAGAAAAAGAGACTTATGATGATGATTAGGCCAATGCAAATCTAATTTGTGCTTGGGATGTCCATGGATTATAGCTGGACTACAAGGATAAAATCTATTTTCTGAAGAAACAAAACTTTACAGAATGTTGTCCCAAATTCTGTAGCTTTTTGTCCAAAAACGACAGAAATATTAATCCTTCCCCTCTCTTCCTGCACACCTCTGTTTTTGGGTTAGCCTATAAGCTCTGAGGAGCAAGACATGTCTCTCATAGTGTCCACCACAACAGGGGTCAGCTTTAGTCCAGGCCTTTTCAGACTGAATACAGCTGAGGTACACACATTTAACTGAATTAACTGCTTTAACCCCTAGCATCCAAGGACCAAAGGAAAGTGCAGTAACATTATAAAAGTAGCTGAAATAGTATCAGTTATATATGAAGAGAAAAACAGCATGCAGGAAGAACTATGCATTGCCTATCATTGTTTCCCCAAACTTTTATGCATGTGAACTTTTAGGTAATCACACCGGTTTACAGAACATTGTAATAAGTGTATATATAATAAATGTCTTAAAAGCCTGTCATAAAAGCATTACACACAGCAAAGACAAGAATCTGAAAAGTCTCTTGACCTGATGAGTTTGGGAGCATGGAGTTCAGCCCATATCTGCAAACAGATTAATGGTACAGGCTTGAATTACATGCTCACATACTGCTCTTTTCTGCAAGGCCCAAGCTTCACCAAGTGCCAGTGAGAGGCTTTAATTCCTGTAACTTTATAGCACATTAATCATGGGTGATGAGGCCATGAATCAGTTATGCAAGTCATCCCAAATACATACTGATGAAATCTGTATGCCATCACCACCCACCACCCATATTCTGATTATCCACCTCTGTTATAGATGAACTATTTTGGGATTAGTTTAAACAGTTCTAAGGACATTTAGAGTTTTTTGAGTAGCACGGGGATATCTGACCCACCATCTCCATAGTATCATGTGCCTCAGTTTCCAAGTGGTCATTCATTGAGGGTCTCAGTATGGAAAAATGTGATGGTCCAATACTGAATAGCTTCAAATGGTGACCTAGGGCAACATTCTGCATGGAATAACCCCTGCCGTGGTGCCTTTTAACACACTTCATAAACACTTTGTAGTTAACCCTTTATGTGGTGTTACAAAACCCCTTTGCCATTAATTTAAAAAAGATAATCTCTGTCACAGTGCAATATGGTTGGAAAAAATCTCCTTTGTACAAGGCACAGTGTTACTCATTGCAATATACAAATGGTCAAGATCTGAAGTTTGGTTTGTTTGTTTGTTTTCTTTTTTGATGTTTGGTACTGGGCACAAGGATGTTTCCCTAGGAACAGTAGGTGAAGTAGATTTAGACAAGTAGATATACTGTATTTAATTTATATTTGTCAGACAGAGACATGTGTACAGGTTTTTCCAGCTATTATCCTTTATTATTATTATTATTATTATTTATTATTATTTTCCAGGTGTTATCCTTTTTTGGTAGTGGCTTGAAACCTATCACTCCCCACATCATAAATATTACATTTGGAGAAAGCTTTCAGGCCATTCAAGTCCCCCTCTTGCAATAGGTACAATGGTCCCTACTAAATATTCACAAGCATAATTCAATTTTGTCATCAGAAGGGTCATTTGCCTCCTTATAACCATGGAAATAATGCAACGGATCAGTAGGTCCACAACACATACATTATTTCCCAGTATGCTCCAACATAGGGACACATAAATTGTACTTGCCAGTTTAGTTCACTGCCAAAGTAATCTCAGCCATGAGCATGTTGTCCAATAAACCCCACAGCTGACACAAAATCTCAAACCAAAAAATCTCTTTCTGTGCTTTAAAGTAAAATTTCAAAGTGCACCAGAGCAGCTTTTTTTTTCAAGAGTACTGATAGTTAAAATAATTTCCCCTAAAAATTTCTGTTGCTCTAGGATCTTATAGCAGGAGGAAACAAGAAACAATGACTTTGAAATAACTCATCTCAGAGAAAGAAATTAGATCAGGGTTCATATTTTACAGTGATTTACATCTTGTGCAAGCCCATTACATTTAATGGGACTACTGAAGGTCTGTGTCAACATGGAATGTGACTCTTTGGGCTTAAGTGCTGTGATTCATGGACTAGGTTACAGCAGGAGCTGTTTTTAGGACAAGACTTTATCTCCCAGGACTAGTGATAGAGATTTTAGTTTCATTTAGAAGTGGGGAGGGTGCTTTGTTTTCTCTTTGTTTGCTTCTTTAGGAATATTCAAGGGGTTTAGCCAGTTCATCAGATGCCCATATTTCACATCTTTTTTGTCACACTTATTCTAATGGGAGTACCTGGACTCTTGGCATGCATAGTGTCATGATTTTTGATGACACAATTCTTTATTGTAGATCATATAGAATATAAAACATTCAGAAGGGAGCAGTACTGTCTGAAAGTGGAAACTATAGACCATGGCCAAGAGAGGCGAATATTTTATAAATACCTATGGTGTTATTCCCCCCCCCCCCCCCTTAACTGCTATTTGCTTCCTTCCTTTTATTTTTTTATTGAATCCTACAAGGGTCTGACATGAACATATATGGACTTATATTTTTTTCTTTCTTGTGAAGATTTATAATATTGAGTTACTACTGCAGATGAACCAGAGTTGCTACACAGCTTTTGACATTGTTGAAACAATAGACTGTACGCATAAATCCAAAACACTGCTGAATGAAATAATTTTGGTGCCTTTTGCCATCTCCCAGGAGGGTTGTAATAGTATAATGAATATTTAACATTTCTCTTCTATTTTTATTAGAGTTTGTAGCACCTTATAAACTACAAGGAGCACTTACTGCTTTGTTTCATATATAAATTTCCTGTCTTGGAGTGTAAACTGCTAGACACCATTTAGAAATCATTCTTAAAATGGAGGAACACTTCAGCAATACTTCAGAATAAATATATAAATAATTCTATGGCATATTTAGTCACGCAATTTCAAAGGAGGACTACAAGCACCTTTCTCACCTGAAATGCAGTGCACAAGGCCCACTCCCACTCAGGAGTTTCCATACGGAAGGAAGAAAAAATAAACCTATAAAGTCACTTTTGTTTCATGCAGAAACTGATGTGTATAGGAAACAGATATTTAACTCCCCACCAGTGTATCTGTAGGTGTTGGTGGATTTACAATGGAATATTCCAAGGGAAACTACTTTCAAGGCATGCTGGCACAGAAGCATTTTCAATTTGATACTACCCTGGCAGCTGCTGTGCCATGTCCCTTCTCTAGGTGCACACACTATGCAAGAGTGGGAAGAAATCTAATCTGGGAAACTCTAAATTAAGGCTTGCCTACACTTTGGGCTTTGCCTAGGCTCTTGAATTTGTTTTTGACCAGCTATGACTATTGTTATGCAAAATCTTACAGCATAGAAGTTTATTTTTAATTTGAACTTGCAGTTCCTTGCCCAGAATAGGATTTGAAGGTTGGACTCAATGATCTTAGAGTTTTTTTTCCAAACTACCTGATTGTGTAATATACAGATAAAGATTACCTTTCTGGTGTACCACTACAGAAGACTGTGGATATCCCCTCACATGTGCTCATTCACACCAGAAGTTTGATACTATAGGGTTTATGGAAAGACTTTTTTTTCCCCTCAGACTGGTTACCTGCTCATTAAAGTCTGGCAAAAGAACCCCCAAACTAAACAGAGTGGCTTGAAGCCTTGCTCGGTGCCTTTCCATTTAGAATGACTGCTTTTGATCACATCACACCCTTTATCAACCACCTCTATGAATACATGCCAAAAGATCTTCAAGGCTCAGTTTGAATCTCCTGCTCTCTGACTGGGTGTAGCACCAGAGCCTGCCACCACTCTGCAGTTTGCTCCACTTGCCCTTTATTAATGGTTTCCCTTTCTTCCTACTGGTACCTCCCAGTGTGAGCACAGAACTCCTGGCAGCTCCGTGACCTTTGCAGAGCGTGGAGGGGGAAGAGAGGAGATGAGAGTTTAGAAGCAGGGTTTGATCTACCCCACAAACACTGACCACACTGCGAAACAAACAGCTGCAAGAGGAGACAAAGAAGGTCTGAGAACGGAAACCAGTATATTCTGAAAGCTGGGAGCGGTTAAACACGATGAAGAGCCACAGCAGCTGACAGGGAGGGAGCTGGGAGCGGGAGGAGGGAGCGCTCCGTCACATGCTCTCGGCAGATTATCATTTTTCAATACTCACATTAAGAACAAGAAAACCACAAAGTTTCATAACTTGTCATTTAGCTTAAGTGTGTGTGTGGGGGGGGGGGGGGAAGAAGAAAGAAAAAAAAATTAAAAAACCCCTAAGGTTAAAAGAGGAATAATAGAAACATCTCTGAACCACAGAGAATTGCAAGGTGACCTTCAGACAAAATCTGGGGTGAGCAACCCAGCTCTTGTCTTCAGATGTCATTCATTTCCTAACTCGCTCTTTGCAAAGGAAGGACAAAAGGAGCTTCTTGAGTCGTCTGCAGGAAGATGAACAAAACAAGGACTTTCTGTTTGTACTTCTGCGTTCTTTTTTTTAACAATAACAGAGAATAGTATGATCTGAAGTGGCTGCCTGGGGAATTTTTGTCTGTTTTTAGTGCACATCTCTCTGCACTGACTGAAGGAGCCATGCAAATAAGTGGAAAGTTTGCACTGAAGGGACTTCATAGGGAAAACAGCCAAATTGATTGCACACCCATCAGTTCACACACAAGCTCTGCCAAGTGCCTGGAGTACACAATCCAAAAAAGACAACAGTACATTGTGTTCCCTTACACTGGTTGAACTTCTCTCTATCATAATCACTTCTTTTAATAATTGCTCCTCTTTAATATACAAATCTGATTTTTCACATAACCTTCCCTTGCCTTTTTGTGACACTTTTAGTTCCTAGATCTCAGGAACCTCATAAGTGTTAAGATCTTTGGTGGTATTTAGCTGTGGAAATGGAGGTGCCCTTGGAAATTATGAAAATGATGATGTTATTTGGTTTTTGAAGGAATTGTCAACCTTCCTGTGAGGGGATAAATCTGAAATCTCATTCAGACTTCCCAAATTCCTGGCCTTTCTTTTGAAAAATACTGTCACTTTAAAATATGTGTGTATAATAACATATAAACTGTCATGTCTCAGAGTATAAGCCAAACACTAAGCACAGACAGTGGAAAAAAGCTATTTTTCTTATGATCAAATTATGTTTATTATTATTGTCTACTACGTGTTTTTTTGCATGTTCCTGTGAAGCATCTGGTGTTGGCTACAGTCAATAACTGGAAACATGTAGTAAGACAATTATAAGACTTTGACTGGTGCAACAGTTCCTATGATCTAATGTTTAACAAACCTCAAGAGTTAAAAATCAACAGCCCATTTACTCAATATTAGTATCTAGGAAGCTTTCCTGAGTGAATGAAGGCCAGCTCTCATTGCATTCAAGCTTTCATCATCAATGGCACAAAAAAGTTTAGGTCCTCTCATGCTTATAATAAGCATTAACTTTCTGAGTATGAGTCCATTCATTTCGGGGTGAAATAAAATTCTCTGACACTTCCTGAGCTCTGTCTCCTAGGTGCAGCAGAGGCCCTGGAGATAAGGCAGTCAGCTGAGAACTTTGAGACACTGTTAAGCATCTCCAAGACCATGGCAAGTGTTCTGTCTCTTCCAAGAAGTCTCTACAGTTCACAGAGAGATGCACCATCATGGGCTAATGGCTATTATTACCTCTTAGAAGAGGTTCCCCAGAGTAGGGATGATGCCTCTGAGTCAGAGAAACAGTGAGCAATTGAGAGCATCTGATGTGGTGAGGAAGTCAGAGTAGTGGTGCACATCTCCATGAGGAGGTTGTTACCTCCAGTGCGTGCAGATGTGGGTCTCAGGGACCTAGCAGTGTGAGGTTTGTGGTTGAACTCAATGGTCTTAAGGATCAACCTAAGCAATCCAGTGATTCTATGATTCAATGACAACTTCTTGAACAGTTTCTTGAATGTATTGTTTTTTTAATATCCTCAAGCCAGCTAGTGGACTTCATCAACTTTTTCCAATTTTCCCTTTTGTTGGAAGAAGGGTACAATCTCAGTGACTAGAAATACGAATGATCCCAGTTTACAAACAAACAAAAAATCAAAAAAAATCAAGATTTTCCAGGAAAACCCCCCCCAAAACCTTTACATTTTAGCATTTTAAGTTATAAAGAGATTTCTAAACTGCCCACAGTCTATCAGACCACAGTGAGATCTGGCAAAGTGGGAAAACCATATGCCTCTTCAGAACCAAGTTTTTACAGGTCATGCTAAGAACTATAGTTGTTTATTTCCTGCTGGGAAGACTCCCTGGGCATTCTGTTTACCTGTAGTGCCAGTGAAACTCCTGTTGGCATCAGCAGGAGTGTGTCACACAGGAGAGAAAACTGCACTAATGGGGTCTCTTCTTAATGGATTAGTGAATTTTTACAAGCTGAAAGAACACATGAGCTCCAAAAGTGCAAAGATTCTGCTTTGTCCACGGCTGAGGTCAGTGTGCAGCAAATTTCCCCCAGGCAACCTTTGCACAGAAAGAGCCTTACCACAATGTCTGTGCCTCCAAGGGAAGCAGCAGGTTAGCACTCACTTCAGCCACCCTACTAACATGGGCACTTTGGGAGTGCTGCTGCAGCAGGCAGAAAACTCACCACGGGCTGAGGCAACAGACATACCACTGTGTCAGAAATAGCTGGATGTGGCTAGAGTGTCACGTCCCCCATAATTGGAAGGGGTTGGATTTCTCTGCGGCACGGGAATGGCTAAACTGCCTGTGGTACAGTATCATGGGAACCTACAAACTGCATGGGCGAGGAATCAAAAAGAGCTGCCTGATGATGACAGTCCCAAACGTTCTCATGCCATCTGGTTGCACCATGCCTGCTCTGCACATCAGGCTGTGCATGCACAGTGATGGAGACAGCATGTTGCTGTCTTTGGGATCGGTGGTGCAGAGACCCAATCTGGGCACGGCGTCTGGAATCACACATGTCCACACAGCCCCTCTGCTTCACAGAGCTTCTGAAACACAGATTAATCCAAAACACTGAGGTATGCCAGGCTCGTTCCGCCATTGTTTAGGTGGACACCAGCAGCTGGTGGACACTTGAGACTAACTATCCAGGAAGAAAACAGACCAGGAAAAGAGATTTGACTGGTAACAGGGACAATTGGCAGGGACCAAGAATTGCTGTATGGTCACGCCTGACTTCACTGCAATTATAAAATAAAGAGTGACAAAATCCCTCTGCCTCAGGAATCCTCTGTCTACTCAATGATGCACTGAAAAGCTTCCCAGCTAATGTGTGATCCAAGATCAGCCAACACCAACAGCTGAAGCTTTCTTGCATTGCAGGCATGGCTGGAGTATCTAGGACACATCTCCTCCCTGTGATCCATGTAAAGAGAACAGACTTCCCTGTGCTGTGGAGCCTGCCAGAGTCACTCCCTCCCTCCCTTGATTAGGAAGGGGGTTTAGGATGGTTAAGCCCTCTGTTGGGCACCGCAGTTGCTCTCCTCAGATGTGGGCTGAGCATAGTTCTGAGCAGCTCGGAGCACACCTCCAGCGTGATGACAGGTTTGTCATCTTGAGTGACAGGGCTACACTTGAGGAATTTGGATACACTACACAGGAATCCACTATTAGAGGGACGCACAGGTCTAAACCAAGTAACACCAAGTGATGAAGTGAATTTGGAGCGGTGCCAGGAAGGCTACAGGACAGGAAGAAATGAGAGATGAAAGTGTTTTTAACACTGTCTCCACATGCTCAACGAGGATTTTCCCAAGAGTCTTTGCTTTAAAAATGCTCTGTGATATATAGCATTCCTTCCAGAGCTGCCCTTTATCATCTGATGAACAGAAAGAACCAAATTGCTGTGACAGTTAGATTAATCCTTTCTAAATGGTTCATTTCTGCTTTTATTCTTAAGATGTAAACCATGGTAATTCCACTAAAATGTGTGAGACTGCTGGGACTTTACACCTAAGAAACAACAGCATTTGGCCATCCTTACCTATATCTATATCCAAAAAGAAATGAGAGGGATGTTCTTAGGTCCTCCTTTCAAAACACAGAATGTTCAAGAACACTAGAATATGACTCACCCAGCAACTGACTCATAAAGGATGCAAGGCAAGTACTACCACAAAACAGGCCTCTGCCCTATAAATTAAGGGCTGCTGTTCCACAAATCCTAGGTGTCTGACAGAGACACAGTTGTTCCTTGGGCATCTGGAAATGAGATGCTGGGATGTGAACAAATCACCATAGGCTTCCTTGATAGTCAATGAGAAGGAACAGGTGCCCCAGAGGACAATTTGTATCACACTCAAACAGGCAAGCAAAGCAGGTCAAATGGATTGCTCCCTGGATATACCTATTTCTTACTATTGACTAGAGAGAGAGCCCAGGGTGGGCAGTTCAAACTTAGGCATCTAACTTCAGACGTCCAAAGCTGTGAGAAAGGAATCATGCATGTAGAGGCACTAGTAGTTCATCTATCTTTTACATGTCACAGTGTTTTAATTTTTGCCCAGCCCCTCTTTTGTTGAGCCCAATAATTTTTGTCTAAAACATTTCCTCGAGAGGCCTTCAATCTTGAAGACATAAAAAGATGAATTCTTCACTTCCACTGGCCCCTTCTTTTAGTGATTAACCACTATCACTGGAAAAAACACTACTGGTTTCAATTGCCCTTGATTAATATTTTGCTTCCTTTTGCTCTCTTGAAGTGATTGCTGTATTTTCTCTCTGGAAGTGCAGATGCAGTTTCAGATTGCCAAGTCTGAAGGCCAAGTGGTCCAGCCCTTCTCCCTTTTGAAATTTAAGAGCTTTGTACAAACTTTCACCCACCTAGCAGAAGCATTGCTTCATCTTTATGCTGACTAGGACATGCTTTAATAAGACCAATGTCTGCATGCCACCACTTGCCAGGGACCTGAAAGAACACTGCAAAAACTAATAAATTATTGTCTCGGCATCTTTTAAAATAAATATTGCCACAAACCCTTCAGAAGCAGACAAACTGGAGGGCAGAGATGGCAAATAACTGACTCAGGTCTGCAGAGTAAGCGGGAGCAGACGTCCTCTTACCTGAATTATAAAAATGTCTTTTAAGCACTAGATGTCAATTAACACTTTGACACCTCTAGTCACACCTTTTTTCTCTTCTACTGCAAGAGGACATGAATGTATAAGAAAAATTTTATCTTCAGTGCTTGATTTCCAGTATCTAAAAAACACCTTTTTATTCTCTTTATACTACCTCCAAAAGAAAAGGTATCTGATGTGGACTCCATAGTATTACATTTTATATTTTAACATAGATTCCAATATATATTGTTAACAAGTTTCAATCATCATCTGAATCAGTATCCATACCAAATCTCAAACAAATCCCTGCATTTGCAGATAGAAACTGGGCAGTGTGGAAGGCAGTTGCTCAAATCACCAAAAAAAAAAAAAGTTGTGTGAACACTATGCTAGAAATAGCCATTTGGCACAAGTGTTAATTCTCTTCATTCAATTGCCATTATTTGTACTATCATGTATGAGGAGCCTGTTGCACATTGCACTGCACAATAACAGAAAGGATAGTCCAGGTTTTTATTTTCATGAGCTTCATCTAACACAGCCAAAGTGAAATAATATCATTGAAAACATCTCCATATAAAAAGCCCCCACAGCTATATATAGATGCTAGATAAAACTAATCACATCATGACGATAATGTTTCTGTGATCAGCTTCCAAATACACCTAGTAATGACAAGGTTCCTGCCAATTTTAAGCTATTTCATAATGGACGCAAACAGGAGATATCCCAAATATAAACACCTCTCCTCGTCATCAGTTCTGTTGTCTCTGCCTTACAGATCTCTCTTCAACTCCTATTTATTGCAATGTGTGTGCATTGTTTTTCCTGCTTCAAACTGAATATTCCTCCTGAAGAACTTGGCCTTTAACAGATCTGTTATCACTGTGCCTGTCTAGAGCAGACTATACTGTTATAAATGGTCCCCACCCATCATTTGGATAATACATTGATCTAAGAACGCTGATCAGAGTCATATTCTACCAAATACTACTACCACTACCACTTGTAATTGCATTATTATCGTAATCATCGTTATCATTATTAGTATTAGTATCACATTTTTTCTTATATTTTCTTTAGCACATTTAGCTTTTAAGGAACTGGCTTAAATGGATAATGAAGTCGTCAAGCACCTGCAAGCAGAGTTGGAATCTCACTGGATTTGCTTTTGTAAGAACCAGACCAGAGCCTGACCCTCAAACCCACTGCAAAATACTTTTATCCAAACTGTCCAACCAAAACATAGATTTAGAAATATCCACGTACTTTCCCAGAGTATTTAGTGCTTTAGAAGGTCATAGTAAAAGTACTAGTTTTATTATTCCACAGTTTCAGCAGATGGTCTGAACTATTAAGAGTCAATTTGAGCCTATTAAAAATGTCATCTATTCTATTTCCAGACAATATCGCAGCGGTTCAACCTCATTACTTATCTGTCACTATAAAGAGCAGATAAACCTTCATCTATCACATCCAATGACTTTTTGCCCAGAATTCTGGATATTTCTCTTTTTTTCCTTTGCTAAATTATTTCTCTCCTCTCAGGTCCACAGCAATGTGGGTATCCATTCCCTACCCATTCCTCCACAAATATATATATATGTGTGTTAGAAGAATACTTAGTCTTCATGTAGCACATTTTCCAAAGAATCTCAAAGGAAATCACAAATATAAATGTATCTTTACACCCTTTACTCAAATGAGACATCTGAGATATGGGGTCATTTGTCTCCACCAAAAAAAAAAAAAAGTAAATAAAGAAATCAATGCTGACACAGCATAAGCTTCCCTTTTGAAATCATATAGACTCCCAGAATTTCCAGAACTACTGTCTGCTCTTTTTTCCTTCAGGTTGTTGCTCTGGTTCCTTAAATCAATCATTTTTAAAAATATCACCCAAATACTTATATCCCATTTTTGTCTTAGTTTAAAGCTAGTTTTCCTTGGAAAATATGAATAATATTTCTGCAATTCCTGACTTAAAATCTTCACAAGTAAAACTTTAGAACACATATTTTATTTTATTCAAGGAATGAGTTATACTTTACACTGCATATTGATAAGCAAATTCATTGGTAACTTATTCTCAAATTTTTGAAAAAGCAGCCTGATCTTTGGAGAACCAGTTTTGAAGATTAAGATCCATATTAAATACTCATATCTCTCTTTTATGCCTTTTATAAAATTAGCCACAAGCTAAGTAATTGCAATTTGAAGGATTTAAAACTTACAGGTATATTCAGAGACATTCATTTTCTCAATTATGTTTATACAACACTTAATTATGGCCAACTTGTTGAACAAAGGATCATTGACAGCCATGACTACCATATTTATTCATGTTTATGGATACCTGAGAAACAATCACTTAAGGTAAAGCAATCCAGTATGTTACCCTGTGTCTACAGCTGTGATATATTTTATTGTGTGAGTTGAGAAGGGGGAAAGGAAAATTTTTACTGCCATAACTCAATCACATTAGGAGAAAAAAAATGTGTGATGCATATCGTCTATCTATTTTTACATGACAACATAGAAAGAGATACTTAAAAAAAAAGTGATGCTTTGAGTTCATCAAAGAGATATATTTTCTGATATGTAATACAAGTGACACTTTAGGGGAATAAGACTTTTTTCCCATCACAGAGAATATCTGAAACATGAGAAGCATCAATCAATACCTGCAGTTCCTTGAGAGGCAGCACTAAACAAGAGAAAAGATCGCTTCCTTTTTCTGCTGTGTTCTGCTGTGAGTGTCCACACTGAAGGTCTGTGCTCCAGCCAAAGCAATTAAAGATTAATGAAAACAGACATAGCTTTTCTACAGAAAGGGGGGAACCCATGAAACTCAGCAGTGTATGATGGCTTCATTAAAAAGAAGAACTCTGAGCACCAATTTCAGGGAAAAAAGTCCAAAGCCTTTTTCTGCACTCTTTATACTTCCACCAAGGAAGTTGCTGAACTTTTTTCCTATGGTGTTTCATGGACTACATGGGAGAAAAGGCTTTCACCAGGTAGAAATCTGTAGCAAAATTGTCCATCTATGGTGCTTTGTGGCTCTCCCATTCTCTGAGTCACCTGGGTGGGAGATGATTTTGGTCTGGATCACTTGAGGCACTCCCTGAGTCTGTGGTTTCAGCCAGCCCCATCATCAGCATCCCTGACACACGGTGGCTGGACTATGCCATGCAGGAGGTGTCTCCCAACTTGACAGCTGTTCCTACTGCTTGTAAGATCTTGAGAGCTGTAACTGTTTAACTAATATTTACTCAATTTCAGCTTACGGGCTGGATTTTGTCTTTTGTAGCCAGCTGGAGGGGCACTTTTCCAGTGGAAAGCACAGGAGAAATTTGGTCTGGCTTGGCCAGAATTCCGCCTGTGATCCCCTGAAGAGAAGACGTTGCCATGGCAGCTTTGCTGTTCCTTCAGCTGGTGTGATAGCTGCTGTTGCCACATTAAGCCAGCTCTGCTGGTCTGTGAAGGTGAGCTGCCTCTCCAGGTAATTACAAACGTACCTGCTTCCCCATGTGCTTCTGCTGCTTGTCCCTCCATCTGCCTAATATACACAAATGTTTTGTTATCCTTTCTGCAGGAGGTGACCTACCACGGCTGTCATGCTGCTCATCTCTCCAGATTTTTGCAGCCAGCTCTGTCATGTAATGGGCTGCAGATTTTGCTGAGGGACTTGAGGTGGCCCATTAAGGCCCTTACCAGAAACAGGAGAGTGATGTCAATTAATTTCAGTTCTGAGCTCTGCAGACTCATTCACCCTCTCCTAGGTTGGTTTGTGCTTTTCTTGTGCCTGTGGCATATGAAGGTGCTACAAAAAAACAGGTGATGGAAGGCTGCACTGCTCAGGGCAGATGCAGGCTGAGCATGAAGGTCTCAGACTTTCATTTGGAGAACTGAGCAAGGTTGTCCCCTTTGCAAATGCAGGGCTGTCCCCTCGTAAACCTCACCTCTTACACAAGGCTGGATTGCAGTATGAGCCAGAGTTGAAGCTCTTTGTCTCCCAAATCCACATCTCACACCTCACTGGAGAAAGCCCTAAGGCCACCGATGACTCTCAGCAGCAGACATTCACCCGTCTAGCCTGCTGAAACTGTGCCAGATTAAATCAAAGGGATCCTAAGCATTTAAACAGGAATTACTCCTGCTCAACCAACTAAAAATGTCTCTTGTTAGGCAACAGCCTCGCTCGCACCCCTCTGCTTGAGCTGTAAACAAGGCGTATCAAGCTGGAGGCTCCACAGTGGAGGTAGAAGCCTGCTCAAGGTAACAGCCCTCGCAGAAGGAGAAAGGAAGAGGTGTGCTTCATTGCACACGGATTCTCCAGTTCTGGAAATGATACAGCTACTGTACCCACATCACAGGGCAGGTCTGAGAAATGAACACGTGATTAAGAGCTTTGAGAGCTCTGGACTAAAAAGAAATGCAGCAATGTTGCTGTGATTTAATTCATGCATGCATCCACCTCAACCCAGACTAATTCCCCAGGGTTAAAATGAAATAGAGTTTAAATCTAACAAGGGTAGAAGCTCATAAACAATTCCTGTACTTCTCAAAGAGAATATCAAATGACATGAAATTCTTAATTGCCCTGAATGAGACACAGACATCTGAAACTGAGTTATATGGCTCCTATTCTAAAAAAACCCAAAAAACTCAAAAAAAAAAACCACCAGACCCTTAAATTAATTCTTTATCTTCTTTCCACCACCCCTAGAAAATGAAACTTCTTCAGGCATACAAGTAGATTAAGCTGTAGTAAAACCAAGTGCAGATTTAAGCACCTACTTTAAAAGGACAAGCTGTTTGCACAACAGATATGATATTACAAAACTTTAGACATTTCTTTCACAACTGACAAGGAACTGAATGCATTAGACAGGCCTGTTTCACATCTGAAGCCATAAAGGCTCCCAAGTCCGTATGCCTCTGGATTTTTCCCTGAACTCCATTGTTTGTGGTTAAAACACCAAAAGGGTCTGACCCATTTTAAAAGAAGGAAATCATATTTCTTAGTCTGCAAATGATACTCACTGCTAGCAGAAAGACAGCTGAAGCTTAATCCTCCTGAAGAAAGGAAATGTCCCAGGTCAAAGTCACATAATCCCTCACAGAAAACAGGGGGAAAAAATAAAATACACCAGGTCCAGGCTGGTTGTGCAGAACCACATAACATTGGCAAAGTTTACAAACCACTCTGTCAAACACAGCTGATTTTCATCTAACAAAGAGTGATATTTTTAGTGGAAGGTTAGCACTACTTTCTTGGTAGAGCAGAATTGTACCTTTATTCTGAAATATCACTTCATGGTGAGAAGTGTTGCACAGAGTAATGAAAAACAATAATATGTCTTCAAAGTGCTTTTGAAAGGTCTCCCTCATTCCAGTTCCTCGGGGCAAAGCAGGACAAAGTGAAGTGGAATTGTTTCCATTTCACAGATGGGAGAGATGAGGCAACAAAGAGAAGGATTAAATTGGGGGAGGGTTGGTGTGATGTCGTTTTGAGATGTTCAGATTGCAGTCTCAGGCAACCATCTTTTTACATTTACATTCGACTACAGGGTAAACATTTCTGTGCTTTTCACCAATGAAGTACATGAGATCACTACATCTGCAACTCATTGTGCAGCCTGAGTGCACCAATTGGCCTGAACATCAGTGAAGTGAGCCTACAACTTTGGATGAATCTCTGGCCTCTTGCCAAGCATGCAGAGATCTTGTTTCTTAGAATAATTACTGAATTAAACTCTTTGCAGGGAGAAGAGGAAATGGTAGGAGCCAATTTTTTTGCCAAGCCTTAGCACGAGAGCTCAGGACATCCTGGCTTTCTTGCCTGCTCAGATCACTGAATTTCCTCTATGTTCCAGTAAATCCCAGTGTAAATGGTTTTAGCAACAGGGAAGGCACATACCCAAGCAGGGAGCTTGATCCCACTGTAGAAGGGAAGAGAGACAAATACTCTTAACATGACTACAGACAATCTAGCACTGAACTTGTGGACTGCTCATTTTCCCTTGGAAACTCAAGCTAATCACTTTCCCTTTTCCTGACACTCTGCAATGAGCTGCTCTCCGAGGCGCTGACCCTGTTATTACTGACTACCAAGTCTAGCACTTATTATCATGATAAGTCTCATTGTTTAAAGCAGCCTTTGCCTAATGGTTTTCACATACACTTTACACCTGGCTTAATGCAATACTGCCTCATTCCAGTGCAAAAAACAGTGAAAATGAGATGTCTTGCTTGCAAGGTGTGTGCATTTTCTATAGTGCCCATGCTTGCAAGATGTAGAGCAATGTCCACCAGGACCCCAGTTTGTGTGCAACAAGCTGAGGTTGAGGGAAAGCTTCAGCAAGTCTCTCTGTGAATCACAGATACTGAAAAGTATGTGAGAGACACTTCATCTATACCTACCACCTGTAGATTACACACTTCAACAGCCCTTCATCATAGAATCATAGAATAATGAAGTCACAAAATGGTGTGGCTTGGGAGGAACCTTAATGCTCATCCAGCTCTACCTCTGCCATGTGCAGGGACACCTTCCATTATCCCATCCAACCATCCCTTCAAACCCCATCCAGCCTGGCCTTAACCTTTTCCAGGGGTGGGGCAGCTGAAGCTTCACTGGGCAAACCATACCAATTCCTCACCACTCACACATCCAAGAATTTTTTCCTTGTATCTAATCTAAACCTACTTTCTGTCAGTGTGAAGCCTCTCCCCCTTGTCCTGTCACTCCAGAGTCCTGTAAATTGTCCCTCTCCTTCTTTCTTGTTGGCTCCCTCCAGGCACTGGAAGGCTGCAATTGGATCATGCCAAAGCCTTCTCTTTTGCGGGCTAAACAATCCTAATTCTCTCAGTCTTTCCCCACAGCAGAGCTGCTCATGACTCTGATCATCTTGATGCCTCCTCTGGATTCACTACAGCAGCTCCATGTCCTTGTGCTGTTGGAGCCCAAGGCTGGAGACAGCTCTGCAGGTGGGGTCTCACCTGAGCAGGGCAGAGGGACAGAAAAAACTCTTTCAGATCTAGTAGTTTAAATAACTCACATATCCTTCAAAAATCTCCTATCATGTCCCAAGACAACCAGTCTCCAGGAACCATCTTGATTTAATCCCTTAAACCTTTGCCTCTTTATTATAACTTGTGCTTTTTTTAACTTCTGGTCAGTGGGTTTGTTCTGTTTTTCTCATTGTGGCAGGAACTTTCCATGGGTAATTTTTCTTATATAGAACTCCAGAACTTGCATTTTATTGTGTGTCACTTTGAGCTGGCTGGCAGGTTAATCTGTTTCGGGGTCTGTCGTCATGAACAACCAATTTGTCCAGAGAACGAATTACATAAAGGATGTGAAATCATGACAGTCTGGGTAATTTCCTTTCCAACTATAATTCTGTTGACATTAACTACAACATTAGCAGCTATGAATTAGGTTTGTCATGTATACTCCATGAAAAGAAAAAAACAAATTGAAAAGTTAAATATTTACTCTCTGACAGTTTATTTTTTTGCAAGCGTGTTTTTTAACTAAAGTTATCCAAAGCCTTCCCAAACCATTTTGCCAAGGGAACTGCTGTTTGCAGGATCAGGAGATTGTGTTTGCTTAAGCACATCTGTGCAGCCAAAGGAAAAAAAAAAAATTAAAAAAACTTCTTTCAGCCATTCCTCATCTATTATTTTATTAACCACAATTGTAATGTTAGAAAAATACCCACGGCATTAGCCCCTAGGGCATGAGACACAGGATTCCAAATCCCATTTTGTAGTCAGTTCTGCTGAATTTCAGCACCTGCTGATACTGTGTGGCATCACACATAGTCGACTGGCCTGTGAGTTTTTTAAATGGCAACTTTATCAAATCATGCTTTTGGTTATAAACAAATATCATACCCGAGGGCCAGCTCAAACTTTCCACTACATGCTCAAGGTGACTGAATGATGAAGAAACCATCAGTGGGAAATTTTGATGGTGCATATGCCATCTGGTTAGCTTTTAGAAGGAGAAAGTGAGAAGATGTATGGTTGACTTGCCCAAGTAGTTCAAAATAAAAAAAAGATATCTGGAAAAAGAAAAAACCTGCAATCCTCCTGTCTTCACTGTCTTATGCAGATACCTATAATCAGACTTTTATTTGTACAGAGAGATGCCAAAATAAACAGGACTTGCTCTCAGGAGCATCCATTAACTTCAATTTGGGTACTCAGTGTGCTAAGTCTCTCTCTAAGAAAGTTTACTTTTACGTGCCTATAAAGGTTTGAAGTGACTGGCTAAGAAACAAGCATTCTGGCAGGGCAAAAGCATGAGGATAATGGGATGTCTGAAATTGATTCATTTCCTGACTGGATCAAATTCCAGACTGATTTGATATAAGTGGCCAAAGCATACAGAGAGGAACTAATGTGGAATTTTTTGCTGTGGGTAACATAAGAAATTATGTAATTAAAATGAGGTGGAGGACATATAGACGAGACATTTAAGGAAACAAGTAAAATTGAAGGGGATGTCGTTAATGTGTTGATTTATAAAACCCCAAGGAAGCTAAACAGGTGAGGTGTTTTGCCCACAGTCTGTAACGACAGAGCAGGAGCAAAGGTGGATGTACAATGTTGGGGCCAAATTCTATCTAAAGTCAGGTTCTTCCTCCTCCAAAAGCATTGGAAACAGGACACTGGTAATTCAGGGAAATTTGATTCTCAGCATTCTGCTCTAACTTGACAATGGATCCTATCTTTTCATAGTCTTCAAACACCCTTTGAAACACTCTTTCTTCTCTATCCCAGTGCTGTTTGTGCCTATTTCATCACTGAACCACCCAAAGGAAAAGTCAGAATAAAGCAAAGATCTCCGGATAGAGAAACATGTCTGTCACACGTGGGCAAACATTAGGAGAACACCACGGTGGTCACGGTGCTGTGTATCAACTGCAGGACACATTGGCTATTCTAGACACCAGGTGTATGGGACATAATGACCTCTTAGTTAATGGCGAAATAATGACCATTGACAATGAAGCTGTCAGAAGACAGAAGAATGGTAAGTACAATTTCCTGTTTACCACGGGAGTACCTCCCATTTCTTATGCCCTGTGCTCAGTCCTTAAACATCTTTCTTGTGCACATAGTCTGTGGACATATGCTTCCTTGAATAAAACAGAAACATAGTTTTAGTCCAAAAGAAGCATTCCTCAAACTGGGAAATTAAGGAATTAGAAATATCTCTTTCTGCATTCAGCTTGGGGACCACAACGGGAAGAAAAGCCTCCCTGAAATTTTAACAACAGCTGTGGAAATACCCACATATGAATTCTAGACCCTTGCTTTTTCAGCTATAGCAAGGTTTCCCTGCTGGGAAACCCTTGGGCCTGTCCATCTGCCATACAGTATGGTGAATACTACTACAACAGTACTTTAACAATAACTGTGCTCTTTTGAACCTCCCCATTCAAGTCGTTCCATTGATTACTCAGAAGAATGCAGACTCTTGTGTTATTTGATCGGCACATATTCTCTGAGCATTTAATCCCCTCAAATATTTTTCAATAACTTCCTTTAATTACAAGGAAAACACGTCGAGTGATGTATGCATTGAAGAGCTTCCCCTCATGTCTCTCTCTCTCTCTTTTTTTTTTTTTTTTCCTGTTTAATGAAGAATTTGAATCACTTTTCAACTTCTTAATCCTATAATCCTGGAAGGAATTTGCTCTCTTCCAAACCCTGGGGGTGGTAGGCTTTTGCTTAGTACAGTACACCCTGGAGATCTTTCAGCAGGGTCTTTCCAGAGGAGTCCCAAATACCTGCATTCCTCAGCTATGTGGTCATCATGTAACTCAGCCTCACCAAAAACACCTCACCTCAGTGGTTCAAGGATCAACTTTTTCAAGAAAAGTGCAGAGATAAGATGGCACAGTAGACACAAAGTGTGCAGAGAACCAAGCTTTGCCAGAAGGCATGAGTGCCAAGCAGGATGGTTTTAAGAAGATGTTTATTCCCTTCAATGAATTCATTATTCTGGAAAAAAAAAGAAAAAGTCAGGGGAAGGGTGTCCTTGCTAATGCAATATCCTTGCACCTTGTTGCCTCCCATTCCCCTGGGGGGATACTGGGGAATGGTGGACAAGTCTGTACAAGTGGTCTTGTTGGGAGGGTTGGATGGAGCCTGTTGGGTGCTCAGTCTTTGCCTAGAAGGGCACTGGGTGCATTTGCAGTAACGCGACACTCTCCACTGTGAGCACAGTGAACTTACTGCACAACAACTTCAGACTTGTCTACTTCTGTTTCAAGAAAAGCCTTCGCTGTCACAGCAAGACAGCTCTTTTTGCAATGAACTCAAAGTCCTCAAAGTGATTTTCCTCCTCCTGGCTTTCCTGTAGAACCAAGGAACTCTAATGAATGTACTCCAAAGCACACATTTTCCACCTTGTCTTTCCAGGCTGTTGGTTCTCAAGGGGTGGCCTGTGGATCTTTAGGGACCCGTAAAATGGGGAAAAAATGGTGCATGGAACAACTGTAAAAGAGTAAAACCACAGTAACAACTCAAACCATTCCCTCGTAATTCCGTATGTGCCAGCAAGCAGACAGGGTGAAAAGAAGGCTATAAATACGCTTTCAAAGTTTTGCAGCATTTTTAGCTGTTTGTAAATCAAACACCTTGGGGCCCGTTGACCAGAGCAAGTCTTGGCTTACTCTCCAAATGTCTGAGCGTTCTTTCATTACAAGCAACAGCAAAATACTGTGCAAAGGCCTCTGTTATTCACTCCTCTGCCATTCTAGGTCGTGCTCCTCAGCTTTCTTTCTTTTTTTCATGCTTGTTAGTTCAAGTAACCATTGTTTTGTCAATGGTTAGTTATCTAATCCCATTATACATAACTGTTGTCATTGTGTTTTGTGCTAAAGTAACAACATTGAGAAACGGGTTGGGAAACATGAACAGCCCAAAGTGCATCTATCTCTGTCCTTGTTGAGATAAAATGCCATCAATGTCTCAGTTGAAGGGTGTCTGGATAAAGAAGAGGAGGACACAGGACACCTTGATGTTAACACTGCCACAGCACACAGTAAAGACATGTGGGGAACAAGGGTGTTGCTTGCACATCATCTCCCTCCATTTGAGGGAATTAAAACTTGCAGACAAATTCAGTACTGGATCAGCCTGAAAGTCTGACCTGTTTTCAAATGCTTGCATATTTTAGTGCAGCTCCAATGATCAGTTTTATGATCTGACAATTGACAGACCTGCTAACACATTAATCACAGCTCAGCTGACAGAGGATGATGAAAAATTATGTCATACTGTGATGTATGACTGCTGCTTTCCATTGCTGTGGTAGAATCCAGCACCTATTTCACACCCAAATACCCCATCTCATGTTGCTTCTTCTGTGGGGGCAATGACTTCCCTGCTTGCCTGGCTGAAGTATCATGTAATAGGCAGGAGCATGAATTAGACACCTGTCACTGATGCAAAGAAACTGTCTTCTATTTTCCAAAATTCTTGAGCTATTTCAACATCAACTTTCATTAAAGGAACACAGCTCTGCTATCTTCAGCGGACTGCTGACAAAATAAAGCTGAGTGAAGGAACGCACCTCCAGGAATATTTTTCAGCATATATGGCAAGCTGTGTGTACATGACAGTAGCAGATGGGTTACACACTGATGTCCTTTTTGGGAGAAAAGTCTCATTAGAGCAGACAAGACTGACAGTTTCTACCTAAACTGGGTATGTATGTAGTGCCACCCTCACCTCCAGCTAGGAGAGGAGCTGGGCAGGTTTAATGAACAAAACCCATTAAAACCCTAGGTTTGCAGAAGGGTGAGCCAAGTCACACAGAAGTTGTCACTTGCTGCAGGTCACATGTCTGTTCCAGATTGGATCTAATGACAGAATCTAGGAAAAGAACTGAAGGAACAGTGTATTTTTGTGGGGGTGAAATCTACATAAAATACCTCAGGAAGTGCATTTCCTCATGTTCTGAGAGAAAAAAAAAAAGTACAATTCTTTTTTATCTTCTCACTTATGTTTCCTCTCTTTCATCCTTCTTTTCCTCTCCATCTGTCTCAATGTACGCCTTTCAATAGGAAAACTTTTTTTTTGCCCTCCAGAATTCCACTCTCTAACTTTGGAGCCAAAATTGTTGGATGAATTTAGTCCCAGTGTGGGATCATGTATTTGGGAAACACTTTATTTTTTTTTTTTTCACAGATTTTGTGGTAAAAATACAAAAAACTCAGATAACAATCACCAGATTTTATTAGGAAAGCATATACCCATGCCTTTCTAGCACTCTCACTGCCTTTGTCCTTGTTACAGTTGTATTATCATCCATGACCCCAATACTCACATGCACTTCAAGGCCCTGTAAGGACTATTATCCCCTCTCAAAAATAAAAGAAAGTGAAATTCACTACAACAGGGAACTGGCGAGCTTGTGGTGGGACAAAATAAACATTCTGGAGAGAGAGCCCTGGAGAGATGGCTCACCTCCAGCAGCACTGACCCAAGGGTTTTTTTGAGGCAAGGGGATTTTTTTTTCTCAAAGATCTGTGCCCAGCAAAGACAACCTGAGAAGGTTGCTAAGTAATAATAATGCTCTTAATAATAAATCTAACAATTCTCATAAACACTTTTTTGTTGCTGTTGCTTATAATTTATCCAAGGCAAAACCCAGGGATACCCCTGGCCCACAGTAAAACCTCCTCTCAGCCCCAGCCTCCTCTCTTCATGGACAGCAGAGTTACCATAAGCAGAGGAGCAGGAGCAAAGCCCAAGGGTGCTGGCAGGGCACAGCAGTCAGTGTGTCACTGTGATAATCTGCTTAAAGGAGGAGGCCAGGGCATCATTAAGTAGCCTGGCCTGATGTGCTGATGGAGCAGCTGGGAGATCTGCTCTCTCCATGCTAAACACTAGGTCATGTATTACTGCTTTGAATACCTATCTGGAAATGAGTTCAGCCCCAAGCTCTGACTCACACCACTCTCTTATCACCGGAGACATCAACCTCCTCTTCTCAAGTTATTGTTGCAAAGGTGACACCTACTTTTTTATCTATGTTTGAGAAGCCACAAAACTAAACAAGCAGATGCTGTCACACATTTTTTCCTCTGGCAGCCACAAAACCATGCAAAGGCAAATTCTCCTTTAAAAAACATCATTGCAAAGAAATAATTCACACAAAAAAGGCCAAAACAACAAAAAACTAAACCTGAAACAGGAAAGAAGGCTTTTTAGAACAGACTTTTCTATGGTTTTGTTTTGACACTATCAGGGAGGATGCTTTGAATTTCCAAACATTTTTTAGCAGTCCAGTAGAATGAAGAGCAAGCAGCTGGAAGTCATGCAGCAGATGGCCACTGGGATCCTTCAAACATAGGAAGACCTCACTTGGCTTGTATGAGACCAACAAGACAGAGATACTTTCACCCTGGAAATCCATCAGGGATTAGAGGTCCACATGGTTCAGGCAGGTAATGGTTGGGTAATAATCACTTCCTTTGCCATCCTTGTTTTCTCCACATATTCTCCCTCACTGTCCTGAATTTGAATGGATTTCTTCATTCATTGGCACCAGCTATTTTTGTTTGTTTCAGAAGGTGAAGTTGAATTTCTTGCTGAAGTTCATTCAGCTACTCTTGCTTCCACCTGTATTTTCTCACGCTTTTGTCAGTTTAGTCAAAATGTGCCAAAATGCCTTATCCCTCTAAGACCAGCCCATGTACTCACAACTTTTGAAGCATGGAAGAAGTCTGTATTTCAAATGCCAATTATTCATCAATTAGAATGGGTAAACTAAAAGGTATCCTGCAAAACTGCAGTGTTTATGGAGATAAAGAGAAAAAACATCTAATGAAAAAAGGTCCTTGAAAGTAGACAATATTTTCTTCTAACAAAAAAATTATTATTGATAGTAAGACAAATAAGATTTGCCTTAAGTAAGACCTTATGTTGGCTCTGGATTTTTTGTAAAGGGTTTTTGTGGTTTTTTGGTATGTTTGTTTTGTTTTGTTCTTCTTTCCAACTGACCAAAGTAGCTACAAGGTAAATAAAGTGCTAAGTTTCAGGGGGCTGGAATTTGGAAAGGAGCAGGCATTTTTCTTAAGCAGTGGTAGTGGCATTCACCTTTAATGTCTGGATGCCAAGCTGTCAGCCAGCAACTTCAACACCACCCTTATCTCTTCTCTTTTCTATTTATACATTACACAAAGTTATTTTTTCCTGGGTTTAATTGCACATCAAAGGACCAACTGAATGGATCCATTTCGGAGGTTGCTGATAGCAACGTTGGGGAATCCTGCAAATGGAGGTCTAAAATTTCAGTTCTTTCCAGTGCTGTATTAGATAATATAGGGAAAGCCATTGAAACACTCAGCAAAAGCACCCTGGCTGTGTTTCTATTATTTGAAAATTCAAGCTGGACATAGAGAAGATTAAACAACTAATTATTATATTAACTCACTCCCTTTAACCACAGGTTTCCTGCCAAAGGAGACACCAACGGCAGTGATTATTTCAGTTTTTCAGAGGTAGTGGCAGATCTCTGAAAATATTCAGGTGTTTCAGAGTCCATGAACACACCCTTAAAAATCAAGCATAGCCTCTTATTCATTCAGGGATGTAAAAAAAAGAGGAATCTCCCAGTTCCCTTTAGGCCAAATAAATTTGCCTTGGCAAATATGGATTTTGAAGGACTGCCCCAGGATTACAGGAACACAAAAATGACAACACTAAAATTGATTATATTGGACACAGTATCAGACTGAGGGTTTCACCAAGTTGTTAAGTAAATAGAAATGCCTGCACCTCTATGTTCCCATTGTAAAAAGGATGTGAACACCACAAAGTACTTCAGCTGGCTTAAAATCATTTTCCCAGCACTAAGCCTGTCTCCTCTAAGCTTTATGCACAAGAAAGGTAAACAAGCACAGCTCCAGTCTAAGTTGAACAGCCTTTTTTACATGTTGACTTGATTATTTTTGTCTACTTCCCCAAGCTTTCCAGCTCATACTGACTTAGCTTCTCTCAGACTAAACCTCTGGCAAAGCTGCCTCTTGTGTTTCAAGATCCTTAAAACTCACTCCTTTGTCTGTCTCAATGTCAATTATTACTTATTTATGAAAGGAAAGGAAAAGCAAAACACACCGGCTCAGACACACAAAATAATGAAACTACAAAGTTTCACATTCATAAATAAAACAACATACTTCTTATAGCTCTTACATAATCTTAAGGGGTTGTTTTGTTTTAAATCTGGCACCATTTTAGTATGTCTTTTTGTTCTACTACTCTTGTGTTACTTTTAAGTAGGAGAGGTGTTTGACAAGTGAATCTTCAGTGATGCCATCTATAGCTTTTATTGACTTTTTAGAAAATATTGAGCTAACTCAGAATTACTGAAGTGAACAGCACTTGTGAATATAAACTAAAACAACAGGTGACTGATACACATTGTGTGAGGATTTATTTAATTTTCAACCAAAGAGAAACTAATGGCCAAACCTAGACACATTTTTAATGCTGTCAGAAAACATTTTCCTCCCTAAAATGAAGGGAGGAATAATCCAGCTCTAGGCTTGATTCCACTACATACACACAAGTAAAATTTACCACAGTAACTTATAATGGTGCATAAATTTGTAATCAGGCTGGTTTCCACATGCTGTTTCTGTTCACTTGAGGAAATGTGATTTTCTAAAGAGCACAGCTATACCAGAAGATGGACATTGGTTTGGGGTGAGGTACAAGAGCTGGAAGTCAGCCAGCCTTGATTGCCGGTGCTTCCTCATGCCATGCAGCTTGTGCCAGTCCCATGAGGGATGCCTCCAAAGAGCTCTAGAGAACATACCTGTTTGCAGATACAGCAAACTAATTACATGGAGGCAAACCTCAATGGAAATAATAATAAGAAGAATTAAAATGTTCCAAACAGTACTCATATGGGAATCTCAATTAGCTCCACAAACAGTAATTAATTTAGCTTCTTAGCTCTCTGCAAGATAGAGAATTACTAATCTTCCCATTTTATGGACAGGGATATACACATGCAGATGTGTCAATGAGACTTTAGCTGGATTTACACAGCATATCTTCTTGCAATCTTTTCTCTACCTTGTGATCTCTCCTGTCCTATCAACTGCTATTCTCTCTTTCTTTTTGAGCAAAATTATATTCTGCTGGTTTGGGCCAAAGAAGAAATCACTCCAAAGTCTCCAAGGGCTTAACATAACCGAAGTCTGCTGTACTCACTGTAAGGGTTGCATTAAATAACCTGTGCTGTGATAGAAAACATATCCAGTGAGACCCCACCGGATTTTATTTAGTAACCCAACAGTGACGTTTTCCTAATGAGTCTGATGACAAATTTGGCTTTATTTCTTTTACTAAATATTACTCAAACCCAGGAGAGGATCCCATGAAAATGTCAGATTAAACACCAGGAGAGAGACCTGTCTTTGACCTCAAATGAAGTGCAGGAATTGTTGGTGCTCTGAGGGCAGCTCTCCAACACAGTGAGATAATAGATCCTTCCCTAAAATAAACACCAAGCCAGCCATACCAACAGTGTAGCCTCTGGTTTTATAATCCCTTTGCTAGCTTAAACCTCCAGATGAGTTATTATATTGCAACACATGCACAATAAGTATGTCATGACCCTATAACAGGACTCTGTAAGAATACAGAGGACTAGAAAAAATAAAGATAAAGATTTGTGGCTTTTCAGTCTTAAGTGAACTTAATTTGTCTGCATTTTGAAAAAGAAAATATTTGTGTACTTTCAAAATCTGAAAGAGTATTTGACTTTTTTAGACCTTCTTGCTCTTTAAAATTACCCGGAGGGAGGTTGTAGCCAGGTAGGAGCCCATCTCTTCTCCCAGGCAACAAGCAATAAGACAAGAGGAAATGGCCTCAAGCTGCACCAGGGGAAGTCCAGGTTGGGTGTCAGGAAAAATTTCTCCATGGAAAGGTTTGCTAAATACTGGAAAGGGCTACCTAGGGAGTGGGTGGAGCCATCATCCCTGGAGGTCAAGAAATGACTGGGAATGGGATTATGGTTTAGTTGCCCTAGTGATATTCAATCAGAGGTTGGACTGGATGATCTTGCAGGTCTTTTCCTTAATGATTCTATGATTCTATTCCATGATTGTTTTAGTTGAGGGTTAACTGGATATGATATGGACTTAGTGACTACTGAGTTATGTTCTGCTCCACAAATGTTCACACATAAACTATCTTTGAATGCAAGGCCATCCTGCAGGTGAGACAGGAGGTAGGAGATGCTCTCATGTATTTTTAACTATTTTTCAAAGTAGATTTGTGACTTGGAAAAGTTATTTTTTCATTGTGACTCAGTTTCTCACAGAGAAAACAAGAGTTGCAGCTGGTGTCCATGGCAGCTGTGCTGCTGTGAATACAAAGTGGACAAGAAATTTTAATTTTGGACTGTGTAAGGGGAGATTTCTGCCTCACTCATGTTTTGCAGTTTTTGTTGACTGCGATTTCTGTAAATAGTCAGGCTATTGGGCATGACGTCCATTGTAGTGACACTGCTGGGAAAAGGAACCATATTCCAGTGTGTTCATCTCCCAGAGCCAAAGTCTGCATTAATTTTCTCAGCTTAATGTTACCAAACGTTTCCCCTGCAAACTCCCTTTGCCACATTTCTCTGACATGAGCCAGCAGCTTGCCTGTTTTGTGTCTATTTGTGGCTGATACGGACTGTGACACATCCAGGGGATCTTTTACAATTCCTGGTGACAAGGAGGGCTGTGAGCAGCAAAGTGTGTCACATATATTAGTCAGCTGCAAAGCTGAAACTGATAGCAGGGTATGAATAGAGCTGATATCCTCATCTCTAGCTGATACTTCATGTGGCAGATCATGTTTCTGGGGACTCCTTTGCTTGACCCAGGGATGGATAGAAAAAAGTCCTGCTGTATCCTGGTGAAAATGTGCTCATGGTGCGCAGGGCAGGCTCAGACTGGGTATTAGGAAAGATGGCAGCAAGTCTGGTATGTGCAAAATGCACACCAATATCGTTCTGGAGATGGCAATAGCTGCTATGGGAAAGTGAAAAGGAGGTAAAGACATTACTCACCTTCGAGGTCAAGCCACCTCCTGGCATTTCTTGAAGGAGGACAGAGGAAATGTCATCCCACCCTCCCCAGTCTAGACCTGACTGAAAAGGGAATTAAATCACCTTTTAAAATCCCTGGAAGGTATTGCAGCATTTTACATTCAAGTTGCCAGTCAGGTAAATACATTCCTTTAATTCCCATGGTTAGTGCTTTTCCCAATTAGCAGGAAAAGAATCACAGCTCTTGTGCAAAGTGGCTAGGGGGACACCAAATAATTTCCATGGACTAGAAAGTGAACACTAATGAAAAACTCCAGCTAACTTTCCAGGGAGACTCACTGTGAATGTGCACTTGTCCTTGTGTGCCTTTGTTACAAGGACAGGGATGAGGTCCTTCTTTCTATCCCTGAGATAAAAGCAATGAGTTTCAGAGCCACTATCACCATCCAATCCCAACAGCCCACTTCTTGAGAAGCTCCTTGATTTCTTGGGGGGGCTTTTTGCTTTCTAAATTCAGTGGCAGAAGGAGGAGGAGAATATGACCTCTGCATCTACGAAGTTGGAAACAGCAGCACCATCTCTTGTTCCCAAGGAACTTGTCACAATTTCAGGGTACTCTGCCCCATCTGGTAGGGACAGAGGGAAGAGGATTATTCTGTACTCTGAGACTGCCTCAAGGAAAAGAGAAAACACCAGGGGGAAAAAAAGAGAGGAAAGCTCTGCAAATGAACAGTCAATATAAACAAAGTGTATCAGCTCAGGCAAGAAGCTGAAGCATGACTGCACTAAACAAATCACAGTGGAATCAGCAATTGGCAAAGTAATTGGCGTTATTACAGCTGATGGAAATTTTCTGATGCCGCTCATGTTCGCTTTCGAAACACTGCTCAGACATTTAATTGGCTCAGTTCACATCTAGATTATTGCTCTTTTTATCCTTCTGGAGTGTATCAGGCCTGTATCTGCAGACAGATACTTTTGGATGTGCCTCCCTGGCTCTGTCTACCAGATAAGAGACAGGGAATGAAGTTTTGCACAAACTAAGCAAGGCAAGGAAAATATGGAGAATGGGTCTCACCTAAATAATTTCAACCTCTCTGTTACCCTAGTTCTTTTTAAGTTCAACCCTGGCACTACCAATAGTCCTGTGTTTGTAGCATCTAAGATACTGTGAGTTAAATGCAGGGGTAAAAGCTGCATGTGTTGATGCCAGCAAAGGGTGAGTTTGGTTCTCTAGTCATGACACAGATAAAATTGTTTTCTCTGTCACATAGTAACGCTCCTGTGAGCTCCCTCTGGCCTATTAATCACAACATTTCATGGAATCACAGGATGGTTTTGGTTGGAAGGGACCTTCAAGGCCATCTTGTTTCTACCCTTCTGCCATGGGCAGGGGTGCCTTCCACTAGATCAAGCTGGTCAGAGCACCGTCCACCCTGGCCTTTAACAATGCCAGGGATGGCAGTAAAATGTTAATAATGTCTGTGCTCAGAAAGCTCTTCTCCCTCAGCTTGCTAGACTCTCTTGCCAAACTCTCCTCATCCTACAAACAATTGTCCAGAGAACCAACTCCTTCCTGCAGATCAGGCCTGCATGGACAGGAAATTTCAGCCTAGTTTTCCCCAGTGTTTTATAAAGCCTCACAAAATCAGCCAGGATCTCAAGGTATATGAAATGGGGAAATAGGGTTTCTTTAAACTCTCATGTGAAAAAGGAGCTTGGCTTGATGCTGATTCACAGATTATTCCACTCCCTAGGCCTAATCTGCCCTTTAGAGGACAACCAAGTCTAGGAATAACAAGCTCTTTCCTTGTCCAGAAAATGTGTCTGTAGTGTGGATAAGGCTGTGGAGGAATGGTGTAATTGCCCACTTCCCTCCTTTTCTCTTTCAATGTGTTGAGAGCTGCATGACCACGGGCTGTCTTTGTGGAAAACACCACCGTGGCAGTGGCTCTGCAGCCATGTGGAGAGATGGTTCCTCAGTTAGCAGGTAGTCGTTTTTGAGTTCTCCCTGGAAGCAGAGGGAATAGTTCTGCACTCACTAAACTGATTCACTCACCAGCTGATTTCAGTTGGATATAACCCATTTAGGTTTACAGCTCTCTTTTCAAGGAGCAGGGAGACCAGAGAGGCTTGTTTGTCACATTTCTTCTCATTGTAAATCAAAAGCATCGCCATGCTGGGAGACTCCCAATGCCAAAGGGAGAGGACATTTGGCAGCATGGCTCTCAAGAGATTTCTGGAGCTGCTTGACACCAATCTCCCTGTTTTTCTTGAAAAGAAAAGAGCTCTTTGAAATGATGTGGCATGTGATAGCAAAGAACAAGCCAGAGAACTTGAAGGGACACAGTGACCCTTCAACAGCAAAAGTGGTTTTACCAAAGTGTGGCTCTTCAAAGTCTGCAGTAAGGCCACCTGTAATACAGCAAAACAATCTGGGAATGCCATCAACTCAGAGCCCAGAAGGATGCCTTCAGGATTAAATCCTTGCCCCAAAGCTTTCAGAACCCCTCCAGAGAGAAAGAGTTGAAGAACTGGATCATTTTAAACAAGCAGGTGTTTTCCCCCCACCCAAAATATTGGCTAATTATGTGTGACCCAGTGCCACAGTTAGATTTTGCAGGGACTTCCAGTTTTGGCTTCATGACTCTGGGACTCCCAAGTGGCTGCTGTTGCTGCCAGACACAACACAGGACCTGGTGAGTCCTACAGAGCCTCAGAAGAAGACTAAACCCAACCTGCCCTCAAAGCAAATTTGAGACCAGAAGAAGACAAAAAGGAAGCACAGAGGAGGTCAGCTCTTTGATTCTCTGTGCCAAACAGGACTTACAGAAAATCCCACTAGAAAGGGCTGGCTGACAATGGACAGTGACAAAAATGGAAGGAAAACACAGGCACCATTATGTTATTTGCTTTATCTACCAAGATGAATATTTTCCCTTCTAATTACTGCTTCAAAACTGACTCTGAAAGAGTCTAGAGATCAGCAGTCCAGCACCACAAGAAGCCAAAGAAGATATGCACATTCTCTTGATCAAAGTTTGGTGCAAGTCTTTGATTCACATCCCAGGTGACACTGTCTACTTATGGGTAAATCTTCCTGTGGGAGATGCAATGTACTCTTGGGATTTAGAAAATCGAGGTCTATTCTGCACTATGTCCACAACTGAATCACTTCACTCAGGCTTTTTTTTCCTGTTTTCTGAAATAGGAATAATGTTATACCCTGCTTACTGAAACACTGAAATTTATGTGTGAAAATCATGGCATCAAAACTTAGTATTGTCACTTCACAAAATGAAGGTGTACAAAACAAACAAACAAACAAACAAACAAACAAACAAACAAACAAACAAAAAACAAAGTAGTATGTGTGCTATTAAAATCTTGACACCAGATGCCAGAAGTGGCTTGAATTTTCTGAGGTACTTCTGCTGTTCCTTTTCATCAGGCATGGGGAAATACTGCTTTGCAGATAAACATTGTGATGTGGTGAATGTCCAGAATTTAATGAAGTCCATTATAACAGATGAAAATGAAGCTTTCATTAGCTTATGAATGCCTTATTCATTTTAGTTTTGGTTTGTTTTTCTTTTTTTTAAATTGAGAAAGAATGCTTTCCCTAAGCAAGTGCCAAGTAAGAGAGTAAACATCTTCTGCTCTTACACCTTCATCTCCTCCCCAAGGCTGTCACTCCTGCAAGGAAAAGGCTCTCATTACACCAGCCTTGCCCACAGTCCTGCTGCAAACCTCTCCCAGTGAGATGCACCCAACCCTAGCAACAGCTGGCTACAGCTGGCTGTACCAATGAGCTCTGCAGAGCCTCTGCCCATTCCCGCCTGCTCTGTGGGGTTCTTCAACCCCCATCTTCACCTTTTATTGTCACACACACTTTGGGCCAAGAACAATAATATATTTGCTTTATGATGCTCTGGCCATGACAGGGATTTTATTGACTGTCATAATATTATCTTCATAACTGTGGCCATATTGCTGATTAAAAGGGTCACACTGGCACAAGGGAATATATAATGTCTTTATTTGTTCACAGGAAGGATAGACCAGGAGTTCAAGTTTCTCTCTTCAGCTTTGGACTCTTGGTGCTTTGATCCTGATCACCTTTGAGAATAAAAGGGGAATTTAGCTCTCAAATGTGTTTTTGTCACTGGTGTCTCAGTTAACACCATCCATAAAAGGATCATTTTCTTTGTTACACAGGACAAGGCTGAGACCACAGACTTGAAATAGGAGTAGAATGATAAAAACTGTATCTTTTTAGCTAAAAAGGGACAATCATTGACCATGTAAATAAATGAGCGACTATTGAGTTTTACTAACACAGTCCATTCTGTTGCTCATTCATGAAGAGAAGAGAAAATGTTTCAAGGCTTCAGAAAGATTTTTACTTTTTTTACTTGGAGAATTACACATCCTGGTATTTCAGCACTACAGACACCTGCTGACAGTATGATTGCAAAACAGGACATTCTTGAGGTTGCAAAAAAACAGGCACAAAAAAGAGAATCCTGTTATCAAGTAAAATATCTGAAGACTGTGGGTCTGAGTGAGTTTTTTTCTCTGACTTCTAGAAGCGTCACATCCTCAAATTCAAGTGAGCAGATGGCTGCCAGAAACACTCTGAAACCCGCAAGCTGCTTGCCTTGGACACATTATTTTGGTGTCTTGACCCCTTGACTCTCTCATGGATTTTTATTTCATTTGTGTTTGATCCAAGGCATTTGGAGAGGATTTTAAAGTCACTGATGACCTCTGAACTTCAATGATGGCATTTTGGGGCATTTTATCTAGAAGAAGAGATAAGGGCAGAAATGGCCATACACCATCCTATTAGCACAAAAAAATATAATGACATATAATGGCTTGTCATTTCAGTCACAGCTGAAGTAACCTGCTGAGGCTGTACAGAAAAGAGGTGATACTGGTGGGGGGAGAAAAGTTTTGAAAGCTTGCAACCATGGCACCACCTCTTTTTGCTGACACTACACAGTTCAGCAGTGTCAGCTGATGGCAACTTCAGCCCTACCTCCATGTTCTTCCAAAGAAGCAACCCTAAGTCATACTTGCTCCTGGCTGAGGGTCTTAGTTTCTTGCCTCAGAAAGAGTGCAGAAATGTAGTCTTTGATATGAAGTCGGGTCTGTGGAATTGCCACTAGATAAACAACCTTGCATTCATTTTCTCTGCAGCTGTGACTGCTCTTCAATCCTGACCTTGATTGCTCCCAGTAAGAGATAATACAAATCTCATTCCTCAGCTAGACTTCCCAAGATGTTGTCTTGAGCTTCATCTCAGAGGTGCTAAATGGCTTTTCATGCAGGAGATAAGCTGAAGTTCTCTGATGAAGGATAAGGTTGATAAATTTGCTCCCTGGGAGCCAGGGGGCGATGTGGGTAAAGGTCACCTAGGAGAGAGAACTAAGCTGGTAGCACAGCGGGTCATGATGACACTGAATCATGACCAGGCCACCATCTCAAAGAAAGGTGCAAGGCATTGCAGAGGGAGTAATTTCTTCTGATGCCTTCTTCCTAAATCATGTGAAAGCAAAGATTTCTGTTTTCCTCCCTTACCCTGTCAGGGCTTCTCATGAACTCCTTCCAGCCATCTGAGGTTCCTGTTTTTACACTTCCACAAATGTCCTGCACCTTTACGCTGCCACAGTGTCATGGTGTGACCATTCCCTCTCAAATTTCCTACTTCACCCACTTATCCTCACCCAGATTATGTTTTACTCATTTAAGGTTTCTCATTTCCCATCATTCTTACTAAACTACAGGCACTTATTAAAAAAAATGGGAGCATCATCTAGTGCAGCTGCTGCTCAAACATATGGGACGAGAACTACAGTATTCCTTTATGAAGAGATCAGTGACAACTAATTCTGGTAGCACATAGATAAAATACTGATTTAATTTATCTGGATCTAGTAAAATCTGAAAAGAGCTTATAAGAAATCATGCCTATACCTCAGTTAATGAAATTCTGGTCTGCTTCTGGGAAGGCTGACAATTGTAAAACCAGTCTGCCAAACTTTTATTCACAGTTTCATTGCAAAGTCATTACAGATATGACAAAACCCACCAAGCTCAGAGGTGTGTGTGAACACACATGTGAGAATGGGGAGCACCACATTTTCTCCCTCCCCAGGCAATCTGGCGGCTCAGAGGGGACAGGAGAACACGGAACAGATGCTCTTGATGTTGCCAGCAATACTCAATGTTGCAGGACCTTTTTCCTCCCGCCTGAGAACTTGAATCTGGGATCACCTCTGCAAGAAAATTGTATGAGCTTTCACTACTGATGGTGGTCCCAGCACATGGATGGGGTTGCCAGAGGCCTCAGGGCATCCATCCACAGACCATCTCACACTTTCCATGGCTCCACAGAATGGTTTGAGTTGAAAGAGACTTAAAAATCCTTTAGTCCAGCCCCTCTGCCATGGGCAGGGATACCTCTTATGAGACTAGAGTGCTCTAGGCCTTGTCCAACCTGGGAACACTTCCAGGAATGGGGCAGCCACATCTCTGCACAACCTGTTCCAGGGCCTGCCCACCCTCACAGCCAAGAATTCCTTCCCAATACCCCATCTATCCCTGCCCTCTGGCAGAGGGAAGCCATTCCCCCTTGTCCTGTCACTCTAGACCCTTGTTCAAAGTTTGTCTCCAGCTCTCCTGGAGCCCCTTTAGGCCCTGCAAAGCGCTCCAAGATCCAGGACACTGATTATTTTGGCCAGCCAGGCTGTCTGATGTGCTCCTAGAAATGAACACTAGGGTCCATGCAGATTGTTTTCACTGGTGCTCTTTGTATCTGGTTTGCTGCACCCAGAAACAACAGAAAGCTGAAATAAACTTACATGCACCCTATCTGCTGGTCATCTGTTCCCCGGTCTCCTTGTGCTTATATTTGTGCTCAATATATATATGTATATATTCTCTGTACTCCCTTCACACAGGAAATGAGGGTGAGCATAAAGCACTTTTCCCTGGGAAATAGAGATTTTCAAGTGGTTACGCTGCAGGAAAAAAAACAGAGTACCAGCAAGTAATGCCTGAGAAGTTTGATGCCTTGATTTCTGTTGTATAGATCAATATTAATAGCAATATTATATTTCCAGAGGTGGCAGAACTATTGATTATTTGGTATATAGCAGTTTATTCATACTTGAAAGCAAACTGGGACACTGAAACAACAAACGTGCAGCTGATAAAAAGCAAAACAGGACACTGAGTTTCAGTGACACAACTGGAATATCACTTCCTTTGTCTAAAATGGAACATCTTTAACATGTCAAAAGTATAATTTACTAATCTGACTTACTGGTGTACCTGGGGAAAATACTTTTTTTCCCCTGAAATCTTCAGATTAAGGTCATGTTTCCAAATATGAGCCATACACAATCAATAATTTCATCCCCACTGTGACCAAACACTTGAAGTATTCTTGAAGGGAAAATGTTTTGTTTGATATGTTTAAACAAGTATTAAATCAGATCGCCTTGTGCATGAGAAGATTTCAATGAAAGAAAAGATAGTGAAACATTACACTGTGGTTGCAGGAGCTGAGCCAGATTTCTTTCTTTTCAATGAAGTTTTTAACTCAGTGAGAAAAAATAGCTATATCTATGTATGTGTGTAAATATATTTTGACAGGGTGAACTCAAAATAAGACTTTCTCGATTAAACAAAAGGTTTACCTACATTTGAAAGACATAATGCTGTATCCTTCCATTATATCCTTCTTTATTATGTGTAAGTCTACAATTGTCTCCTAGGGACACATGTAGCTATCAAGGACCAAATTGTTGAAAGCAAATTATTTAGAACACGTGTATTATGGCTGAAACTTGTTGAAAAAGGAACTCCCTCATGGTAAGGGAGAAAAAAAAAATTAAAAATAATGGGTAACATTCCTGTTGCATGAAAGAGCACCTCAATGACTTAATAATCTTTTCACATGAGCTTGAAGAGGCTCGGGGTGTGACTAGTACATATGCAGGAAATGTACTATACATTGCCTTTTGGGGGATAATGTAGCTTCTCCTTCCCTCCTGGCATGCTAATCGTGCAGGCTTAGCTGCTTTAGCAACTTTCTACAATTTGGACAGGTCAGGATCAAGGGAGACTCAATCAGCTTCTCGTGGTGCCTCCCTTCTCCCACTGCTGACAAATGCAGTTTAGAGTGAAGGAGTCCAGTTTCCCAGTTAGGCCTAAGCCTTTTCAGCCAGTAGTAATTAAATGTGCCCAGAAATATTCCCAGGCGTGGAGGCCAGCTGGCACAGAGAGGTTTGTACCTCTGCTCATAGCTGTGTCTTCACTTTCCTAGTACAGCAGCTTAATGCAAACAGCTCACAAGGATCTATGCTTAAGGGTGATTTAGGAGCTTGCTAGTTGTACAAAAAGTGTGCCGAGGACTGGTTTAGTGCTTTGAGCATACTCAGTTACATTCCCGTGAACGTTCCCAGATACTGCTTAACTTGCTTAAGTTATCGTATGACATATTTCTTTTCCTGATCAAGATTACCTCTTTCCAACCAGAAGAAATGAATTGTATGGCTGTAAATTTGGTTATGACAATAATACTTCTGTTGGTTCATGAAATCACTCTTACTCAATAGGATGTGTGTTTACTGCTGTCTGCAATCTAAGAATCTTTGCAAGGAACCAGATGTGGTGTGTTTAAAGTGAAAAAAATGTTATGCGTGGACAGATGAACTTAATAAACAAATCACTGTCCTCATTATCCCATTGCACAGCACTGATATCTGCTTGATACTACATTTTCAAAGTTTGCTACTTAAATTGCTTGCCTCCCAAAAAAAGCACCCCACCCCAAGTACTTGCCATATGCTCTAACTGTGCTACATTCGTGGGCTGGTTTTGTCTGGGGCAAGGTTCATTTTCTTCCCAGATGCTGTTGCAGGGCTGTGTTTTGAGTTTGTGCTGAACACAGGGTGGATAACACAGAGATGTTTCTGTTATTGCTGAGCAGGGCTTGCACATAGCCAAGGCCTTTTCTGCTTTTTGCACTGCCAGGCTGGGGAGGGATGGGGGAGCTTGGGAGATTAGGAGGAGACACAGCCAGGACAGGTGACCCCAAGTGACCAAAGGGATATTCCAGACCATGTGACATCATGCTCAGAGTATAAAGTGGGAGGAAAGAGGAAGGGGGGATGTTTGTAGTGATGGTATTCATCTTCCCAAGCCACAGTTACATGTGATGTGCTCTATCTCTCTGGAAATGACTGAACACCTGCCTGCCCATGGAAAGCAGTGAATTAATTCCCTTTTTTTTTGCTCTGCTGGTGTGAATGGCCTCTTTTTTCCTATTAAACTGTCTTTATGCATGAGTTTTCCAGCTACTACCCTTCCAATACTCTCTCTGATCCTGGTGGT
Organism: Cisticola juncidis; assembly: GCA_013400215.1. Lineage (NCBI taxonomy): Eukaryota > Metazoa > Chordata > Aves > Passeriformes > Cisticolidae > Cisticola > Cisticola juncidis. The sequence goes on along the minus strand of VXBR01009599.1, from coordinate 127,949 downwards.
TAGTGAGTGAGTGAGGGACTATGAGGAAGGAGCCCGTTGTGGTTTAACCATGACAACTGGGATACCATTAGATGTCCCAAGAAACTTTCTGTCCTGACCTGCAAAAGGCAGAGCAAGTCTGTCTTCATGGATTTCTCTGAGCTACAAGAAGCTGAATGCACGCTCTTTACTTCAAGAAGAATTGATTTTATCATGGCAAGGGCGTCTGGAAGAAGGTAAAGCAGGATTAATGCAATCCCAAAGCAAGGGGGAAGATCTTGGTACTGTGTCACCCAAATCTGGGCACCCTCTTACACCCCACAGGGACTCAATGCAGAGCGGGGAGGAAGAGGAAATAGTTCATACCTACACTCTCTTCACCACACACACCACAAGCCTTCCCAGTGAAAAGATCTCAATGCTGCCATCAGAAACTCTCACTCTTAGACAGGAGCTGTTCAGAGGAATGTATCCCTTTGAATGGTTTAGCTCATGACACTTCTAACAATCACCTATGCAGCCAGCTACTCTTGGTTTGCAGATGGAGCTTGGGAGGGAGTTCCTTATCCTGGTGAGCTGGCTATACTTCAGCAATGGAACTTCCTTTGTGGACAACACCAAGGCTGCCATCCACCTTTTGCAATTTTTCCTGTTTTTCTCAAGGAAAAGATGGTGCAGACCTGTGTCAGGAGTTGGTGTCACCTCCCAGCTCCTGTTTGGATGCCTTTGTGGCAGGTAAAAGGCACCACGTGGGCTCACAACCTTGATGTTTCACAATGGCTTCCTGACTCAGGAAGCAATAATGCCAGGAGGATGGCCAATTCCTTCATGCCAGCACAACCTAATGCCTTATGATCCTGTGACCTAGTGCAAGAGGCAGGAGGAGTGGGAAGCCCAGCAGGCACCTGATGGAAGAGGCTGGGGGAGATGAGAGAGAGGACACGGTGTTCTGCTGTGTGCTTCTCCCATCTCCATAACCTCCTTATTTTCAAAGCGTTTCCACAGGACTGGGGAACACTACTGTTCTCCACACCTGGTGCATAATCATCCCCACCACACTAACGATTTGGGATTCTCACACTGAAATAAGCAGCTTGTTTGGCTTCCAGAGGAAAAAACCTGTGTGCAACTTGGACACACCTGGGCTAACAATGTATAGGAAGGTGCTGCATAGCCCATAACCAGCATGGGCTGCCCCAGCATATAATCATGCTCAGACAGACCCAGAGGACTCCACATGCACATGTCTGCCCCTTTTCCTTCCACAACTGACCATGACAACTGAGTCAAGCTTTGGCACAAATGTTATTGATGTGCAGAGTCAGTAGTGAATGGGCGATTTTTTATGTTTGATTTTCAAGGAGGCTCTAGATTCCTCTTGGCCATTAAGATGAAAAGGAGGTGTATTCAAAGCTAGGGCAAAGGAGTAAATCTGCACAGGCAGGTAAGATAAAGTAAAAGTTGTTCTTTCTCTGTTTGGCCCTGTAAAATGAGAAATACTGTCAGGGCTATGCATTTTTTGAAACCTGCATTACTTATTTTTTTCCTTGGAAGGGTTGAAATAGATTTAAGCACTGTTATTATCTCTAGAATGACAGAGGCATTTTTATATGAGCTTCCCTTCACAGTCTCCTATCCATATTTACCATGTGCATTCCTTTGTTTTGGGGACTGCATCTCCCCTGTGGTCCAGCAACTCAAGGTTCATTTGACGTTGCTCTTTGTGACAAAATGGGGTTATTATAAACAGGAAAAAAATCACAAGGTCACTCACAGCCTTGATAGAAACAGGAGGGTAAGAGAATATTAGAAAGAAACTATTAGCTCTAATATCCAGCTCCATTAGGCAAACCTGAGTGTATTTGGATTGCCTATACCAGCATTTCACTCCCCTGCTTCCAAATGATTGCCCTGGCCCTAGCGATTAACCAGCTGAATACACCCAAGAAGGATATTCACAGAAAAGATCTCATGATGAAAAGGCTATTCCTGGCTGTCTTTCCATCACATCATAATCTGTCCACTAATATGGCTTGAGATCTCAGCTGATCAAAAGGTCATAAGATGCTGCTGCTAAGTATCACTCTGTCTCTGTTCAGCCAAAGGTATTTTTACTCCATTCAACAGGCAGAGGAATGTAATAGCAAAGCCTTTCAATCTGTTTGTATAATAGATGAAGTCTTCTCTTTATGGCATTATTCATCCTTCAGGGAATGACACCTGATAAATAAATCTCTAGTTCCCAGTGAATTTAAATAAAACAAAGGCAAATCATATCCTTGTGCACTGGAAACATAAAACTGCACATAACGTAAGAGTTCCCAATCTTCCACCACCTCCTTTGCTAAAAAAGCTATTAAGTGCTGACCATCCTCAGACTCTGCCAAAATCAAGGGAATCCAAATCTCTGAGAAAATTACAAAAAGCATGGAAATAACAGAGGAAGGACTTAAAGATAACTCATTTAGTCCAAAGAAATGGTAAAACTTGAACCTTTTTGTTTTCATGCTAAGAAAAACTAGAAAGGCAAGAAAAGGGGGTTATCAGCACATCAATAGCAATAATGGAGTGAAAATGGGGGGAAATCTAATAAATGGGTCAACGTGTTTCCCAGGGAATAACACTAGGGGGGACAATTTTCAAACATCCTAGGATAAATAAAATACGAAATCACATCCTACTCAACACCATGACTTGACCCAGCTGGTAGCCACTGCACTGGTGGCAACTGGTCTGTGTGATGCCAGTCATTGTCTCCAGCAGCAATTGCAGCCACTTCTCTGGCCATTCTGCTTCCAAGCCTCTCAACAGGGAGACAGGGCACTGATGCCAAGAGCCACCTGCTACCTGAAACCCCTGTCTAGCAGGGCTGCAGAGGTACTTCCAGTGAGCAATACCATTGGGAAACTGTTTTGTGTTTCCAGCACACCTGAAGTGTTGTCACAAACAAATTAAACCCCTCAGCATATCCCAGACTGTCCGCCCACTCTTTGGCTTTCCAGAGCTCTATACCAGGACCAACAGACAGTTTCTTTAACTGCAACTGGCAGTCGTTTTGCTCTTCTCCATGCTTTCAAAGTTGAGAGCCATCAAAGATTAGGAGAAAAAATCATGACTATTTTTCCCTAAGAAGCAGAACTGGTAATAGGCTTCAGGAAAAATCCTTCTAACTGCAAGTGATAAGCATAGACTGTGTGAAGGCTGACAGGTCTGATTATAATTATCACTGTGAGGGGACTAGAACTAACCTTCCTTCTGGAAGGCAATGACAATTCGTGGAAGGGAACATGCAAGTGAATTATCATAAACAAAATCATTGCAAGTAGAGTTGTCTTTTGCTGGGAAACTAAACAAGATCCAGATTTGGGAAGTGAGAAAAACCCCAAGCCTTAAGGATTTATTAAAGTTTATCCTGACAGAAAATGATAGTTAATCATATATTTAAGTTTTGTTGACTTCAGAATGATGAGAGTAAAAGAATCAAGTGGGACACAGGAAGTGTAGGACAGAATCATGCATGCAAGAGGTGTTTGGAAATAAAGGATATATTCTGAAAGTACACTTGAGGAACATACCTTGCATTGAAACGTGAACAAGGAGTCCCAGGGAGGATGTTGGTTCAGACTGACATAAATATTCAAAACTAAGAGAAAACCCAAGCCACCTTGCACCAAACTTTTCCCTTTCCTCACATCCTAGCAAGAAAGCCAAACAAAACCAATACAAATCCCTTCAAATTGCTTCTATCCATAGACACCCTTACTTTGCATTTGTACATTAAGTGAAATACAACGGCATCAGCTTTCAGCAGGGTTGTGAGGTAGATAGGATAGATAGTACTCCTTCATGATCATCTTGTCATAACCTTTCTGCTTTCTTTGATGGCATTCCATTTATACCAGTCTGCTTTTTTTTTTTTTTTTTTTGCATTTTTTCCACCCGATTTCCATTAGAAAACTTGGAAACAGAGAAGTTTGGGCAATCTGGACTGAAAGTAGCAGTACTCTAGCTTTTTCTTTCCAAAAACAGGGAAACAGATCTTAATAGGGGCTATAACTGCTCAGGACAGGAAGAGAAGAGCCTCAGAGTCAAAAGCAGTTCTAAGAGTTTCATTCTCATTATATCTCAATGGAGTGGAGCAAATAAATTGTGCAAGGAGACATATGGAAGGTCACTATGCAAATGGCCTACTTAAGGCTCTTACCTCCTAATTAGGTCCTGGTGTCAGGAGGTTGGTAACAATTATTCACACATAGATCATTTGGACACAATACAAACTGTTCTAAAACCCACAGCATCATAATGACATGAACTAGAAGAAGCCCAAATTAATGTTTTAGACTCATTCATGTAGTGCTTGGACTACCAGTTTCTGTGATACACAGACCTAAATTTTGTGTCCAACACTGAAAAAATGTGTTTGGAAAGGGGAAAAGGTGAAACAAAAATCATCACAGCCAGATCCCCTGGCTCTTACCTTGCTCATGGATTTCGTCACTGGACTCTGCACAGGGAACCCACACTCTCTTCCCAAATTCTTCATCTGACTCTGTGGTGTTTCCCAGAGCAAAGAGAAAAAAAGAAAAATCTTGATTGTAGGGATGACTGTGTAGAAAATGGTCACAAACATCCAGAGTTTTGCTCTGCCCTTTTGATTTCCTTACAAGTTTCAGTATGACCACTATCACCACTTGCCAGCTGGGGCCCTGTGAGCACCAGGTGGTGGGGTCTACCCTTGATCCTGCAGAGTTCTGTAGGGCCCCTCAAGCTTCCCCTACCCCACACTGACGTGCAAGCTTCCCCTCCCAAGCGTCCCTTGTAAGCATGTTGGCATGACAGAGCCACCACAGCTTTCCCCAGCAGCTGTGGGGCACACAATGATCTGTGATCTCAGAGAGTGATGCTGTGGATTCCTCTGACAACCTGTGCTAGAAAAGCTTGGGAAGAAAGCAGGAAGGTGTCACAAGAAGCCAACCCCGCCTGGTTTGTATAAGAGTTAAAGTAAGGAGATGAAGCCAAGGATTATCACATTACAAAACCATTTAAAACAGAGTAAGTGCTCGTGATTCAACAACGTGACTACAGCAAACCTGCTCTGCACTGTGCTTTGGTACTTCTGGCATGAAAATGAGGTTTTTCTCTCCCCTTCCTCCCCTCCCACCTCCTCTCCTCTTTGTCCATCTCTCCAACCCTTCACAGAAAGGTGAAATATTTCACATTTTCACCTGTGGTGATGCAGATCAGAGTGTGTGCTTTGCTTTTCTTTGCTTTTCACTGATTTTGCCAAAGGCATCCTTTTAAGCATCAGTCTGTGCAAAGATAATAGGTGACACAATTGTCTATAACTGGAATCAGCAACAAATCAGCCATCTGCCACTCCAGGGGTCTGAGATTAACCCAGCTACTGGACCGTGACTGCAAAGCATTTGCACATTTAGATTACAGAAATGTGGGGTTACAGGTCCAAAAAAACATAACTGGGACTGGGGAAAGTATGGTGAGAAGGAGTGGAAGACAACCTTGGAAGAGCCCTTTAGATTAACCCTTCCAGACACAAGTCACCTCAAAACATCTCTAGGTAGACAATGTTTGTCATTATAAAGTACTAAAAGGATGAAGGATGTGAAGGAAGCAACTTGAGACACATTAGACATCATGTTTCTGGAGAATACATCCAAAGACACTTCTTTCAGACATAGAGAAATAAAGACAAAAAACCTGTAACTGCCTTGTCAAAGCCTTCGCTTCTTGGGAAGCATGACCAAGGTGCCCAGATGGCTGACTTGACCACTTGGAAAGAAGAAGAGTAACATTTTTTTTGCCCCAAGATGGACAAGATGCATTCCACAACCTCCCCTATGGTCAAGATTTCAAGAAATGGAAGAGGTCTGCCTAATGAAATGACAAGGTTTGTGAAGACCTCTTCATCTGTTGCTCCCAGTTCTCCTTCTTGAATAGCAAACACTATTTTACTGCTGTGCACACATGGATGCTGTCTCTCCATGTTAATACCTATCCATGTCTTTGGGATCCACTCTATAAATTTGACGGGATATTTGATATTTCAGTTATTTGATAACTGAAGTATTTGAAAACTGAAGAAGTTTAAATCAGTAGTAAACACAAGCTGGCTCCAGAGCTAAAAGAATGAGCAATGGTGTATACAGTGTGTGGTGGGTCAGGACAGGAACCAGGGGCACCTCTGGTCATGTTAATAGGCTTTAATCCACACTTTCTCTTGCAGGTTAGAATCCCACAGATCTCTGAGATCTCAGAGATCTCAGGTTAAAAAGAGGAGGTTCTGACCAGAGGAACAGGTGTAGCTGCAGCCAAAAGTGTCAGCAAGAAATCTGGAAAATTCTGGAACTCCTCACCTACAAGGAAAAACTGAAGCATTATAATTGTTCAGTCTGAAGGAGAGAGGATTCTATGGAGTTCTTGAGCATCTGCCCATACTTAAAAAGACTCCAGGAGAGCTGGAGAGGAACTTGGGAGAAGGACATGAAGTGACAGGACAAGGGGGAATGGCTTCACACTGCCAGACAGCAGGGATAGATGGGATATTGGGAAGGAATTCTTGGCTGTAGGGTGGAGAAGTCCTGGCACAGGTTGCTCAGAGAAGCTGTGGTTGCCCCATTCCTGGAAGTGTTCCAAGGCTGGACAGGACTTGGAGCAATCTGGTGTAGTGTGATGTGTCCCTGCCCATGGCAAGGAGTGGAACTGCTTGCATCAGCTTTATGGTTCATTCCGATCCAAAGCATGCAAGGATTTTGTGATTCTATGAAATTCAGGCAAGGTCTGAATGGTGTATGCCCTAAGTGGGGATGGTATTTCAATCAGCTGAACTCACGACATTCAAAGAGACAACTGAAAACCAAACAGCATGCACAGAAAACCTATGTGTTTAATGCATTTATGGACATTTTAAAATGTCTTTTATTTCTAGAAAACAGGTAGGATCAGATGGAAGGTATAAGAACACACTCCAAGTTCTCTGGTCAACCCTCTTGTTGGTATTTCTTTTCCATGTTGAAGAAACCTGGGCCAAGCACTGCACACCCTGCAGTCATAACAAAGGAAAAGAGCAAGAAGAAATGGCAGCATCTTCTCAGAACAAGCTCAAGTTGAACTGCAGTAAATACAGGGTACAAAGCACAGCTGAGAGGTGAGGAAGAGAAAGGGATCAGCTGCTTTATCCACCCTACTCCATACAAAATCTACTGGCATCAACTTAGAAATGAGTGCCACTCCTAACAGCGTTAATTTGGGACAGATTATTTGATCCTCCACAGAGGCAGGACTATTGATTTGTAAGGAGCTGTGAGAAGAAGAGGGTGAGGGGAGCATGCTAGACAACACCTTTAAGTCTGCCTGAACACCCCCCTATTTATCACAGTATTTCCAAAAGCCTTTTCTGGGCAGGAGTAGGTCCTCCCAAACCAGGTCTACATGTCTGAGACCAAAGGTGAGGTTTGAAGTGGTTTGAATGTGTACTAGGGCATGGTTTTCAGGTGTGAAAGAGGTCACAGGGATCATCCCACGCCTGAGACTACAAAATGGGCCAAGCTAACAACCCAATAATCCACAAGCTTCTGAGATGCAGCAAGCTAATGAGGCTCTGCCTGTGCTTTAGAAAGGTCTCCTTGAACTTGACCTGCTGACTATGTGAAGGCTAAAACTGCTGTTCTAACAGAATCTAGACCTGTTTTCAAAACCAGAGACTGGGGCTTTCCCTTTCTCCAGGCTCTAATTTCTGTAATGACAACCCAAAACTTCAAATACAAATTCCTGAATGATCCAAAAAGGGGAGGCGGAAATATCTTTGCACTTTAACTGCTGAAGAACTATGAGGTAATAATTTTTAAAATGTTTTAAAAATATATACAAATCAAAACTCTGTTAAAAAAGAAGTTTGGTTTGGTTTGATTTTTCCTTGCCTGTGAATGGAATGACAAGGGGATCAGCAAAGGACAAAACCTTCCCTTTCAGACAGAAATCACTACAAAACTCCAAGCCTTGCAAAATCCAGTTTCTTGCAAATTAACCAGCATCTCAAAATGATGCCGTTTGAGCCCTACGTGTTTGTTTGTTTTATCCAGACAGGTTTTTGAAGGAAGGGGCTTTTGCAACCCAAACAGCGCCACTGCACCAACCAGGAGCTGAGATGAGCCCTGGAGCCGCTTGAAGTTGCCTCATCTCCCAGCAAATGAGAAACAGAGAGAAACACCGATGCAGGCGACGCTGCACCTTGCAGCAGAGACTCCTGTGTCCTACAAGTAACCTTGCATCGAGATACAGAGCCACAACAGCCGCCTTACGGGTACAATGAGGAGGAGGAGCAGGACTGTGACTGGGAGGGAAAGGGCAACAGGAAAACAGTCAGAAAACTCCCTGAAAGTCTTATTTTTCTCCTTAGGGAAAATATATTTATCTATATAGATAAATATAAAATATAATATATAATATATATGTAAAAGAAAAATTAAAAAAAATCCCTCCCAGATACAGAGATGGAAGGAGGGGATGAGCCCCTTTACACTCCAAGTCCCCCCTCCCTTTCCCAGAGCTCCTGAATATCTCGGGGAGGGGGGAGGCTGGAGGAGAAAAGGGTCGCATTTAAACGGCGAAGGGGAAGCAGGGAGGACACTCCTGAGCCCGGCCAGTGGCCCCACGGTCTCAGCCATTCTCATTCCTGACACGTTTCCCGGCTCTCCAGCACAGCCCAGCTTCGAAATATTAGTGTGGCGCAGAGTGCCATTTTCGAGTCGCTGCAGCTCCTTCTTGGCACCGGTTCAGCTTTTTGTCTTGCCTTCTCTCCGAGCGCCCAGAGGAGGGAGGAGGAAAGAAAGGAAGAAAATAAAGCCCCGCTGCTTTTCTGCCGGGGCTGTCAGGCTCCCCGCAGCACCCCAGCCCTGCCTGCGGCACCCCACACCCTCCCAGCCCGCTCCCAGCCAAGCCACTGGGCAAACACACACTTCCTTCCACCTCCACGGCAGCCCGTTCACAGCGTCCTTCCCCCTCTCGCCGCCACCCCTTTTCATCGCGCTCTCCTTTGTACTCCTCTAAATTTTTCCAGCCAAGCGTTACAACCTTCCACCCTCCCTTTCTCCTCCATCCCCAGCCCTCCCACCTCCTTCCCTCGCATCGGCAGAAAGGATCGTGCCATGGTTGCCAATGCCCTGGCACCTCCCCGGAGCGGGGAGCCCCTGCACCCACAGGAGCCTGGCAGGGCCGGCGCAGCTCGGAGCTGCCCTGGCGCAGGGCTGGGCGCACAGGTGTGTGCACACACGTGTGGCAAAGCACACACGCCCTGCAAACACAAGCCTGAGTTCGGCAGCCGACTTCCTCCTCCTGCTTATGGGGCCGGGAGGAAAGCAGAGGCAGCATAACAAGGGAGGGACACTGTATTTTATTTTTTTAAGCAACCCAAACACGGCACTGAGCTCTTCTACCAAGAACTTCTCAGCCTGCTGTGTTGGCAACCAGCTGTTGGTTTCAGCCTGGCACCAGCTTTGATTTGTTTTTCTCTCCTCTTAAACGCCCTCCTCCCAAATACTTAATCTTTTTTTTGCCCACATAAGTTTGTTTTGTCCCTTTTTTTTCCCTTCCCTATTTCCTTCTTAGCTTTTCCATAGAGACAAGGCTTTTCCATATGCTTGCTACCTTCCCTCTGGTGACAGAACCTGAGGGAGCAGCATGAAGATGTGTCAGGGAAGGTATAGGCTGGATAATAGGAGTAGGTTTTCCTTGGCAGTGGGTGGTCAGGCACTAGAACAGGCACCCTAGAGCACTTAAGGCACCAAGGCTGCCAGAGCATTTGGAGAGTACTTTCAGGTACATGGTGGGATTCATGGAGCTGGATTCAATAATCCTTGTGAGTCCCTACCAACTCTGAATATTCTAGGATTCCATGGAACAGGAACTGGGGGAACTCCCTCACATTCCCACCCCCACCCCCAAATCCAAAGCAACGCATGTATAAGGGGCATCAAAGGAAGCAATACATGATGTAATACTCCATGGACCAAGAACAGGAAAAAAAACCCCTCATATGTACACACAAGAAGAATATTCTCTTCTTTGAGGAAGAGGAGGAGTGAGTGAGAGATGCCCTAAAAGCAGGCAACAGAACCCTTGGGCATGCCAGGATGTGCTAACCCCAGCCCTCTCCTCAAATGAGGGAGGAGTCAATTTTTGTTGGAAAGTAGAGAAAGACTGAGACAAAATGCATGTTCTCCATGGAAAGGACCCAAGAGAGCCAACTTCCAGCCAGTTATTTGACTCCTATTAAACCAGAGTTTCAGACACTGACATATGCATGACAGAGATAAAGTGTTATCAAAATACACCTTGTCTGGTGCCTGGAGGAAAGAGATTTGGAGGAAAAAAAATAACAATGCTGATTCTGGGAATGGCTTGTGAAGGACATGGAGGGAGGAGAGGTGCGCTGAGGATTTTGTCGTGGATGCATGAGTGTATTAATCTGAAAACCTGGCTGGAGACCCAGGGCAGGGGACAGTCCCATAAGCAGCCACTGGTGCCCCTGGAGCTTTTCATGAGATTGCCTGGATGGCTTTGTCCACTGAGAAACGTCAGGACTCCTTAGGAAACACAGGACTTCAGAGGATGCTGAAACAGATGGGCACTCCCTCCCTGTGGCAAATCCCTGAGGAGACCTAGCAGAAGTGCCCAAACCAGGCTGATTCTAGCTGAACATATTCTGGCCACCCCAGGGAATAGCAAAACAACCAGCTTGGTATGGGGGGTCGCAGAGGCAGAGCTGGAGGCAGGCTGGCAGACAGATAGCATGCTCAGGGTGATAGACACAAAGCATTGTTCTGAGCAGCTGCCTAATATGTATCTTGGCAAAATCTTGTCTGGCTGTGGATGAAGCAGAAATTGCAGGGTGGATTTGTAAACCATCAGCTGGGCCTGACTTTTGCCTCCCCGGCCTGCAGGGATAGCACCAGAGGGGAGCAGAGGGCTGGGTGACACCTCTCTAGCTGCCAGGAGCCACATGGAGGAGCTGGTCCTCTGGCCACTGCCAGCTGCTGAGTGGGGAGCAGCTGATGGACAGGTGCTGCAGTGGACTTAAAATAGGCAGAATGCCCTGCTATGCCTGTGCTCACTAAGGCATGTGTGAGTTTGAGGATTCAAATCCAGCCTATCCCCTTAGGAGCACCTCCACCACTGGGATGCATACCCGGTGTAGGGTCCCTGCTGGAGTTTCTCCAAGCCACCACAGCACAGCTGGATCTGGTTAGATTGGGTGAAGTATTATCCAGGTAGGGCTACCAAATGGCCTTTTCTGAGCTGTGGTTTTACTGTTACAAGGTCTTTGCATAGGGATATCATCCAGCATAGGCCATACTTCCTCCCAATGCCTGCTTCCAAAGTCAGCCAGTGAACATCTCAATGCTCTCTCCCATATGGTTTATATGCCTGTTTTCTCTGTTTGCTATCTTTGAGGCTTGGGGCAGATTTCTGCCCCTTATTACTCTCCACCCCTTATTACTAAGTGCTGGCATTTGGCAAGGCAGAGGGTGTCCTTTATACGTGTCCATGGCAAGGAAGGCCTTGACACCTCAGCTGGAGTAATCTGCAGAGAAACACCCCTGCCTGCAGGTATCATTGAAGTGACTCCCAGAGAGAGGCACTTTCAGATCCTTTTGAGTCAAAAGGTGCTATAAATAAAAGATATTACAGGCTAGCAAGTTCTCAGTTGCAAACTGGAGTGGGAAGGAATATTTTAGCATCCCTTTTCTGAGCACATTAACTCTTGGCAGACGTGATCGTTCAGGTCTTCATAGCAGAAAACTTCACACCGTGTGCAGCATGTTGAGTCCACACGCTCCATTTCCATTTTCAACAGCTCTAAAATCCACACTGCCCCAATGCAATACCACCCCCTGAGTGAAGAGAGCACCCAAATATCGCATCACTTTGGGGGTCACGACACTGAAAACACTCTCCATGGTCATCTTTCCCATGAAAAACAGCCTTTGTCGCTATAAGCTCACAATAGAGGGTGCCTGAAGATTTTTATCATTTTTATCAACTGGCGTCTGATCCTTCCCTTCCCAGGGTGAGCGAGCACTTTGTATCAATCTGGCTTGCTTTAGTGCAGTGACCCAGCGCTGTGCTCTGCCACTGAAAGTTCAGGTCCCAGCTGCGGGGCTAAACTCTTGCTGACACTGTGCTGATTTCTCTGTCTCTGTCACCCATGCTGCCAGGGGAGGGGGAGGAGACATTGGATTTTTCCAGGCAGAAAAAAATAAAAAAGGAAACAATCGTGCAAAATGCAAAGAAGATGTGGCAAAGGAGAAGGGGGAGGAAAACAATCCCGGCGTGTGCAGTGAGGCTGAGGAGAGGAAATCCTTTGGGCAGCACAGGGCACTTTGATCATGTTCTTTTTCTTCATGGAGGAGAAAATCTTGGTCAAGAGGCAATTAAATTGTTACAGGCAAAGAAAAGCTTTTAGGATGCCTTGAAAAACTTGTGTGTGTGAGCAACAGCACAGAGAGATGCAGAGGAGGAAATCAGTATCATTGACTGATGAACAACAAAAGTTTGGGTGGTTTGTTTTGGATAAAGATCCCCACATGCTGACACTTATCCAAAGCCCTCAATCTGTAGAGTAGAGCTAGAAGTCTCTTAAGAACACGCTCTTCTTGCCTGACTTCCAGTATCTCTGAAAGCCATTGTCCGTGACAAAAACTTACAACAAAACCAGCTTGCTTTCCTCTTCTTTCATGCAGTGTTTTGGGTCATCTGCCTCTGGTTCCAGGAAAAAAAAAAACCTAATCAAAAAGTTTTTAACTTGAAGGTTGAACTGTACTACTTTAATTTCAAGCCATCCTAGTTCTCATGACTGCACAGGTACAAGGGAAATAAGGAAAAAAGCTTCTGTGATTCTGTGGAAAACTTTCAGAGAAGAATCCCTAAAAATCAGCAGAAAAAGAAGTTAGTTTCTCTAAGAAAGAACTACAAGCCTTGAGTTCTCCCACCTTAAAGAGACTACTTATCTGTAAACTGGCTATTCTGCCATTGAATAATATAAGAGATCACAACATTCAACGTTCAAATAAATCTTTTAGTCTAGTGTAGTTATTAGTCATGAAAAGATATTGAATTAGTAAACCAAAAAAAAAAAAAAAGAGAGACTCAGTTGCCCCCTCAATCTGCAGTAGCCTTGATTTGACAGAGAAGAGTGAAAGAAAACAGTCTGAACATGATGCAGTGCCCTTCAGTTTTCAGAAATCCAGGTGTGACTGAGGTAAATTAGCCTGGTGCTGTTGGAATAAATGCTGAATGGTGGTGTTTTGATGAAGTCTTCTGGACAAACCGGCTGCTGCAGGGCTAGCTTTGACCTCTGGCTGGATTTACACCAGGGTATCTGAGTTAATGTTGCTCTCAGTGTGTAGGCAGGTTGAAATCAGGCTAGTGTGCTTATAAGGATGTTCTCCTGAGCCATTCACCTCATGAAGGTTTAAAGCACATAGATTCACTTCACAGTGCAGTAAAGGTTTTGCTATTAGAGAACAGATGATGCTCTTTCCAAATGTTTTCTTGTTGTCTTTTTCTCTGCCTTCCTCATTATTTATTAAATACTCAAACAATGATCTTCAGCTCACCCAAGTGGTTTGGAGGCCAGGACTCCTGTTTCTAGCTGGTCCAAATAAGGATAACTTAATCCTGGTACAACAGAAGCAGTAGACAAAGTCAGAGGAAAAGCTGTGACCAAGATTTTAAACCACAGAGGCTTCCAAAACAAGGATACAGACTACTAGACAGCACAGTACACAGAACCTAAGTATTTTGTCACTGAAGGTGATGGCACCTCTTGTGGGTGACCAAGACAGGTGCACAAGGCCCAAGTTCCCAATCACATCCCCATCTATGAATGGGGAGCAGATCCATTACCTGTCACATGCTGTGCTCTTAGTAAAATCTGCCCACTGTGTTCTGCTGAATGCTGCAGTATGCTGATATTTTTCTTTTCCAAAACTTGGCTCTTGTGCAGCTTCTTAGTTTACATGGTGGGAGAGAGACAGGGCTTTTTGGCTTGAAAGTAAAAAATCTGGACTCTTTCAAGAGTGCTGAAATCTGGCCCTGAGCTTTTTAGAAAAAGTGACCCAATCAATCCAGTTATTACACCATTCTCTGGCCTGTGACTAACACATGGATTGATATTTACATGCAGGGAATGTTGGCAAGAGTTGGGGGTTCCCATTGACTCGTGCTGTTTACTGCTCCCCGAGGAGCACGGGCCGCAGCGAGGATGGAGCGGCCGCCTCACAGGTGCACAGTTTATTCGCCAAAATGGGTTGTAAATCAGAGCAGAGAAAGAAGGGCCTGGAAAAATGCTTGTTTGTAGGAGTGACCGTGGAAAGGGATGTTGACCGTGCTCATTTTGCAGGTTTTCTCCCATAAGTCTACGCGTGCTCACACTGCACCAGAGGGATCGGGTCCCAGGTCGGAAATCCAAGGAGCATGCCAATAATTTGGCAGAGATTACACATAGAGTGAACTTGTCCCTGATCTCCTTTATTGGTTCAAAACCAGGAATTCTCATAGCTTTTTGGACAGATGGCTTGTCCTATTTCTTCTTGTGTTAGATTTCCCACTGAGGCTGAAAGCAAATCCACATTCAAGCTGAAAGTAAACAACCTGTGAATTCAAAAGGCATTAACTCAAACTGCCAAAGCATTTGCTGTGTATGCTGCAGATGTCAAACAGACAGTTTCCCACAGCCCTGGGCCTAGACACATAGCTAAGTTACACACAAAATCCTTCCACCCAGCCCAAAAATCCATCCTGTGCAAAACTCGCTCTCCTTGCTGGCATTTTGAGGGCTGGAGCCTCAGCTGGAATGAATTAATGTAGCTCTGATTTGAATAGAGCTATGCCAATTTATACCAGATGAAGATTTCACCCTTTGGAAGCCAAGTGGGAAATGGCTATCCACTACTTTTTTTACAGTGTGGTTTGAAGCAGAAAAACATAAAATGTAGTGTTTCTTAAGGACTGAAAGAGCACTAAGTAAGTTTCTTTCCATTACAGTGGATCATTTTTGAAGGAACCTTTTAGAGGGGATGGTTCTAAAAAATCAGCCTTTGCAGAAAATTGCATATAAGTAACACAACTTATAAGTACAAACAGCACAAGTTAGCCGACTTACTCCTATTTCTGATACCTTCCAAAATGCCAACACAAAGTTAAGTGGGAACCCAAGCATGATATTGCTGTGGCATTGCAGGAAATTCAAAAAGTGGGAAGAACTAAATAAAATTGTCTGTTTTTCCTGCCAGGGCTGTATGAAGAGGACAAAAAAACCCCCAAACAACAAAACCCTGAAACGAAACCATACAAACAAAAAATATCCACCCATATGCTTTGAAATGCTCTAAATTTTGGAACCATGGCATTCTCCTTGGCCACAAAGAGGTACAAGGCAATTTTTCTGACATATTTTGGTTTAAATTGAACAGCTCAATTGAAGTCACAGTCTGTAAAACATGACTCATTCCATTTAAGGCAATGTAACCTCGTGATACATATTCAGGAGTGATTACTTGAACTAAACTTTTGATTTATTCTTTACTATAGGAGGCCCCACTTGCAGACTCCTATTTTCCCCAAAGTAAACAGGAGGTCAAATATTACACCGATAGAAATGAATGGAGATTTCTCAGATGGTAGTAATGTAAAATCAAAATTTAAACTGTTTAACCTTCAGCCACTAGACTTATTCAGCTTACCAGAAAATTCAGCACCTCTTTCCTCCAACCATCTTTATTTTCACTTTACAGTTCAGTATAAGCTGGCAATTAGTAATACTTTGCCTGTTTATGGAGCCTTACATCTGAGGATCTAGAAACACTTTGTAAACACTAATGAATTAAGCTTCTTAAC
The DNA here is from genome assembly GCA_013400215.1 of Cisticola juncidis. NCBI lineage: Eukaryota > Metazoa > Chordata > Aves > Passeriformes > Cisticolidae > Cisticola > Cisticola juncidis. The sequence goes on along the minus strand of VXBR01009599.1, from coordinate 112,055 downwards.
ACCCCCTGTGAGACAGATACTGCTATCTCATTTGCACAGCTCTGAGAAGTGCAGGTTTGTTGATGGTTGGAGTGCCAGCCAGCATCAGAGCTGGGAAACCTCTGCAGGCCCTTAGCCTCACCTTCAGCTCGATATCACAAGGTTTTCCATGGATGTGGGGATATGCCTGGCAACTTCTGGAGCTTATAATTATCTCCTGGAATTGCCAGCATGCCCTGATGTCTGTCAGACTGAAAACACAGAGGACTGAACAGAGTTCTCTCAACCCATAGAGAGATCTTAAGACCCATTTAGAGGAGCACCATGAAAATGCCATCTGTCCTTTCCTGAAACAGCCCTTCATACTTATGATCCTCTGATGTGGCAAACAGGGAAAAAACTTGTGATTTTATTTCTCCTTACTCAGTTTTCAATAACAACACTGACCCCAGTCTTATTATTAAAAACCCAGAGCAGTACAAAAGTCCCGGAGGATTATTTCCCTTTTCATTTTTCATTGCCCATATATTTTTCTCATATAAGGGTAAGGTAAAACAAAATATCCAAGCTTGCTTTTCAGTCATGCTTACAAGAGGAACTTAAGGGATTTTTAAAGAAAGCCTGAAGGTTTTGCTTCCAACACTATCAGGAATATTTAGACACTAGGAAATCCTTAGGACAAGATAGGCATTGGTGAGATGCCTGGGTTTTTTGATATTTTCTTTTTCCGAAGCACAGTCTCATTTATTGAACAGCAGCTAATGTCTGGTACTTATTTGAAGCATTTTCCACGTGGCTCTTCTCCAAATGCACGGCAGTTGGACAATTTCCATGATGATTCTTCTGTCTAAAAATACACACCTTCCCCTCTTTTCAATTTATCACTGAGTCATCCTGCTTATTGTTGAAGTTTTTCATGTTTAATAGTGCACTTAGATAAGCTTAATACAAACACTGACCAATTCATCGCTGTCACAAAAAGAAAAGCCCTAGAAGTAATTCATCTAAATAGGAGTCAAGTGCAAGAGTCTCTTATTTAAAGATCAGTCAATAAGGAACTATGTTATGGAAACTATTTTAAAGGGGAAAATTTTTTAGATGTTTTTCTTAAGCATCTCTTTTCTTCCACAGATTGAAACTGAGGAGAATAGCAAATAAAATATTTGGGTTTGCTTTCAAAATTTGTTCATGACCTTAAATCCCAGGAATGGGAACAGACAGGCATTTGACATAGTCAGTGTGTTGATTTGTGAACTACTGGCAGATTGCTGTTTGCCTAAGAATACGTATTTGAAATTCTTTTCTAAAAACTCTTCTTGATCTTTTCCCAGTTCATGAGCTGTTAAATGTCTGCATGACATGGCAGTGTTTGTCTCCTGAACAGAGGGACATGACGATCTCTGGAAGCAGATTTTCAGTGGGAATATTAAAGGCACTATTCAGGAATATTCTCCAGTATTTACAGCCTCCACAAGCAGTACTGCATGCAAACATGTTTGCTGGAATATTTGTCAAGAGCAAACATGACAGGATGGTGGGAGAAAGTGTACAAAGTCTAACCAAGCTTATAAAAACCCAGCAGCTAATGAATATTTGTGGAAAATGTCTTATGGCATTTCCTCAGTGATGGATGCTTATTAGGAAAGTCTATAAAGCTAAAACTATTTTGCTGCCTAAATTCTCCTGTACTCAGAAGTGAAAGATGCTTCCACTACTTTCTTTATCATCTTCATCCATTACTCTCCTGGATATAGGAGCATTTTCTAAACAATTTTTTATGGATATCAAATGGACAGAGGCCCAGAAACTCATGTTATATAAGCATCTTGATGTCATTATCTCTTTGCNAAAAAAAAAAAAAAAAACAAATACCAACTACAGATATGAAGATCTATGTAGATTGGCCAATGTATCTTATTTACCACTAACGTACCACCAGTGTTACGTCGCACTATGAATCCTCTTTTCAGGCCTCTTCCTTCAATGGCAAAACTGCTTTTGGCTTGGATCTTTTGCTGTAAACAAATAAACACAGCAGACTCGTGTGGACATTGACTCAAAAGCACATGGCCATGGAAGGAGGCCGATTTGAAAGGAAAGGCAGTGGACACCCTCAGGTTTACATGCCTGGGTGCTTGGGAATGGTGGATTATGAACTCAACTGAGCCAAGGCAGTGCTGTGCAGGCAAGTGGGCATTCATGGCTGTAAAATCACCTCTTGCTAAAAAAACCTACGGCACCGAGATCCAATATTTTTAGTCAACAACCAGTCAACAACGAGAGGAAGCATTTGGGATATGCAGCAGAGGGATATAGCACAAGGGTAACATGAACATGCAGACTGAAAAACCTGTCTGGGGAGATATTTGTTTGTCTTTGTCCATTAGTAGCAATATACAAACTTGGGACCAAATTTTGCTTCTAAAGGGAAGAGTGAGACCTCTAATCCTCTGACACACAACTGGTGATAACACAGGACAGATCACGTTACAGTCAGGGCCAGGCTGAATCTGTACCTGTTCTCCTCAAAATAGTCTACCAGTGTCAAAACTGACCATAAGCTCTTGAAACTCACCACTATGTTTTCCAGCCAAGCATGACACTTTCTTTTTCACCTGACTAATAATGATCCCCTCAGTATGTTTTCTGAGCAGGAGTTTACTGACAATGGTCTTTGTTCTGCTGTGTGTGCAGACAACTCAAACAGTAAGATGATAGAGTTCTTTCTTTTGAAAAAATGCAAATCTTAATTCACTAAAACAGGGTCTTATTTTATAGGCTTACTCTTCCTATTAACGGAATACATCATTCCTTAAGTTCCCCTCACTTGAAAGGTAAGGGAAAGTGATGGACCATCCAGAATTTTCCATTCTGTCCCTCTGTTCATGCATTGCTAGAGATGATACTGTATAATGCATGACTTACCTGCAAAGACATTGGAGGAGTAATGAAATAAGCAGATGCTCTGTCAGCAGGCTTTTAAAACATTGGTATTGCAATCTGAGATGCAGTCAGCCATAACATGCATATGTCCTTTATTTATGGAGCTGATAAGACTCTATGTCAGGAGCATCAAGACAGCTTTTTACTTCCTGCTTTTCTTCATGTGTAAGAAAGTTGCTGTCTGGATATTTTATTTTCATGAAAGCTTCAGATATGGGAGGAGAAGGAGGATTTGCCTCCTGTTTCATCCATTAAAAATAGAGGTCGGAAAACCAAACAGCTTCATCTAAACAAATCGTTGGGGATTCCTCATCGTGAATTCTCTCCTTCAAACACAGATGATGTCTGAAACAGGTGTATTTCCCTGGAGTTTCCTATTTTTCTTCATTAGTTAAAAAGGGACCCCAGAACCACTAACCCAGCTACACCACACATCACAGCACCAGAAGGAGATTCCGAACAGCACAGATACTCACACCACCAGAAAGAGAGTAGGTTAAAATTAGGTATTGGCAAAAAATCTTTACTGTGGGGGTGGTGAGACCCTGGCACAGGTTGCCCAGAGCAGCTGTGGCTACCCCTGGATCCCTGGAAGTGTCCAAGGCCAGGCTGGACAAGGCTTGGAGCAACCTAGGATAGTGGAAGCTGTCACTGCCCATGACGGGGATTTGAAATAAGATGAGTTTTAATGTCCCTTCCAACTCAGGCCATTCTATGTCTCTATGATTTGCATGTTTCATTCATCTATAAATTCAATTTTGCATACTTTTCTATAGTCACTATTGTTCTAGGTCATTTCATGACAGTAAAAATCACATTTTCCCCCAAACTGTATTTCAATGACAATATAGAAATTAGGGGGAAAGCAGGCACAAATCAAAGGGAAGGATGGCATTCACATTAACAGCCACCATATGAGTAGTATTTTGTGTTATAAATAAAATAGTGTTGCTCAGCTGCACAAGGAGTGAGTTTCTGAAGTCACTGAGCTGCACGGCTGTGGCTCAGGGGAGGGTTTCAGTTCATGCACGATGCTGTGCTTGATTACTGGTACATCACCCAAAGGCTCACAGCAAAACAGATGATGGGACACAGAAAAGCTCTTCTTCGTAACACAGCAGAGAGCTGCTGCTTGCTGACTGACAGCTTCCCAGCCAGCTTATGTGCATCTAATTACCCAGCCACAACCCAAATCAAAATGCCCCATTGCAGCTGGTGTCTCACTTAATCCATTCATAACACGAGCTAATTAGCATTGATGTTTTTGGGCAAGTTTATTCCAAATGTGGTCAAGGCCCAGGCTTTCAGCTTGGTTGCTAGGACCCATTGAGGATCCTGGGAGAGGCTGTGTTTCTGCCCAGAAGGCATTTTTCTGTCTTGGTGATGGAGAGATTTAGGAGTGTTTCAGGGAAAGATGCTGGGCTGAGATGAATAATGGCACATAAGCCGGACTCTTAAGCTGCTCTCACTGCTACACCCTGCCTTAGTTCAGGAGAGTTTGTAAGAGAATTACAGTATTTCATAGTTTGCACCGTGTCTGAATTCAAACATCCTAATTGTGGAAAGAAGAAAAAAGAAAAAAAAAGAAAAAAAAGTAAAAGGACAAGTGAAAAAGGAAAAAGAAAAAGAAAAAGAAAAAGAAAAAGAAAAAGAAAAAGAAAAAGAAAAAGAAAAAGAAAAAAGAAAAGAAAGAAAAGCTTGGAAAATAGGAAAAGTCACAAAACAATTCAGTATTTTATGGTATTCTTTGTGAACAGAGCTAAGAAAAGGGGCCAGTTACCGGAGCTTTGCATTTCCTTTTCAACCTATGGGATTAGAAGATGAGAGCAGGTGCTAATGGGAATTTTGCCCATGGCAGAGAATCAGAATCCTAAATCTCATCTCTGGAAATCACAAAAACCCTAAGCAATGATCTATAGTGGCTGCACTTGGAAATTGGTGATATAAGGAATTGTCACTTGGCAGAAAACCGACTTTCTGCTCCTTCAGCACACCACAATTTCATTTTAATTTGTAACAGGATGCAAGTGTAAATGAACTGACAACAGAGCTATCAGCTATTCTGTTGGTAACACTTGGAGCAATAGTTTCGATTTGACTAGACACAGCTGTCCACTGCATGGAACGACCTTTAGCCCCATCCTTGGCGAAATTCAATTCTCTCCATGTCTGACTTCGTCCATGGGGACTTGAGTAGCGGAGCTGCCAGAATAATCAGTGCATTGCTTAATGACAGGCACTCCAACAAGCAACGCAGCCGTGCATTGTCAGAAACAGAGTATACAGCTCGGGGGAAGGCGCGGGGAGGCGGGGAAAGCCCCTTGTTATTCAAAAGGAAATAAAACGTTTGTATGGGAGCAAACGCAGATGCGTGCAGCCGCCTCGGCTTGAAAAGCGTCACCAATGCGCCGGCTCCCCGTGTGTGTGTGTGTGTGTGTGTGTATGCAAATGTGGAGTTTTCTTGTGTGTTTGTCAGCAGATATGCATGTTTATTAGGTTTCCCTCTTATTTAAAAAAAAAAAAAAAAAAAAAAAAAAAAAAAAGGGGGGTGTTTTTGTTGTTCTCTT
>VXBR01009599.1:74641-106513 GCA_013400215.1 Cisticola juncidis | reverse complement strand
CAGCAAAAAAAAAAAAAAAAAAAAAAAAAAAAAATATCTTTTTTCTATTTTTCTAAGTCTAAGCATGAATACATCCCACATGGTGATGCTTGCATGGCACCATTCAGATGTCTGACATGTGCACACATACGTGTACAGATACACACAATTTCCCTGTGTATACTACCCTGCCCTCTGCAATCAGAAATATGTTTAGCCTGCAAGTGTCAAAAACCAGGAATTTCACAACTTTCACAGCTATTTGTGTGAGCTGTTTTCTGCTTGAGTGAGTGCCTCTCCAGCAAGGCAAGCAAAGTGCTCCCTCACACATGACAAGAAAGGCAGGTCACCATGGGATTAACATGCATGTGCTCCATCCAGATGAAGACAACACTTCCTAAGTCTTCTGCTGTTTGATTCAGGCAGCTTGAACAAAGTATGCTCTGCCCGAAAGCAGACCCATCCTTCCCTTCATCGAGGATCCCAGGAGCTGCACACTGCTTGGGTTGGCAAGATTTGCCATAACTGCTGCTAGGGGGAAATTGCAGGGGGTGATGCACCAACTCCACCTGACCCATGAGCCCCGAGGGATTTCTCTTGCTATTTTTGCTTTGGCAGTGTTCTGGGCCCAGGTCTGCAGAAGATTTGTGTTCAGTTATGATTCTGACCTGCTGCCAAAATTTTCCTGAGAAATACAAGGCAGAAATGGGGGATGTGGATCTTACACAGCTCATAACTCAGCCAGAACAGAGGGGAGGTTCATGGGAGCAGGGAAAGGCATATCTTTGGCTGCAGGGCTTTTGTCCCTGCCAAAATTCAAAGGTTCTTTTTCAGACAATGGAGATATACTGCTTGTTTTAAAAAACCCCAAAACCCAGAAAAATAAAGAATTTATGAGAAAGTTTGATAAACAAAAACATTAAGAACATAAAACTTCTGGTCTTTATTGATAAGAAATCTAAGTGGCCTCCAAAATTTATGAAATCACATTACAGTAAGGGCTATTAATTTAGCCAAATATAGAGTCACTGCCACCTCCCTGTCACTTTCCCCCTACCAACTGCTTCTGCTATTTATTCAGGAAAGGGAAAACCAAAGAGTGGCCTGGGTGGAAACAAACATTAAAAATCACCCAGATCCAGGTCCTGCTTTGAACAGGGACATCTTTCAGGACACCAGGTTGCTCTGAGCCCTGTGAAACCTGAATTTGTGGAAAGTGGAAACACTTCCAGGGATGGGGCAGCCACAGCTTCTCTGGGCAACCTGTGCCGGTGACTTACCACCCTCACAGCCAAGAATGTCTTCCTAATATCCAGTCTAAACCTTTTCTCTGTCCGAGTGAAGTCTACCACCCTTTATTTGTCACTCCAGGCCCTTGTAAATAGTCTCTCTCCATTTTTCTTGTAGGGTCCTTTCAGGTACCTGTAGGCCACAATTAGGTCAACGCAAAACCTTCTCTTCTCGAAGCTGTACAGTCCCAGTTGTCTCAGCCTTTCCTTATAGCAAAGGTGCTCCATCCCTTGGTGTTCTCCTCTGGACTTGCTCCAACAGGTCCATGCCCTTCCTGCGCTGGAAAATTATTCTCCTCAGGTAAATCCAACACTATATGCAGATATGGCTGCACACAGTTTGACCTACTTCTGCCCATAGGGTTTCTCTTCCGCAACCTTGTTGGTTCCTCCCTGGCCCTCTCCTTGATCCCCCCTGTCCCCACCACACTGACACTTTTTCACCAGCCCCCTTGGTGACCCTTAATGGCCAGGTCCTCTCTAGAACTTGCTTTGGGCTAAAGCTGTCTTTCCCTGACTTTTACACCCTTCCTTCTTGTTTTTCCTTCACTTCTTTCATGCCAGTTTTCTTTTTTTAACCCTTTTAAACTTATTTAACTTTTGATGGCTCCACAAACCTTTATGCTTGGCAGAGATCTTATTCCAGTTCTTGAGCACATACTACTTTTCATTAACTTCAAGCCAGATATTTTTGCTCCAAGTCCTCAATTATTACTACAAAAATCTGAGTCAAACTCAGATATACATAAGGTATCTATCCTGGTTTCCAGCAGGGTGACATGCACACAACTAAAAAGTATTTTCTTCCATATTTATTCAAAATCTTCATTTCCTCATTCAATACCTTCTCTTTGTTCACTCTGCAACTAAACTGAAATAGGCAAAGCAGAACATAGACAAAAGTTGTGAAACACCTGGTAGGTAAATCAAACTCCTCATGAACAATTCTTCCCTTTTTTCCTCCACTCTCATATTAAGTGTTTGAAATAGTGTATTTCTGTAGGTCCTACTAAAATAACACATCGTAGAACTGACAGAAAGTCTCTCAGTAATTTAGAAAATCACATTTTTTAGGGCCCTGAGAACTAGAGTATCAAAATGATCCTTAGATAAATAAGCTCTTCCCAGAGCAGGTCATTGGAACAAGTAACGCAATAGCAGAAATGGAAAGTTATCACCATCACATCGAAATGAAAGGGCACTTCCCAAGTCTACTGCCAATCCCAGTGGCCTAGAACCCCTCCTGGAAACTCTGCAATGTGCAACTGTACAAAGCTCTGCATGAGCATAACAGAAAAGTATTAATAACTGTGTAATACATGTGGGACTACAGAAACTGGGTTAAGTAGGCAGGAATTGCTGCTTCCATCACTACTGAAGGGGGAGCAGGAAGAGAAAAATAATTCTAGTTCTCAGAAAGAGAGAAAGAGAGGGAGATTACGTGGACATCTTTGTTCCTCTCCAACCACCCTTTTCAAAACAAATGTTCTCCACTATGCTCTGGTTCCTTCAAATTTAATCCACACTCAACAATTATGGAAAAGATTCAAAGCCTCAATGACAGTCATGTTCCCTTGGTAAAAGCAGGGAACAGGACAAAGCTACTCCACTTTCCAGTCTTTCACACTCATCAGAAGTCCACACTTCCGGTGACTCTCAGAACAGCCTCACCCGTTCCTGAGAGCTGGAAATGTGCACTAATTTACTCACAAACAGGGAACTCTGCCAGCAGCCTCACAACCTGCAGATTTTGATTGCATTAAATTGTTCCAAAGCAGGTTTTCCTCTTGAGCCTGGAGTAGAAGGCAATTAATTAAGACCTGTTCCCTCCTCCATCAAATTAAAGTAAATTAAATGGCAGCAGTAGGACAACCTTGCCTGGGATAGGTATTCTTGGAGAAGCAGGGCTTTCTCTCTCTCTACACATGAAGCTGATCCTATTACTTTGCTCAGCTTGGATCATCTCTAAAAGGTGCCCTAAGTGTTATCCTACAAGTCTAGGAAGTGCCACTGCCATTTCCCAGACACAGAAGTCCAAACACAAAACAGCATGAAGAATTTCTGCTCAGCCATTTCTATTGGAGATAAAAACCACAGTGCTGGGAATTGAGTGAAAACAGCACCATGTATTTAAAATCTCCCCTTTAACCTTTGTGTGACTGCCATGTCAAACTAACAAAAGCCACCAGTCCTTTACTGAAGTCATTCTTCACCTTACTGAGGATGAAGGAGAGATAGGGGATTATGGGACAACCCTCTGAGATGCCACATCCTCCTGGAAACACCCCTGGCATATGGTCCCTGCTGGTGTGGAACTGTTATACCTAAGCAGATGAGTGTTGAGTAATTTCTGAGAAATTAGAGATAGGTAAATTGATCAACTAAGTGAGAGCAACAAATGTACACTGGATTAATCAACTCTTTGAAGAGGATTAGAAGAAATTTTATCTCACCCAAAACCCTTGCCAACATTTTCAATTGCATTTTCTAATTTCCCATCGGGAAATGAAACCCAAACTACTTGAATTCACCCAAGTCCCTAATTCTGCACAGATTGAAAACTACAGTGATGCTTCAACCCGGAGACATCTTACAGCTTCCAAACACTTCCTGCATTAACCTGGAAGCTTGGCTCATTTCCCACAGTGGGAATTTAACCTGTTTGAAGTGGAAATCAGAGGAAATCCTCTGCCAGTGTCTCCTATTTGCAGTTGCAATGTGCTAAGCTAAGGAACCACATTTAGGGTCAACCCATCAGCTGAAGTAGAATCTTTACTCTGGCAATGTCACAACTGTCTTTGCCACAGGACTGTAGGCTGGGAAAAATAGCCAAGGTGATGAAACATTGCTTTTTTGTTTTCAAGTGGAGCAGAGAAGAGTAGAAACAACGACAAAAATATTCTCCTCATTGACAGTACCAGTTAATGGTCTTTGAAGTGAGTGAATGTGTGTTTTGTGGGGGAAGGGGGAGAAATTGATCACCGACACCCCAAAGGACTATAAATCAAACAGCATACAGCTGTTGGTATCAAATACAACTCCTTTTGCACTACATCAAAAAACTTTAATTAACAACCAATTTATTCCAGGGAAAAAAAATCCCTAGCACTAAATAATTGTATTATAACTGGGGGGCTAGTCTGTATTTCCACCCTCTGAAAAGCATGACAGGAGAGGAAACTGAGTCTTTAAAGAAAAGCAAAATAGAAAAAAGGATCAAAGATTCAGGGGTTTGCTGACTGGCTTTTTGAATCAGAGAGACTGATTGGCTTTTTGAGTCAGAGACCAGATCAAGCTCATTTAATGAAAAAAGGCACACTGTAAGGTCTGTTTGCTCTAGGACCTACTTCTAATAAAGATAAATGGCAGTGGCTCACACCAGGCATGGTGTGGACAGGTGTTGCATAACCCTTCCCACACAGGAGTGACACTTCTGCTCCTTGCCTCTGTTTTGTCATCCATGGAGAGGTCCCATGGCACAGATTAACAAGGGAGGTTTCAGCTACGTATAGCTCTAGACAGAGCAGCAAAATGTCTGCAGGGTGGCCGTCAGTGGTCTCTGAGCAGGTTCACTTGGGAGCTGGTCCACATTTGAAACCCCAATATGAAAGGTCAGGCTAGCCAAACCAATTCTTTCCTTTTCCTCTTACTGAGAATCATGGAATCTTGGCATATCCTTCATTGGAGGGACACAAAAGGATCTTAAAGCACAACTGAAGGCATGTGCTGGTGCAGCCCAGGGCTTGCACACACCCAAGAAAGATGCTTTTGCAGATCAAGAACCCATGCATAAGCAACCCTGCCCTTCAGAACCAGCCTGGCCACCAGAACTATGTGGTACAACCCAGATCTCATCCTCACCAGCATCACTAAGGCAAGAATTTGAGGGATGTTCTGATGCCTTCAGTTTTTCAGATTCAGTGCTGCCTAAGGGTGTAGTTCTCAGATTCATATTAAGTGCTAGTAAGCTCTCTTCACAGAGCAGGTAGACAAAACAAATCCTTTTCCTGCTGAAGACCAAGGACAACTTTCAGGCCCAACAGCATAAACAATGGTAGTCTGAAGGGAGAAAAAAGAAGGATGGGACCTCACAACCTGAGGCTGTAGTTAGACAACTGGGCCCCATATACAAATGGACCAAAACTTATAAAAGTGTAAGACCTCGTGACTGGTCATCCATTTTGTAACCATTCTGGGTCCACCTTGGGTATAGCATTGGTCAGGCTCTTGTCCTGCCCAAGGTGTACCCTAAAGACCTTTCAATAAATATCTACTTTACTCTGCAGCTCTATCCAATCTCTGTTTCAGGTCAGCCTTCCCAAGGCATCAGTTCCTTTTTGTTTTTTAATCTTTCTCCCTTTTTTCCCCTCCATAACTTTGTGCTAGTGACGACTAACTAATCTTTGTCGAGGTAAGGTAAGTGCCATTATCCTGCTTTAATGGCTAATGAAGCTGAAGCAGAGTAAGTAGTTTACTGGTTGTCTCATCTTCAGGGTCCCATCATGCATGTTTTACTGTTCCTCAGAGTGCACTGAAGCTCTACATTAATGCTGCCATTGATTACAGTGTACAATCTTCAGGGCAGGGACTGTGATTTTCTTTTCATTTGCTTAATGAAAAGCACACTGCCTTTTAATTCCTCTGGATTCTGTTGCCTAGGTTTTAGGTGGGAGCCCCAGCGATGGGAGCAGCAAGGAGACAGACCTGAGGCTGTACCACACGGTGTCCATGGGCCAACAGAACCAGGCTGCAGCCTCAGCACCCTTCTTTATATTCAGCCCTACCTCTGAATCAGTGCCTGGGTAATGTTGATCCACCACCATCCACATGCAATTCTGAGGACTCCTGAAGTCTACATATATAATCAGGTTGTGACACAAATAATTTTAAATAATGGAATGGTTAAAGGGACGCATTGGGTTTGCTGCTGTAAACATCAAACTGAACTGGCAGGTGCAACCTGTAAACATTATATAACCTAGAGGACAACAATAATTTCAATGCAGTTAATTGATTAGTTTATGGATAAAATTAAATCATTGAGTACATCATTTTAATGATAGATTGCAGCATAAGAATGATTTGAAAGGCAGGCAAGATTTATTTTGCTTTTGTGACAGCTTTATCCTGTTATCCTTTATCCTGTTAGATATCAAAAATAAAGATAATGTTCAAAAATATCCCTATAATCCATACAGAACACTCCACAAAGCTTAAAAGGAGCTTAAAAATTGAGCAGCTAAAATCTTTCTGATATATTTCAAATGTATAGGTATATGCTAAAGTAAATTTCAGAGGTGATCTTCAGAAGTGACATTGTTCAGGCTTTTAAACCAAAATCCAAAGTGTTTATACATATAAAGCTCTGAAAAATGTATATATAGGTTACTCCTAAAGAGATTTGGTTAGCTTTATTTGGTAACCCTCAGCCCTAAGCATCAAAACCATGAACAGGATAGCTCTACACACGAAACTGGATATTGTAGTACTCATCTTCCTCCAGTGAGTAATCACACCATTGAGGACTAACCAAGAATGTGGTAGATAAGTCTCCAGCTACCAAGAACAGGTTCCAGTATTCCTACTGACCTGCACTGAAGAAGGGAAAAGCAGAGAACAGGAGAATTAACAAATTCAAGGGACCAATTGCTTTATGACCTGACAGTCAAGATACCCGCCTAGGCTCAGGGCCTGCATCTGCTAATGAATACAAAGATGAAAACTGCTTAATCTTTACAAAAAGAGATCTTCTTCCCTGAGTGAAATTCAGTGGGTTGTGATGCTTAGGTTCCTTTGGGCATCACAAATTATAGAAAAGAAAAAAAAAAGATAGTTTTTCAAGAACAATCTTCCTACTTGCTTCCATCAATGATCAGAATTTAAGCACAGTTCATAAAATCTGATAACTCTATGTTTGGCTTTTATTGCTGGCTGTAAATTGTCAACTTCCTTATAAATCTGGGCACAGAATATAAATATAGTTGGTAAATGGCTCCTTGAAATTAACTAAAAATTACAGCACACAACAGCAAGAACCAAGCTTAAAGAAAACCTGCTGGCACGCAGAAGACCTTTTTAATTATTACGAAAACTCAGTGCTAAATCCATGTTGCCCCCAAACCTAAGAATCCCCTTCTCCCACCTACTGACCAATTTGGGATGAGCAGAACTTCAAATTGCCCGATGCCCAGGAGGAGATGTGGGGAGGAAAGGTCACCATGGATGCTCCAAGCTAGGGGTACTCTAAGCACAGCAGCATCCTTAATTCCTCAAGGGCCCTTTTGCTTTTTGCACACTCTTTCTGTTTCCTGTTTCACCTCGGCTGTTCCCATCCTTACCCCCTAAACAATAAAAGCTCAATGGGAATGCAAATGCAGCTCTCCATTTAAAATCCCAGCCAAGAAGGCAGTGTGTCACCCATATTTATGAGCTCTAAATGGCTTTTATCAAAGTGAGGTCGTACTAAATCACCCCCAAGCTGTCATAAATACAAATGACTCGACATAGTCTGCAACAAGCCTTCGGGGGAAAATTATATGATCTGCTGTTGCAGTTATGCTATATCACACAAGGAGCTCATATATTTCCACTGGCAAGGTAACCTGATCCTTTAGAGGACACTAATAGGTGAAAGGGGGACGAGAGGAATAGTGAATCAAGCACTGCATGCCTGCACGTCTGCACACACGTCTGTGCATGCACCTCCCAGCAAAAACTTGAGCTCCTCTCCCTGTGTGGAAGAGGAGGTTCTTGTGGTTTTGGAGAATGAGATTTCTTTGGCTGCCTTAATGGAGATGGGAAGCTGCCAGCCAAGAGAGTAAGATCCAGGGGCTCACCAGGGTATTTCCTATTTTAAAAATTCATGCAAAGGCATGAAAATTATTAAGATATGAACCAGAGCTATCCAGACTCCAAAGACTGGACCACTTCCAAGCAAATTAAAGAAGCCATTCCTCAATCTCAGCTGGTGAAGCCCAGGATTATAGTAAAGTCTACCGCAGGATAAAGAGGAAACACTTATAAAGGAGGCATGAACTGGGCAGTGGAAAAAAGCAGTGTGGGCTCCTGAGATAAGGGGCACTAATTATTTTCTGTTCATTTACCTTTTCATTTATGTGCAAACATAGAGAGACACATATACAAAGAAAGAGAAATTCTGATCAGATGCCACAGACAGTGACGGCAGTTTGGGAGAGGCTCTAGAGACAGTGTTTAGGACAGCCTGCTGGGCACCATTCCCACTCAGCTCTTTGCAGGCAGCCTGGCCATGATTCAGTGTGGCACTGTGGGGGCTCAGACCCCATAGTTCTCCCTGTGTTTGCACTGGGTGCTGGTCACCTTACATGCAAAGTAAATCAACTCCAATGACCATTTGTTCATATTTTTGTATCTGGGATGAAGACAGTGCCTCTGTCTGCCTGGCAAATGGTTACAGTGATAAGTCAGATTGAGTTTGCTATCTCTAACATAATAGAGGCACTATGCCAATTTTCAGCAATCCAGGTCAGATGTGGGCATTTATAATGGTATCCTTCTTGGAGAATGAGGTCTCTAAAATTAAATTATGTATTTTAATTAAAAGCTGAACTTACTGAGCTTGAGCCACTAAACTTGATTTTCAGCTGCCATGAGCCTGGTGGGAAGCCAGTTGGACAGCACTGCCATTTTCCAGTGTTGAGCTTTTCACAAATGCTCTGCATGGGAAACCTCCACACTCAAGAGCTAAAAAGGAAGCTTGGTGAAATGCATGTTTGAGCCATCTATCATCTAAGAGGACAATAAGAGCAAAACCATCAGAAATCCCTTTTTGAACTCCTTCTGTTGTGACTCACTGTACTCCTTTCCCCAGATGCATCATCTCCTGCAAGTGTCAGGGAACCGGCAGCCTGTCCTGCAGCTGGGGACTGAGGGTTATCAGCTCTGCCCTGCCTGCTGGAAGGCCCACACTGTCAGACAGGAGGAACCCAAGGAACAAGCAAGTTCAACACAGAGCCTGAACAAGCTCCTTGCACTTCAAGGACTCCACCAGCTTCCCCAGCCGGTCTGTAGGCAGAAGCTCCCACAGCTCAGGACAGGAATCAGGGAAGACACAAGGCATCCCTGCAAAAGACCGAGGTAGTGGTAGGCTGACCTGTGCTGATGGTCAGGCAGTGAGACTTGCCTTTTGAGAAAGGCCACCGGGAAAACAGCCAGCTGGCTGTCTGGTGTGATTAAAGACAAAATATGAAATGCTTCAGAAGAGGGAGAAATAGGATCGCAGGTCTGGGTTGCATAATCTCATGCATTTGTGTAACCAGTCTAAATAGAGCGTGTGAGCTGACCAGATGTTTTTCATTTCAACGTACAGCACTGTGGAGCAAATCAGAGACCAACAAGTGCCAAACACAACGGTGGCTTTGCCAGCACTGTTGTAATCAGAGCTCAACAAAGGACACTGTCAACCCCAATCTCTGGACTGACAGGTCAATCTCCTGACTAAGTAAAGAAGACAGACCGTTCTTTACACCAAGTACCTATATCTGAGCTAAATATCCGTAGTAGCTGGTAAACATTGGGTTGGATCTCAGTCACTGAGCCCCAAACATCAACAGAAAAAGAACCAGCAGGATTGTGTGTATGATTTGATCCCCTGTGGGAGTGATCTATAGTGTAATATCTGTTTATTTAGACAGAGCTGGATACTGACTTTGTGAGACAAAATCAGCCAACATGAAAACACAGAGGAAAAATAATATACACCCTCATTTATGATTATAGCATAATTTTGTTCTGGAAACACTGAGCTCCACTCAAGGACCAGTACTCAAGGACTAAACAGAAAAGATTCATTGGGACAATACTCTGACAGGGTGACAAATTTTGCTTTGTTAGGGGCCATTTTTATCCCCAGATTACTATACATAGATCTGTGATAAAACAGTAAACCTTAAGCAGATGCAATCTGGATCTATAGTTACACATGTGCCTTACACACATACCTCTCCCACAATATCCTTGGTGGATACATTCACTAATCACCAACATTTTGCACCAGATAAACAACACATTGTTGTTCTAACATAGCCTTGGGACAACAGCTGGTCATCTCTGCCTTTAACTTACATAGATAAGGGTTAGTTATCATTAAGAAGTCACACTGCTTTTACTACATGGATAACATTATACCAAAGTAGCAATGCTTCTAGACTGCAATTATGTAAGAATAAGGAGAAAAAAATCATCTCTAAAGGCATCCTAATTCTCAGAACTGTGTAATTTAGGTGTCATATGACTTACTACTGTTATATTACACTGATAAAACATGGGGTGTTGTCCATGGCATAAAAGCTGTACTGGGTTATACAGACCAGCACTTCAAGTATTGTATGTGAAAACCATTATACTGCATATTCTAAGTAAAACTTTGAAGACTGGTATATAATGTAAGTGATTTATTTAAAGCTAAGTTGACTTTTGCTCTTCTCTACTTTCTCTTTTATTTCTAACTATCACATTGAAGTGAATATGAAGCCAGGTTTGCAAGTCCAGAGGCTGAAATCCTCTCCCAAGTTGCAGCAGGTGGTACAGCACAGCTGTGCAAGCCGCAGGGTGCTTCCCTATGGCTTGAGCAGCTCCAACAGCAAGGGAGCAAGCCTCCTCTCATTCCACTCAAAATAGAAATAAACCCAGATTTTAAAATTGTTCTCACTGGGACTGTGACAGCAGGAGGAACCAGGTTCCGAGTCCCACATCTAAGCAGAGCAACAAGCACAAAACTGAGGAGGAATGCTCCACCATTAACACTGACATACAAGTCATCCCTAACTGTGTGCTAATATAAATTGTCCCTCACCAACATGGCTTTACTCACAAAAGTAATAAAGTGGAAAAAGGTTTGTCTGGATCCTCAAAATTCCCAATGGTACCACAGCTGGAGACTTTTTGTAAGCTCTGATTTTCTATTTGCAGGTCAACAGCATTTCAGTTGTGAAAAATAAGGATTAATTGGATATTTTGTAAGCAAGAGTGGGTTGTTACACTAAAGATAAATGAAACAACTGAATTATTATAGGAGGCAAGATCAGTGTAGGCTAAGTGCATGGTAATGTTACTGCCATCCACTGCTTCTTTTAAAGCCACTGCATCCCAATAAAAAATTGATTATACTCAATATTATTCTAGACACAAGCCCTGTTTGTTCATATTTCCTTTCCATGCTTATCTCCTTCGTGCTTATCTTAGGGGCTAGAACAACGAACCCAGGAAAGAATTATACCAATGTTTATTCTGTGTGGGTGATGAAAATATTATAAATGAAACTGTTCTGGGGATACCTCTCTCTTTATTTGCTTCTTGAGGTGGTAAGAAGGACACTTTCTACCAAGCCCATTTAATCACAGTTTGTACCAACAGAAATATTTTCAGTTTCAGCAAGAGGGTGACAATGGCTATGATTGTAACAAATGGATCAAGCTTAGTTTTGAGTCTTCTAATTGCTAAAATATCAGAAGATAATTTTTATCTTAAACAGTTTTGTAGTGGCTTCTGCCTCTAGAAAAGCCTTGGTAGCAGATGATCAGAGCACTTTTTGGACCAAAAGAGAGCAGACAACGTGATGAACATATGGGTGACAAAATGCCGACCAGAGCCATCACAACAGATCAACCTTCAGTTTGGATTGGATCAAAAGCAGCATCCAGGCAGTTTGGACTTTCAGTGAGTTAATTATTCCATTCATTTACAAAAGACTTATAGTTTTAGAAATCAGTGTATTACACTGGCACAAGTGAATGTTACTGTTATTGTGTCACAGTAGTGCGATGATAGAGAGAATATGCTTACACCTCTGGGGCCCTGAGCAACTTGACCTAGGGGATGGCATCCCAGACTGCAGAGGAAAGGCTGAAACTGGGTGATTTTTAAGGTCTCCTCCAACCCAAAGTGTTCTGTGACTCTATGATTCTGTTCTGTAAAATCAGTAACCCAGGTGAGTTGTCCAGGCCTATTCAGTCATTCTGCAGCTTCCTCACAAGAGGAAGACGAGGGGCAGACACCCTTCTCCCTGGTTACTTGTTACAGGATCCAAGAAAACAGCATGAACTTCTGTCAGGGGAGGTTTAGGCTGAGCATCAGGAAAAGGTTCCTCTCCCCAGGGTGGTCTGGCCCTGGAACAGCCTCCCCAGGGCAGTGGCCACAGCCCCAAGCTCGAGAGAGTTCAAGAAGCATTTGAACAATGCTGTCAGACACATAGTTGTGACTCTGGAGTTGTCCTGTGCAGGGCCAGGAGTAGGACTTTGATGATCAGTGTGGGTCCCTTTCAGCTCAGGATATTCTATGATTTTATGATTCTATGAATTCTTCACATTGGGAGGTCTCATTTACTGTTGCATAATTATGTGTTATGATGGAAAAGTGATCTGGCTCAAATATGAAATCCTTTCTCACACGAGCAGCACGTTTTTCAGCAGCAGCTGAAATAAAACGGCTTTATGGGTGCAGGCTCTGAGCTGACAGAGGTTTTACCCCTCAGTTCTTTAGGTGGCCCTAAAAATGCAAGCTCAGGATTTAGTCACAACAGAGTACAATAGAAAACTCATAAAATTAAAAAAAAAAAAAATCAGAAACTTATTAAAATAACACAAGAAAAGAGTGGCACAATCAGAGCAAGATTCAACTGCAGCAAGAAGCTGCTTCAAGAGCACAAGGCTGTAATTCTCTTTTGAGTGGGATTCATGAAAGTGGCTCGTAGCCAGAGCCATTGACTGGAAAAACATTCATAGAAATAACTGATGACTGTCTATCTGGGATACATAAGGCATTACACAGACTCTTCAGCAAATTCAGAACCATTCTCAGATTCATGGTTCTTATGGCCAGCAGAGACCTGAGAGGATGGACAGGCAAACTTTTTTTGTTTGAATCAGACATGAGGAAGGAGTTACTGCTACCAATCCATGTCCAGCTGGTTCTTCTGGACAGAGCTTGCAGCCAGCCCAGTTTTGTTGGCTGTCTCTCCATCTGAGTGATCTGAGCAGATCCTAACCCATATCTGCTCTCCAACAAGTCCAGAGTTCTTTTGGATGAACAGCTAAATTGAGAGAGCCGAGGAAGTGACCTTCTGAAACCTCAGGGATGGAGAAGGCATGGGAACAAGCTGCCAGAGCACGACCTACATATCCCAGGTCTGCTACAGAGAATGATTTATCTGACCTTTCATCTCAGTTGTCCAAGTTGACCACTCAGTTTGCCCATCTATGCCCTGAATCACAGTCAGAAATTGCCTGGCTCAATGCATCCTTCAGATTACACCACCTTGCCTGGAGATATGAGACGATGGAGAGAGCCTACCACAAGTCTTGCTCAAACAATCATATTGCCCTCACTCTTCAAAATGTGTTTACCAGCCTTGATGCAGCCTGACTGGTTATAGATTGATTCTATTTGTTCCTGCACCTGGTCTGTCCCAGGCAATATAGAAGATCCAAGAGACAACAAGCTGCCTCTTACCAAAAAACCAAGAGGTCTCACTGCTATATGTGGTGCCCTAGAAGAAATGAATGCTTGAAACATCCAGCAGGCATAAGAAAAAAAGAAAAAAACCACACATGCAGACACACACACACACACACATGCATGCTGTTGTTGCAGTCTTCCCCCACAGACCTCCTTTGTCCCTGTAGCTGCCATAGCCCCCCATAGCCCACGCTCCCCTGTGTCCTCCTGACCCCTCCTCTCCCTCCATTCATTCTTGCAGAATTTATCCCGCTTCTTTGACTCGGCATGTGTCTGGGCAGATGTCCAAAAAACCTCCCTTCAGCAACCGGGGGGAGGAAATTCCTCCAATTCAGCCCAGGCTGTTTCCCCCCACCCTGCTTCCCGCCTTCTCTCTCCCTCTTTTTCTTGCTCCTTCTTCTCTTTTAACATGTTGAATGATTGATAACACTCTTCTTGCCTCTCTGCTGCCTGTTTCAGCCCTTTCTGCCCAGCATCTGCAGCCCTGTAGGGAGACAAGCTCTCCAAGGCGATGGGATATTGGGGACCCCCTTCAGTTCTTTTCAAAAATTCAGTAAATAAAAGGAAAGAGGAGAGAAGCACAAGGGAGTCTGGAAGGTCTGGGGAGGTGAGGGAGGAAGGGAACAGCTAGGAAAAGCCCTTGATTAGGACGAGTCCAAAATAAACAAACAAATTAAAACCAAATGCTTTGCATGTCCCCTATTCTCTGTTTGCCATGGAAAAGTGAGTGGAAAGCTTTGTTCTTTGTGTTGTTTTGCATTTTCAGGCCCAAACTTTAGGTTTGTGCAGAACTTCTAGCTTCTTGTTATGCTGTCATGGATGAGTTTGTTGCCTTAAATTCACACTTTCTGGAGGTTTTCATTTGCTTGAAAATTTTGAACTTCATGTAAAAACAAAACTGTGTTTGTCTTTCCAGCACCAGAAGGAGGTTTGTATAACCTCTGATATAACACCTTATACGTCAGAATCAAAAAACATACTTAATTTTTTACGTGTCATGCCACTGTGCCTTTTGTTTGTACATCCACGCAGGCATCCTGTTTCATAGTTCTCAAATACCTCAGGATGCCATGCTAATACCTAGATTTTGATTAGATGTTCACATTTGCATTATAATTCACATTTCAGGCACAAAACTCATTGAAACTGATGTTTAGGCTGTGCTATTTTAGCACTGTATGTGGCACAAATTTTATAGAGATGAAAAACACAGAATCACCAAAAGGCTTGGTTTGAAATGGACATGGAAGATCATCTCATTCCACTCACCTCTCCCTGCCATGGGCAAGATTGATATACGCCTGTTTCATGCAAAAGAATTCCATTAATGACTTAAAAATTTACATTTTTCATTATTATTACTACTACTTTTGTTGTTGTTATTATTATTATTATCTGAAATGCAAGTGAGAACTCATGGCCTGTACCAGAATCAGCGCATTACTACACTGGGCAGCATTTACAGAGACAACAAAGCCCTGAGGCAGTTCCAGAAGCATGGGTAAAAAGGAAAGATTGTTATGCCCATTTAACTGAGGGAATCTGGAGATGGACTAAATAATGAAGAGGATGAAGAGATGAGTTTGTTTTATCCACCTTAGATGTCCAAGTGTCAGCTGATTCCAGACTCCTCTATGGAGAACAGGCCAGTATCTCCCTAATTCCCCTAGAAAGCCCTTGCGTGATGCTCTCAAATATGATATGACTCCAGGATGTGGAAAGCTATGCCTTTTTAATCCAGCCAACACCATTCAGAAACTCTCTGGCAGAGTTGAAATTTCTGCCTACATATCTCACTCCCTAGTCCAATGCCTGAGCAAAGAGAGAGAGAGAAAAAATCTATTTTTCTTAGTAATGATACCTGTCTTCTCAATAGCAGAAAAATTGTTCCTTCAAACCAGGAGAAACAGATAGCATAAACTCTTCATATTTTATTAATCAAGGTTCTGAGTTTTGAGGCTTCTGCCTGAAAATGAAAGGTAAGTTTCTGTGACATGATAATTCAAAATTAAATAAACAACTCACTGGTGTTTAGAAGAAGTTACATCTAAACCTTATTAAGACAGAAAACAAAACATAACAATCAGCAAGATGTTTTGTTTTTGGTTTTTTTTCCTTTTTTTTAAATAGAGACAGCCCCCCCTCACGTCAGTAACATCTGGGAGAACGCTGTGTTGAATATTTATTCCTTGGTAGCTCATAAACTCTCAGCGTCCTTGCTGCAAGTGATCTCCCTCTCCTGGGCCTGGAGGATACTTGTCATTTCTATGTAGGTAGCAATCTATCTACCTGCTGCAAGCTGCTGACTACCTCAACACGATCTGGGGAGGAGAAACCCTCATTTATTTATTTGAAACAACTGTAAAGCACTGCTGGGAAATATCAGATGTATTTCCTTGTCAGATGTGTCTGCATTGAAGGTCTCCTAATGCAAAGCTAGTAATTACCAAAGGTGAAATATCCAACACAAACATCCAACCTACCAACCCAGCACTCACCCAGCATCACTGAATGACACATCCCATGAAAATAATAGCAGTTATAATCCATTTCTCAAAGAAATTTCCTGACAGAAGGCTTGCTTCCCTTGAAGGCAACTGTTAATGGTGTCCTACAAATTCAACATGACCTTCACAAATAATTCATTGGTATCTGCAGCCTAAACATGTAAAGACCGGGAAACTGAATTGTTTTCAGAGAAAATAGTTAGCTTTTGATTTCTGAGCTCTGCAAAGATGACTCAGAAGCCTGAGGGGAACAATTATACTCTAGCTCCCCAAAATATCTTAGGCATAGAACCATTCATGTCCTGGCTCAAAACATTGGGTGGTCTCTTCTGTCAATTGCTTCAACTTTTTTTTCCTTCACCTACCCCTGCATTTATAGTGTGGTCTTTCCAGTTAAATATTTCAAAGTTCTAGATATGAACATTGAGATGCAACCATTTGCTGCCCCACTGCCTGATGAAACCTTCCCAGTGGCAGGTTCCACTAGGAAAACCTGGAAGCCCAGCCCTGAGGGGCTGGCAGCCTCTCATCCTCTTCAAGCAGCTGCAGAGTGGATAGGAGCTCCCAGGGATGGCAGTGTGAGGAATTTGTCCTTGCTGGGTCCTGAATGGAAGACTGATAAATGACAGACACATGCTTTGCACTGAGACACGAAATCTCCCCAGCCTCTCTGGGGAAGCAATGATTATCTGGTGTCTTCTTTCCAGACCTCTTGCTGGTCTTGAATGTGAGGCCATTGCAAATGATGTCAAGCCACATACTTGAAAGCAATATGAGTTTATAGTTTCCACAGATGTCTTTTTTTTTTTTCCACTTGAATACTACCTGTTAAGTATCTGTCTCAATACTATCCCTTCAATAAAGCCCAAGCAATTCAGTGTTTTCGTGGATGAGAGACATGACCTAAGCTCTTTGCACTGAGGTGAGAGTTATCCCCTTTTTGTGTGGCCAAGCATGCAACTACGTCCCCATCTCTGACTTAGATTTAGATGTAAATTCAGCTAAAATACCACTGGAGATCAGCCAAACCCTAATGCCATCTCCCCTGCTCACCTCATCCTTGCCCCATAAAAACAACTGCAAGGATCAACCCAAAATCCCACTGGCACTGCTCTGCCCTGTGCAGCCATGGCAAGAACCATGTTTCACTGCCCTGAGTCAGCAGTCCAGTGTTCCTCTGACCTTCTAGAGGGTGAAGTGGAGAAGTGAATGTGAACACATTGCTACCAATTCTCTTTTCTCTCCTCTCTCACACGATATACAATTCAGATTTACATTTATGAGCTAAATTTTCACATGGTTTTTGTTTTGTTTTGTTTTAAGTCTTTGGAATTGCTAGACTCTCCCCCAAAGAAAATAATGTATTTATCAAAATCTATGACCATAGAAACAACTGCAGGCTTTGTTCTGAATTGACCCAGTAGGTTTTAAACCATATTGTAATCATTAGCAGCTAAGGACCCAAACTGTAAATCTCATTTGTCATGGGTGCAGAGGGGAATAAATGTCCATTACCAATGATTTTTTTATGATTCCACAGAGAATGTAAACCAGAAGAAAAAAAAAAATGGGATGGGCAAGTAATTTCTTCCCACTTATTCAGTAGCTTTAGGTACTTGATTTTGAGCAAAATGTAATTGGTTATTTGCATGTGGCGGCAGGACTGTGAGGCAAAGGGAAGAGAAGATAGCAATGCACTGGAGAGATTTACATAGAGAGAATGTGATGGGTCAGAAAGGAGTCTATAATAAACAGGGAAGGCAGCAAATCTAATTAATAATTAGTATAAAGACATCAGCTGTAGGCCTTGCTCTGCTGTTCCAATAAATCAGACTCTAAGCCCTGTGAACATCATGCCTTTGCCTTCTGGTTGTACCCTTAGACTGGGACACAATAAAATGGATATAAGTATCTTTAGCTATATATGAAATTATATATTTATCTGTATATCTATTATTCATAATCATATCTGTATCTATGCTATACTAGTCTATCTCCATCTCTATTTGTATTTCTATCTCTCACTCCATCTGGATATCAATCTCCATATCCATCTTTGTCTATTGTAGGACAAATATTTTTACTTGAAAGTTTACAGAACACAGAGAATGGCTGCCTGCAGGGTACTACAGAAATTTAGAGGAGAAAAACACACAACAAAAAGAAGCAAATGAAAAATTATATATCCCTGCATTGTCCTCTTCAGAACCATCTTTTAAATGATTGTTTATGACCAAACTTTGTCTGCATCCTTCTGGCCCTGAGTACAGTTTAAGCTCCTGGTTTTCCCTATGTAACGTATGAATTTAACCTGAAGGGCAACATTATCATTTGACCCGTGAGAGTGTAAGCCCCAAAGATCATCAATTCCCTTAAATTGGTGGCCCAGTCACTCATTTAATGCCTCCATGTCAGCTTGAAATAAGACTTACAGTTTGATAGGTCAAAGTGAAAAGGGGAGGATGAGAGGGAAAAAAAGGAAAAAAAAGACTGACTGATTGCCACAGCAATAAAATTAAAATAAAATAGAATAAAAATAATGAAAAAAAGAGGAAACACTTCTCAGTGAAAGCATTGTCAAAAAAAAAAAAAAAGAAAAATATATATGGGGAGGAGCAGTTTTACAACCTCCTGTAACCCAGTGTTCCTGAGGTATTGCCTTTCACCGTCTACCCAGGAACAGGCCTCTGAGAGGTTGTAAAAACACCATCTATTATTCCAGAGACCCAGGCATGGTCTGAAGGGGCTGTCTCATACAGAGAAGCTTTGCTCTCCCCCTGCACCTGGGGCCCAGGCTGAGAGCAAAACCTCAGAGATGGGGAGTGGGGTGCTTGGTCACCCACAGAGTCCTCCAGCCCTTGCAGGGTGCTGCCAAGGTGCTTTGTGGATTCAGCTGCAGTCCTCACTTTTGCCTGCATCCTTGTATTTGGATGCAAAATGCACCCAGACTCTCACTCATCCCCTCTCTGAACCCACCGCACCGTCTCTTCTGGTTTTGTTTGTCCTTGCCCCATGTCCCTGGCTGGTCTTTGGACATTGCTTTTTCTCCCTAATTATTAATGGTCTATGCTGAATTTCCTATGTTTATTTTGTTTTGTATTTTTTTTCTCCTTTCTTTCCCCCATACTAGTGGCTTGTTTTCTGATTTCTTTTCCTTTTTTCTTTCCTGAACAACCTGGTAGCAATAAACAGAGAGGGGAAATTTTCTTACAAAGTATGCTGAAGAAACTCTTGGAGGCTGCAAGACCAATCAGGCTGGTTTATATAGATGAAATAATCAAAAAGAAGCAAGGACACCAACTCTGGAAACCAAATTAAACCATTCACCTCCCCACAGAGATGAGATAATAAAAACATATTCACTGAGATAGTTTTCTCTAACAAGGACCCCAAGAAAATGGTGAACTAGTGGTTCATCCAGAAATCTGACCAGAGCAAGTTTGCACTGACCTTGCCCTTTTCCCCCACTCATGATGGAATGCAGACATTTGAAGACATTAGTTGCAGGGTTGGTGTCTGGGAGAGGGCCCAAGCAGGACAAATGGGGACAAATGGTTTCACCCACACTCCCTGTGTCCTGTGTTTAGACCACATTCAAGATTCATCGTTAAAGACGAATTTTGCCTCCAAAAGTTTTCAAGCCCACAGGCCAAAGTGTGTATAAACCCATCACACCATCCCCATTCCTCAGTGTCTCCATTTTAATGGGTTTGTTTCCAAAAAGGCACACAATCAATCCCAAACAGACTCCTGAAAGAAGTAAAGTTTAGTTGCAGTGACTGACACCTGACACCTTATAGGTTCCACTTCTCCCTTTGCTTTCCAAAAATGTGCATCCAAGGAAGCACAAATGTCATGCCAAGGGTGAGAGCCCTCCTACAGATATATCTTTTCAATTGTGTCGTGATCTGAGACTTAGGGATTTTTAAGTATGTTCTAAAATCCTCAAGTGCAGCAAGTTTTCAAGTGGGTGGAGCCAGCTACAGTCTTTGCTGCTGGGAGCCAATTGGAGTCTTCCATGAATTAATCCATCAGCTTGTCCTCCTTGGACATGGAGAAGCCATGGCCATAGGATCTCAGGTGACAGATGGGGCCCAGCAAGTACCTTGAGCCACCCTGGAATTTCAGAAATGTGGTAGAAACTGATAGCACCTGAAATCTGTTTTGATTTTTGCTCATCTTCAGGTGCCTTTTGCAGCACTGATGTCCTCAGTCCTCCAGCCCTTGGACTGGATTAAGCCAGCTGGCCCCACACCTTGGGTCGGGGTGGGGGGGAATAGGGAAGATCCAGCTCCCACGAGCCCTGTTTACTTGGGCAATGTCTAGTACAAAAAGTGCTTCATGATCAAATAGGACCTTGCCACTCTATCAGGCACTCAAGGGTGATCAAGCATCCAGCCTTCTGCTCCAGATGGGTCAAATTTAAAGCCTAACTTCCTCTTCCACAACCAGAGACCTTGGAGAAAAAGGCAGCTGCTCTTTCCTGGAGCACAGGGCACCCATTACTTTCTGTCCTGAGGATTCTAGGCAGAACATAGCCCAGCACGGTCCCTCGAGCAGCACCCCAGCCACACAGCACCAGTTCAAACACAGATCTAGCAGTGAGGAGGGGGGGTGATGGGGAAGGGAACATGGAGACAGAGACTGCCAAAGTGATGGAGAAAGGCAACAGTGTCAGATTGGGTGGACCTGGAGCAACCTGATCTAGCATGTGGCATTTAGTGGGCGATTCTGTGATCCTGCTGACATCCCTTAAACTTCTTTTCAGTGACTGTTTTGTTGCTGCTTGCCAAGACAATGATCAAAAGCGGGAAGGATAAAAAAACCCCTCTGAACACATGTTTTTTCTAAAATTCCAATGATGCGAATACAGTGATTTGGAGTGGGGCTGCAAAAAGGTACATGACACACACTGTAGGATCTCTGCCCCTTTTCCCTTTCCCAGAGGAAACACAGCCCAAAGTTGGAGCAGATGAATTGATGCTCTTCCCCTCCCTTTACCATACACCCACTAGGATGCTGTATCTCACTTGTTTTGCAAAGTGCCTCTAGCAACTTTCTTCCCTCTGCTCTGCACAAAAGCTATATCCAGCATGAAATTATTTCATCACAGCTCTTTATTTATTTGCTTAGGCAGCAAATTTTGTCTTGGCTGAAGATCAGAACACCACCCATCACTTTTCTTGTGCTATTTAATCTTAAATTTCACCTCCACTACATGTGGCCAAATCTATTAAAATATATTTGTAAACTTTGATCAAACAATTAGTTTATAAATATCAGTACCTTTAAAATTCAAGAACAACATTAAACAAGCAATGAACAGACTTCTTGAGAGTTATGTGGTCTGATGAGGGTTTTCTAAAACAAACTGTCATGATAAAGCACCTAGAGAGTTTTTTTTCCTGAAGCTCTTTTTCTACAAACCTGTATCCTAATCCAGCCAAGGCATCACTACATACACATGCTGGCAGAGTTCCCAATATATAAACTCAAGAAGCGGCATTTTGTCACATTCACCTATATAAAACGCTCAGTTCAAGTAGTTTTGAAATCAGTAGAGGATAATTACTGAGATATTTATTACTACAAAGCATTAATTCTCACAAAGGGCTATAGCACCAGAGAACATCTTGGGTTGGAAGGGACCTTACAGATAATCCCGTTCCACCCCCTGACATCTGCCATTAGATCAAATTGTGCAAAACTTCCAGGAATGCAGCATTCACAACCTGAAAATCTGTCTTTCTCCAGCTCTTCCTATCTATTTTAGCTCTACAAGACATTGATGCCTGGGAAAAATTCCCACGAACTGTAACAAATCAAACAGGGAAAGCAAGCAAAGAAAGAAACTGCCTGGGACAGTTGAATCATAGTACAATTTGTCTCAAGCAACTTTTCCTGCCCCCTAAAATAATTAGATTCCATGGCATAGAAGTCCTTTCCATTGTAATTTTCCATCTTGGATCTTGGTGAACAAAGAATGAAGAAGCAATCGAAAGAATAAGAGAGTATGCTAAGCATACAAGTCTAAGC
Source organism: Cisticola juncidis (assembly GCA_013400215.1). Taxonomy (NCBI): domain Eukaryota; kingdom Metazoa; phylum Chordata; class Aves; order Passeriformes; family Cisticolidae; genus Cisticola; species Cisticola juncidis. Next base: position 84,210 of record VXBR01009599.1, on the reverse strand, counting down.
ATCCACAGGAAAAAAATAGAAGGAACCTCCTCAAAGAAAATATAAAGACCTAATACAGGGAAAAAGAATTTTTATAGGTCTAATTGCGTAACTGTAAGTGCATACACAATTCCCATTTCTGAACAGAAAAAAAAAATAAAACCCAAGACCCTAACTCTGCTAGGAAAGCACTTATCTTTATAGACATATATTGCATTGTCCAAGCTTTTCTGGATTGCCTGCTTGTTAAGCAGTTCTATCAAGTACTCTTATGTTTTCATTCTGTTCAGCAGCTTCTTCTGTCATCCACAACAGTGGTACAAAAATGTGGCAAGCACTGAAATAGCTAAATAAACATTTTACAGTGCATAGTCATGTGAAATAATTTGAATGACTACTCTTACAAGAGAAGCCACATTGGATATCTGATAGCAGCAAGAGCCAATGTGATATTATTACTAGTAGTATTAATAATAGTAGTAGGAGGATGAGTGGGATTGTTATGACTATTGTTATTATTATTAGTGTTAAATTCCTTTCCTATCATCAACAAGATCACTAAATCACAAGTTTATTTATGGATGCATTCATTAGATACAGAATACCACGAGATGATCCCAACGATCCCAAACAAAGAGGAATTACAGATCTAGATTTAGGGGAATACTTTTCACCTTGGGCTCATCTCAGAAGCTTCTGTGTCTAATGAGATATCCTGGATATATAATCACAGGCTTGCCAGACCAGTAACCAGGACTGGGATTGCTTTACACTGCAGTGAGAGACTTGCTTCTGATGAAACCTGTTTATGAGTTTAGCATCTGTCAATAAGGCCCATCAAACAAGATGACCTTTTGGGAAAGCAAGAGTTGGTGTTCATTACAAGGGGAGGAAACAAAGCCTGAATCCTCAAAACTGTTGAACCTGAAAATCTCTCTTTTCTTAAGGTGTATGTAACCCAAGGCAGGCAAATTCATGCATCCAAGACCACATTGGGCACGGTTGCATATTGATGAGAGTGGCTGCAGGGCTGATTTCAGACTTACATCTCATACAGGATTTTTCTGTGACAACTTTGCTTCAGAGAAACTGTTTCAATCCCAAGTGCATGCCAATAAAAAAATGGTCCAAGTCATCTGGCCACTATATTTGATCACCCACCTCCCTTTTTAACTAATGGGCTAACACACAGCCTCTGTTGCTGACCAAAGGGCATTCAGCTTAGAAAACACTAATGCGTGAAAACGTCTGCAGGCTGACTACGTGAACAGCAATATACATTTTTAATTTGAATAATATGCAGTGTTTACCATAATTAGACAGCACATTAACATGATTAAACCAGCACTGCAGATCAGAGTGGCAAGGCACCCGTCTCGAATCCAAAGCCTTTATTGCCGGGAGAACTGTGTTTTGCTTGTCCGCTGAGTGACTGCTTGCCCTGCCCTTTTGCAGTGTGAGTTTGAAGCTGTCATTGCAAGGGGGCAAAATTTTCCCTGACAAGCAAACAAATCCATTAACATGTTAACAGGTTTTGCATGTACGTGTGAAAAATATTAAGGATGCCAACACAGCAACATGGTTAGGAGGGTAGTATTTATTCCAAAACAACAAAATTCTCAAGTTTTATCATGGGAGGTGGGGGATGTGCTTTTACCTATTCTGAAAGGCTGGAAAAGAATTGATTTTCAACAGCAGTTAAAAACAGGACTAGGAATCAGCAGAAATTACTGCTATTTTTATCTGCTGGTTGTTGATCTCTAACTTTAGCTTCCATCAAATGGCCGCAATTATATTGCTATGTGTGATTGCTTTGTGTACGCCCTCCAAGTACTCCAAATCACAGTCTGCTCTTCTACTCATTGCTGGGAGCTTTGCCATTGATTTTAGTCAGGCCAGAACTTCACCCTTGTTTCAGCCAGCAGAAATCCTGGCAGCACACTTCTTCTCTGAAGCAAGCCAAATGTGATGGAAAGTGGAAATGATGGCAAACGGGCACAGTGGCTGCCCACACATTTAAAAGAGGGACTGTCCAGTTGTGGAGCTTTTAAGGGTGTCGGTGTCTTTTATTTAATTCTGTGTGTTGTGGAATGTGAGCATGGATAGCTTTAGAAAAAGGGCACAGAGATATGTTTCTATATACACAGAAAGGAAAAAGATAATGATCAAGTTTTAAGTAAAAGTAATCATGGTGATTCATGAATCCTTTCAGTCCATACTTTTAGTTACAATTTTTTTCCCATTACACCAGATAAGCACCCTTGCTTTTACACATGAAGGAATTTGGAACAAGAGTTTGTTCCAAAATACAGCAGCTGCAGTGCATTGAGTGCTCTAACTATTAAAGGGCATCTGGAACATCTCAAAATTAGTATTGCATCAGGCCACAGGCCACAGAGATTTCAATACAATGGCCACACTTCAATTCATTCCAGCTTTAGCCATGTTCCAGCACAACATCCAGTTCTTAAGATCGGGGAAGCCCTTGCAAGCTGCACCACTTTTGTGACTGTCAGGGAATGATTTTCAGCATGTAATCTTCAAAGCAAAGTGGAGTAACCCACAACACAGCAGCAAGATCATATCTTAATTTTTACAAATGCTTTGCTTATGACATGAGTGCCTAAAGTCAATAAAATGTCCTTCTGAGCAAGGTAAAATAAAAACTTGCAGAGTGTGAGCTCCAAATGCCTGAAGCAAGCACAAGGTGGGACTGACACAGAGTTTAGAAGTAGAAAGACCACGATGACAGCTACAGATATTGTTTCTCCCTGACATCTTGATCCCATTCGGCCTAGTTTAACAGTGGGTTCATCTGAGGAGGTGGGCATTGAAGACAAAGAGAGGATGAGGTGATGGAGAACAAACAGCAGCTCTTCTATCTTCTGCCATGGCTTGAGGCTAGGAGAGTCTGTGTCAATGGATAGGGAAAAGGAAAGGAAAGAAGTATGTGTTTGTGCGTGTGTGTGTATGTGTGTGTTGTATGGGCATAGTGGAGTGTGTAACTATAAGGTTCACACTGTCATTGTTGTGGTGAAGTATGTTGATGCAAGTTAAAAAATCTGTCTTTGGTAATCTCACCTAAAGGTCAGGTTTTGAAGCAGAAAGATGAGAATGGGCTATTCAGAAGTGTCCTGCATATCCACTACCAGGAAAGATGGGTGGTTCACCACATACTTCAGCAGTGAAATATAATACTGAGCCCTTCAAATAATCTCACTCCCTGCACACAGAAAAAAAGGGAAAAAAAAAAAAAAAGCTTAGGAGACCAGAAAAAAATTTCATAGTGGTTTATTTCTTCCTTAAATATTTTCTGTCATTCCTAGAAAACCAAATACAACCCTTCCACTGGAATTCAAGGGGATAGGAGACCTGAGCTCTGCTGGTCTCTTTTGAAGCCCTTTGATAAAAGGGTGACAGGGGCAATATAAGAGAGATAGGGAAAGAAATACAGATTACAAGATAAATGTAGCTTCAGCAAGGAAAGGACTCTTGGTAATATTTTCTTGTGTCTCTGGGCTTTTGTCAAGAGGAACAAACAATTTCTAGTAAAAAATTCCAAAATTTAATTTCTTTTTTTCTCCATTTCCAGCTTTAACTAGTATTTTCCTTGCTTCCAAGATGAAGAAACTAAACTAATCCAGAAGTTGTCTGTGTGCTCCCACAATACACTGGGCTGGGATATGCAAGGGTCAGTCCTGATGAGGCTTAGTGTTTGCAAGGGTCAAATATTTCAGCAGGAGAAGAAGTTCTGGATAGTCCATGTTATGTTTAACACAGTGGATTCTGTCAATCCTCAGAGGACTGAACGTTCACTGGAGGACCCAAAGGCACCTCCCTATCACAGCACAGTGCTTACTCACTCCTGGAAATCTGAGAGAAGCAGGGCTCCCCCAAGCATGATTTTAGTGCTTGGAGGCCGAGCAGGAAGAGGAAGGGTGGATTTATTCCTCTGAACTCAATAGCTGCAAATCCATTCTTTGCATTCCAAAGTGTACCTCACTGCAACTGACTGTGCAGACACAAAAAAATTAGGTTAAGGAGTGAAGTGGCTTCATTTGTGAGGCTTAGCTGCAGTCCAGCCGTGGTGGAGCTGGCAGCGATGCTCTGCTGTGGCCACAGCCAAGGATGGCACAGTAGCTTGCATGGCTGAAGCTCCTACTTCCTCTCCTTGCCACGGAAATCACATTAGCTGGTAGCCAACACTGCTGTTGAAGCGGCGTCTGCCTCCCAAGGAAGACATTCCTGTTGTTCATGCTCCCCCTACCCTATGGTGAGATGCCACTGCTGAATGACTGACTCAGTTCAGCACCACCTTCACAGCCCAGGGTGGCTCGAGGCATAATACAATATATATTCTGTGTTTGTCCCCCAGGCCTAGGAAGTATAGATCATTTTTAAAGTGGCTAAGGGTTGTGACCTATCTCCTAGACTATAAATCTAAGAGGACAATGCACTCTGCTTCCCTCCTCATACTCTAGGCAAAAAAATATGGTTGAAAGACTGAACGAGAGGGGAGTGTGCAGTTTTACTCTACAGGCTGACAAAAATAGGTAGCAAAAATGTACAATCTGTTAATGATCAGATCAGAACATTGAAGAGAGCCTCTAATAAGAGTTTACTAAATAGAATAATATGTACAGTGCTTTCCCACAGAGCCTGGGTTTGCTGCATTATGTACATTTTCAGTGAATTTAGAAGGACTCGAGATAAGAGAGAAAACAAAGGTACAATATTCAAGATCTCTTACAGATTATAAAGGAGAAGGCAAATAGAGTCTGATAAATTGGATCAATCCCTGCCTTGTCTTGCTGTAGGGTTTCTTATGACCCCAAAGCCCTTAAATGGTTTCTCATTAACAATACTGGTTCATCGCACAGATGAGCAGATGATTTTCTCTAGCTCCGGCCTTAATATTTTGTGCAGCCATAAACCACTTGGGACATCATACAGGTCCTGTCTGTGCACATTAGCTGGATTTAAATCTGCAGGATCAAAGAGCAGTGAGGGGAAAGTGCACACTCCTTTTCTCCCAAAGAATCACAAATCTGGTGCTTTTGGACTATCAAGCTGGCTTCACTTCAAAACTGTCACTTGCTATGATACAAGAGCCTTGGGCTTTGCCTACCAGAAAGGAAAATGCAGTAGAGAGTCTGAACTTCTGGGCACACTGGGCATTGCCTTCAGCATCCCCGTGGCTTGCTAGGTCTTCAGAGTTCTTTAACACCTCTGCACTGAGCTGCACTGCAGCCCTGTGATGCTCCTCTATAAAGTCTGTAAGGATAAGTACACCCTCTGAACACCAGTGCTCTCCCAGCTTAAAAATAGCAGTAAAGGGTTGGAGGCGGGGAAAAAAATATTAAAATATAATTTCCTAGAAAGGCTTCATCCTCATTCAAGCAACAGAAAGAACAGGCTTCTTTCTAGCTTTTCCAGCCCCAAAGAATCAAGATGAAATGTCATAGATTATCCCTCCACGCTCCTTCTCCATGAAGGTTACCAGAAGGACAGACTCTCCTGTTGAGTGCACAGATGTGGCACACATGGATAATTTTCTCAGTCCAGGCTGGGAAAGGGCTTTTGAGGAATGTTTGCTGGATATGCAGGTTTTGCTTTCAAAAGCCAAACTTCGGGGAGGTGTGAGCTCAGAACGGGGGATCCCATCACAAATTTTAGACAGCATAAAAGCACAACTGGATAGGAAAGAGGATGGAACAGAGGGATTAAGAAAGCAAATAAAGGAAAGCCAGGGCAAAATATTTAAGATGTAACTATAAGGTATTCCATATAGTTTTTTAGCTGCTGATGTCAGCCCCTTACCACATATAAATCAACACAACCCCACTGACTTGGGGGAGCCCTGCCAACAGGTGCCTACAGGAGATGTGTCTAAATCCAGACTAAGACCACATCTCTCCTTGGAGCCAGACCCACAGCCCTGGCTGGCCGGTGGCAGGATGACCACGGGAGTCGTGGTGCCGGGTAGAAGAGCTCCCTGACCTAAAAGGAGCATCTGCTCAGGAGCAACGTCCATCTGTCTGTCCGTTGAACAGCACATTCTGTCCTGGCTGTCAGACGCAGCCCTGTGTACATTGCTGCTCAATCTATATTTAGCCCCTGATGTAACTAAAGTCAATAATATTCCATTAGGGCAGCTGCTCCCATCTCCCGAATAGGCTTTCCTACGGTGGCTCCACCTACGCATGTCAAAAATCTGGACATATACAGCAACAAAACCTTCCTGTGTTTATATACACAGTGATACAGTTTTGAATAGAAAATATATGACTGTTAGCACAGTTTAACAGCCTGCTCTGTAACAGTAGCAGAGCTTTTTTTTTTACTAGAGACATTGATTCTCCTTGTCGAGGGTGTGAGTTTAAAGGGCTTAAGCTTCGCTGCAAGTCAATATTGGCCTTTCCCTTTTTAGGGTATGTTTCTGCATTGGAGCATTCCTTATCTGTGCTGCTGATGACGGGTTTGGTGAAGGGTTTTGTGGTGCTTTCTGGGAAGGAAGATGTGCTCATGAAAAAGAAGAATCACTTTCCAAATCCTGCACTTAAGCCTGTAAGAAGTTTACCTCTGGTGTTTTTTGTTACTTAAGTAAGGATCTGAGCCAGACAGTGCATGAATATTCCTGTATGATTGCTTCTCCAAAGGAATATTCCAATTTAAACATTTTGGGTTTCCTTTTACTTTTGTTATGAAATGCTACAGAAGGAATTGCAATGCAAAGCACTAGAGAATTGCAGTTCTCTTCCACTGCCCAGGGAAGTGCAGGAATTATGGGGATTACCAAGATAAAGAAAAGTTAAAGGCACAGACCTGAGATCACAAATGAGAAGGGGGAAAATTTCATATACCCTCTGCAAAAGACCCATACAGCCAGCTACATTATGTCTATAGTGAAAAGACATTAAAAAGTTTAAAAAAATAAAGTTGAGTAAAAAGAATATTCAAGAAGTAAAACTCCTTAACCCAAAGTAAGTGCCATCTGTGTTAAAGCCATTGGCCTTCATTATATGTGATAGAAGGGCACAGGCAACCTCTGTTGGCATTTCTGAGTAAATATAAATATTTCTTCCACTAGCAAGGCACATTTGGGAATACAAACTGATGACTTGAGAGTCTGCAGACATGTTGTCATTTAGATCAGTGGTTAAAGCCAAGCCAACCTTTTATTAAACAAAGTCTATTCCCAACAGATAGCTGATAGCTAATAGTTTTTAGGAAATGAACAAATCCTTCTTCATTTTGAAAGCTAAAAGTTTAAATTAAACATTATAAAAGATGCAAGTTAACCAGTATTTTTGTGCCTCCAGAGAGATTTGGGTGTAATGGAAAAATTTCCTTAACCATTCAGTGCAGAATATAAAATAAAAATTAGGAAAACAAACAAAGGAACAAACAAAACCCCTACAAAAACAAAACCAAACCCCCCAACAAACAAAAACCAAACAAAACTCCAAACCAACTCCCCCACCAAAAACCACAAACAAACAAAAATCCCCAAACAAACAAAAAAAGAACTCACTGGCCACATGAGGACCTACAGTGAAATGACACCTAAAAGGGCACCTGGATATTTAAACATGCTCCCTGTAGCCATGCATGACACCTCAGGGCTCTGGTGACACAGGCCCTACTTGTTTTTGATGCCACTGATGAACCACAGAAATGGTCCCTTCTCTGCAAACCCAGACCTCAGCAGGGGGAATGGTTTCTTTTCAAACCTCTGGGCATAGAGTCTTAGTTATAAAAAATTTGCTTTTTCTGTTTTCCCATGGAAAGCAGAGGCAGTGATGACTATGACAGAGAGGAGCCATCTGCCAAGAGAGATACCTGGCTGTGAATCTCTATACCTAGGATCAACTGTTTCCTCCCAGGAAACCACATGGGGTTTGTTACATCCTTCTATTCTCAAGTCAGGTGGTCAGTAGATATGTCTCCATTGGTGATGTGGAGTGACCCCTAGATTACCCACCTGAGAGCTCAGACTGTGGGGTGACTCTACAAATCCTTGGCATGAAACAGCAAGACATGAATTATCTCAGCCAGATCAGCTAAATAAAAAAAAAAAATCACTTTGTTCTTCTCAAAATTTCTATAGTAATTCATTAGCATGGACTAAACCCTTTGTGATGAGGGTGGTCTCTGAAGGAGGAGGTCAGCATTAACATACGAGAAACCTGTAATTTTTCTGGCAATCTATTCACTTGGTTTTCAGAACATGATACTTGGAGATGTGTAAATTCTGGGAAATGTATTCCACTGCACAATGGCATTACTCACATTTAGCAGGGAGAAAGAAAAGTATTTTCTAATCCTTTCAGAAATGTAAAATTTCCAGGTTTAAAAACTCAGGATCAAAGCAAGTGCTTCTGGTGGTGCTTGCAGCAGAACAATAGACCAGAAGAGACGAGAAACTCTATTTTCTTTCTTCAGGTAAGAACTTCATTAAAAATCAATAGGCCTAATTTATCCCTGATAACATTGTGTTGAAGTCTGTACATTTACCCTAGGGATTAATTTAGCCTAATGGGTCTTCATGCGCAAACAACACAGACAAGGCTTGATTCTTGGAAGTTACTGCATAGCAAATGCTACTACAGGACTTGATGCTATCACTGGACAAGACAGAGAGGGCTGAAGAGTCTAATAGGCTCAAAGCCCTTGAACAGTGTCCAAATACAGCCTGTGGTGAATAAATGTTTTAGGGCCACTCATATATCAGTGTGAATCAACTTTTTAATGGATGCTGCTAACCATAAAATGACAGAATTGCGATCAATTCATACAATTCAAAGAAAAAAAAAAAAAAAAAGAGATGTGTGATCGTCCATCCCTTGTGGACATGGGCAACAGTGAGTCATCTTGACCTGCCATGATCCTTGGAAGGAGATATTTCTCTCTAGCCCTAGAAAATGAGCATTTGCCTTGCAAGGCTCTCCTCTAGTAAAAAAAAAAAAAAGTGAACACTAAAGAGCCTGGTTTCTCTGAGAATACGTGACAGTGAATTAGTGGCCCTCAGGTGTCGGTATACAGGCCAGCGAATTAAATTAAGCTCTTTGCTGCTGTTCTAATGTAGCAGAACTAATGCAGTCACGGCTCAGCACTACAGCTTCTTAAATGTGGGCACTGCTGCATCCACAGGGAAGGGAACCTGCTCTCCATCCCCTGGGGAGGCCGGCTGGAGTCAGCAAGCAACCCCAGGAGCCTGTGACATAACGTCTGAAGACATGGGCAGGAGGAGGACCAGGCAGCAGAGGCAGCTCCAGTTCCAGTCTTAACACCATTAGAGAGGAAATCAAGTACAGGGGCTTTTAAGCACAGTCTGAGAGAGAATCATGCTAGGACTCTGAAAAAATTACCCAACAGCAAAATCACAACAGGGCTGCAGTAACCCTTTCACTTCCTCAGGGAGAAAAAGGCATTGCTTGGAGAGTGACAAAACAAACTTTCCATATGGCTGCAGCTGCCATGATGATGATTTAAAGAGGGTTTGTCTTGAGAAAATGGAGGTGAAGGGAATTTCCAAGAAGGGAAGGGAAATGGAGAAGTAGGGAAGTTCTGGAAAGGGGAGGGGAGGG
>VXBR01009599.1:43039-73740 GCA_013400215.1 Cisticola juncidis | reverse complement strand
GGAAGGGAAGGGAAGGGAAGGGAAGGGAAGGGAAGGGAAGGGAAGGGAAGGGAAGGGTAGTCTGTTTCTCAAGACTTTGTGTTCCCACATATTTTGTGCTTCCCTGACTGTATCTTTCACTTTCCTGCTGCCGCCCCTCCCATCACCCTTGCTGCACAGTAGCAAGCTGGGTAAATATTAACTAAGATAAGAAATGATTAATGAATTATCAATTGCAATCAAATTGCATAATGCAAAGAGCTGGACATAAGGAAAAATACTGGCTGCTGTATTTTTGTAATTATGTGGGAGAGAAGGTGGAGGCCGAGAGTAAGTTAGGAAGCTGCTACATCTGCTACAGATCTTGTACTCTGGCTATGCCAGGTTAGGTCCATGGTAAGTTGAGTGTAGATACTTCTGCAAAACCCTGTGTTTGATTTGCATGTAGCAGTCATTAAGGTAGTGCATAAAAAATCCCAGTTTTGCCTATGCAAATAGAAGGGCAGAACCACCAAAGGCAACTACTCATGCACAGCTGGACTGTAATGGCACGTGCCTGGAGAAGAGCAGGGCTCCTTGGGCAAGAGGCTCAGGCTTGATCCACTTTCATCAGCAATATTTCTAGTTGGTTAATGAACAAATAAACACTCTGAAAGCTCCTTATGAGGTAGTCAAGATATTTTCCCTGAGAAAAGTCAAAGCCTCACAATATCAAGAGCTGCCCTAACAAGTTCCTCCAAGAGTAAACTGAAACTAAATGGTGATAAGGTCAATATTTTCCATTGGTGTTGCTTAAACTATCCAAAAGTCAATAATAATGAAGACAACCACTAATTTGGATTACTGTATTGAGGTTTAACTACCTGACATGAAACTTTCATGTTCAAAAACATATGCCTGAACCATTTGCTTGTGGTTAAATAATGGGTAAGGAGCAGACCTGTGCTGGTTTTAGCACCTGACCACTAAACACATGGTATGGAAATGGCTGAAAAAGTGCCATGGGCACAAGAACTTGCCCATCTAACTCTCTGAAAAAGAGCTGTTCCCTGGAAAAGGGCTGGGTTCTGTGTTGAGTTAGTTAGAGAAGCATGGAAAACCCTCTCTGGTCCAGGTGCTCCCATTTGGTTCTGGAAAAAAGAAGTTTGCCATTTGTCCCTTCTCACTCCCTGTGGAAACACAAGTGCCAGCAGCTCAGCTGCTGACTTCTTTTACATTTGGACATGGATGACATTGAGTGGCATATCTTTAACAGCTCTTGCTTTTCTAGTTAAGCATTAATGTTTAACGAGATCAGCCTGCAGTTGCTCGTTAGTGTGCAGTGCTCCAGCTAATTAATACATCACTGGGAGAGCCAGTCTGGGAAAGGAGAGAGCGCAAATGCATTCCTGAGGCATTTCTCAGTCTTTGGAAAAGATGGGGAGGGAAAAAAAAAAGAGGAAAATTTGGGCAAAAGGTTCTTCAGAGAGAAGGAATAAAAGGAACTGAGCTCTCCAAATGTTTGTGCAGCAATCCTGAGCTGACTTTCTGTGAAGAGGCTTTCTCTCACCATGCCACCATCCCCCTGGTAAAAGATGAGTATGTAATCCACAAGTAACAGTACCAGAGAGGCAGCTCGAGTGTCACAAAAACACATCAGCCCTGACAGCCACACATATTTTCCAAGCAAGAAGAAATAAACAAACCATCTTCTCATCCCCCCATATCCCTGTTAATTCCTTTTACCAGCTCACCTCCTGCAATGAGGGTCACAGGGAGATCAGGAAATTCTTATCAGCACCTGGCTTGAGGCTGCTCCATCACACTTGGCAGGGCTCATGCCTGCTCAGCAGGTGGGGATTTTTTTTTTAAAATCATATGAACTGCTCCCAATTCTCACAAATGTAACGGGCTTCCCATCAATTTTCAATTTATTGCATCTACAGTCCCCTTGCCTGCATCAGGCAATGATTTGTCAGCCTCACTGCTGAAGATAACATCTTTAAAATGCAACTCCGGTACTTTCTTCTATTTTAGAATCCTGCAGGAAAATTGGAAGACCTTTTTGTGCTTACCTCAATTCAAATGTCAGCACAATTTTCAAACCAGATAAGTACATTTGGAGCTACTGGATGAAAAAAAAAATTAAAATCTGAGGTCACTTTTACTTCAAATGGTGTCTTAGAGACTGGTGTTTGGGTTTTTTATAGCTATTTTAGAATGTGCAAATGGAAAATGTAATTTTCTCTTTCCGTAGGAAAAGACAGCTATATGGTGCAAACCTCCTATTTGTATATAATCTGAAAGATCAGGTGGGGTCATCAGAATCATTAAACAGAAAGTTTAGTTTTTAAACATTTGATCTTGGGAGTACTGGAAGGAAGCAGAGAAATGGGTCAATGTATGTATCGCAGATTTAGGAAGAGGACCCAGCTTTTAAAAGGAATGTGTCTTCCAGCTGTTGACATGGAAGAGAGAGTTATTTGGTAATGAATCATATGTGATTTAGGATTAAAATTCATAACTATATGTGAGCCACTATCAGCGGCATTATAACCAGAGTTGCTAATACTGCTAAATTCAAAGTGTTTGAGAACTGTGGGTCAGGCTCCTTAAAAACTGAATTAAAATCTGGCAAATTAGATTCTATTTATCTGCCTTCTGAGTTGCAATGACTTTATAATTTAAGCCTCATCACTCACTGATACTGAAGCAGAAATAATAAAATAAAAAATAAAAAGGGTGGGGGAGAGAAAAATACAAACCACTGCACACCTTATACCATAATATTATTAAAAATCACAAGACCTGGCTGTGGAGGCCCTAAACAAAAACTCAGCCCTTGCAAACCAATTGTTCTTCCACCTCTGGATCCAGCTGATTGCTAAGCAGATGACATATGTATCCACACCATCCATCCATCCATATGAAGGATGTAAATATTTGAATGTTGATGCTTGGGCAAACTGAAATTAATAGGAAAAAGTAAAACTTTGGCAGAATAAGAGTGGAAAGATTTTCACTGCTACATATTAAGTGTGGAAACTAGATGGAAACTGTTCCACCACCTTTTTCACTACTGGTTAAATACTGGTGGGTACAAAAGGAAAAATTGCTACTGTTATTGGATATGAAGAGAATGAGGGAAGTGAGAGAGGAAGAGAGGTCCACATCTTCAATAGGGGACATCTGGGAACAAAGTTAAATGGATTCTTCAGTACAAGAGACCAACTTCACTTAAGCTCTGCTGTAAGCATTCTTTCCACAGCAATAAGCAAAACATCGGTGAAGGAAAATTTTAGCAATCATTGGACAACTATATTATTCAAGAGAAAAAATTAAGTTCATTCACTTTTAGTCTGAAATCTCATAGACAAAATCACTTATGTACGTAGATATGTTAATGCAAGTTTTGTTTTCAATAGCTATAAGGTCTGAGTTGTTGGAATAACTGGAATCTCTTATCATGATTGCTAATGGATTTCTTCTGGCACCAATCTCTGAGGTTAGGAAGTTCCTCTACTGCCTCTTATCAGATGAGGAACTCGGAGCCAAGCTCCAGGATGACTCAGCAAGGCTGGGGAGAAATAGAGTTCAAAATGATTTTTGAACTGTGAAGATTTAAGCAGGAAACATTTTGACTCATCATCTTGGGAAGATAAGGAAAAGTGAAAATGAGTGCAGAACAAATAACCTCATTATTGTTACAGAAGAAGAATGAGGATCCTTGTTCAACTGAGATGGCACTGTACAAGGTCTAGAGAAATACGGGTTGAGAGACTTGGACAAACTGAAAATAGAATAGTAATTTCTATTTTGAGTAAATTGCTATTTACTTGTAATGCCCAGCAACTAAGTGTAACTTCTGTAACACCCAGATGGTGTTTACACAGGATTGGAATCAGAGACAACACCATTACTGCCATCAAAACCTGAGTAATGGCCATATTCAGACTGCTCTTCAGGCAGTGATAATTTCTAGAATTACTGTACCTATCCATGGATCCAGTGACCTTCTCTTCTGGCAATTGTTTGATAATGCATTGACAATAACAGCATAAATACTGAACAAAGCACAAGAACTTTCATGTAATCCTACACACATTAAATCAAACAACAACAACAACAACAACAACCACCAAAAAACAAAAAACAAACAAACAAACAAAACAACAAAAAAACAAAAAAAAACAAAAAAAAAAGAAATCAGCAAGACAAATTAATAACTTACTCTTCCAGAAAATTCTTTTGCAACAATACTTTATCATCACTTGACATCACTGGAACATAAGGAGAAACCTAAACATACCTATGGTAGGACACTAGGACCTGTGATTGTGTCTACCAACAGTGCACACATGAAGTCTTCAAGTCCTCTGATGTCCTAAAATCTTGCTGTTTCCTCTACTAATTTGGGTTTTTTCCATGATATTGCTGTTGCTGGAATGATCACAGAATGTTTAAAATTTGGCTTCACTTTCAGCTGATACTGACACAGCCCATAATGCAGAAGAAGTCTTAGAATCATTCAGGTTGGAGAAAATCTCTAAGATCATTGAGTCCAACTGTTAATCCAGCACTGGCAAGGCCACCACTAATGCATGTCCTCAAGTGCCGCATCTACATAGTTTTTAAATCCCTCCAGGGATGCCGAACTCTTCCACGGCCCTGGGCAGCCTGTGTGGGCTGGACAAAGATTTCAGTGAAGATTTTTTTCCTAATTTCTGACCTTAACCTCTCTTGAGACCATTTCTTCTTGTTTTGTCACTTGTTCCCTGGGAGAAGAACCCGACCCCCACCTGACTACCACCACCTCTCAGGCTGAGAGCAATGAGTTCTCCCCTGATCTTTCTTTTTTCCAGGATAAGGACAGCTGGACTGACGCTGCTTCTCAGGGAAACTGTGCTAGAGAGGAGTGGAGGCAGCACCCTGGGTAGAGCCCAGCATGTGGGACCACTTCATCTCACAGCTTACTCTCACTTTTAAGGACTGGTGTGCAACAGCACACCTGGAATGAGCTTTTTAAAGATTGAAAGATGAAAAAGTAGGAATCCTCTTCCCAAATGATAAAAGCCAGCACGGTTTTAGCAGTGCACTGAAAATCTCCCTCCTCTCAAATTAACTCAGTGGGAGTCTGGCGTGAAGTAGGAGAGGCTCCAGCTCAAACACTGGGGGTTGCCACGGCACAAACAATCAAATGAGGGACTTATCATAGGAAGTGACAGGCAACCTCAGCTACAAGAGAGGTCATCATCTCCATCTAAACACTTTCTTTGAAATATATCTGCAAGGGAATAAAAACAGGATGGCAAATGATTCAAGACTAAATACTCTGACACATCCTGCAATACCCTTTGCACTCTCTTTTTGACTCCAGGAAGAGCCAGGAAGCAGAGTAGCAGCCCCGCTTCCGTTCCCTTTTCACCTCCCCTCAAGAAGAGTGACTTTTAACCTTATTATTTATATTACCCTTGCATCTGCAATTGGGCACTGCACAAACATGCTATCTGAGGGAAGTACCTGCCCCAAGGAGCCCACAGATGGGCAGAGGCAGGGCAAGTTTGAGACCAGAGATAACCCCTCTCGGTCTATGCCACGGGACAGCTCGCTGTGCGTGCCCGACCTTGGCTGCATGACACAGGGCAGACACGCGTCCATCCCCGCCCTGCTGGCAGCATCTGCCTGCGGTGGCTATTGCCCGTCTGGCTTCCCAGGAGAGGGAGGTCAAGTACGGAGGGGTGAGCGCATCCTCCCTGGCAGCGTCCCTTTCTGCGGGGGTGGATGCAATTAGCCAGGGTTAGAGCCGCCTTCATGCCTTTGTTAGAGACATCACTCCTTCCATGAAGCCTTCTGGGCATGATGGGCTCACTCTGCTCCATCAGGGTTTTACTAAGGCCAACTGCTCAATGGAGACTCTAAAATGAAGACCAAATACAACCTGAGCAGTATCTCTAAGATTACTTTTTTATTCCCTGCAATTTCAGCCTTTTTTATCTCTCCTCTAATTCCTCCCTTTGTAGGCATCCATCCTGGGGGCCCATAGGCTGAAAACCTTTCATCCCTTTGCAGCTAGAAAGCAGAGAGATGTTTATTTTCTTCCTCTATTCTCAGACTTAATGAAAGCTTTTAAACCCAAATGGCTGGAGATTCACACCTCTTCCAGAGTATATCTGAATTCACTAAAAGCTCTTCGGTTTCCTGTCACCCTGTGAACACAAACAAAGTGCACAAACAGCCACACCTCCCCTTGGAAACTGAAAAACCAAAGAGAGCTAAAACCAACATGGAAGACCTTTGGCTATCAGGATGAGTAAAAAACACATGCACGTGTAAACACACACACACACACCCCAACCCCCCCTCTACCTTGCTGGAGATTGAGTCCCTGCACTGGAATGTGTAATACAAGCACAACAGCTGCCTATAGCACTAATTTGAGGAAAAGGTCAAGGAAAGGTATGTATCCAGCATTCGTTTTGAAATACTCTATAAGGAGAATGTGGTGAGGACTTTGTTTGTTCTTTTTTTTTTTTTTTTTCCTTTCTAATGCCTTTCCCATACTTCTCCATGGCATTTTTGCATTCATGAAACCAAGTGAATCAAGCAGGTCCCTCTGGTATTAAAGATCCCAGTCTGAACTGGGCTGGTTTTGAGTTTTTTCCAAGAAGGAGAGTAAAGGTATATCTTGCTCTGGACAGAGAGTTGCTTAAATATTAAGCACTGGAATGTAGTTGCAGTTTCTACTTGGGAAGTATAGCAGTGGTATTAAATGATAAACAGATAAAATTTTTTGATGTTTTGAAGTCAAAAGAAACCTGCTAATGGATTTGAGTAACAAGGAAAAAACCAAATATTATAAAATTACATTAAAGGAAAAAATCTAGGTTGGTGCTGTACATGGATAACCTTCACTATGGACACTGCCTCACTCCGAGACAACATTTATCAAAAAACAGAAGAATTCACTAAGGGAGAAAACCCTCTATCAATAATGTTAGAATGTAGCTTTTCTCTTCTTTAACTTATTTAGAAATGTGAAAGGAAAATAGTAATCTTTATAATTCCTGTATTGATAATAAAATGTTTAACATTGCAGCCGTAAGAAGAAAAGAGTAAATTCACAGGAGTTACTCAGTGAAATGGCCTAAAAAAGATTCCTTCTCCACCCTTACTATTATTATTTTTTGGTGGTAGATTATTTTTCTAATAGGATTAATGTTACCCTCTTGGCTTCTGTGCAAATGGGTGAGTTCACCTTGCCATAAGCTGTTTTAGTGTGAACAGAGAAAAGAGAGTTCTCAAATCCTTCAAGTATTTTTTTAAGACGTCTCCTGATGGCCTATTCTTCCTATAAAAAGAGACATATTCATTCATTCATTCATTCATTCATTCATTCATTCATTCATTCATTCATATTGACTTATCTCATGATGGAAAGTTTCTCAATAAAGGCTGTCTTAGATCCTACCAGTGAAATTTCAGGGAAAAAGTCTTGGAAGACCTTCATGGACTACAAAGCTTTTGCCATGTTATAGAAAATGACAGGCACATACTCAAGGCCCAACATTGTGAAAAACTACTTAGATGGGCTAGCTAAACCTCCCTCACTTTCCCTCATTCCTTCTAGCAAACCTGGCATGGCAAACCTGTCCCACTTATTTTCACTCCTGTCTTAAATTTTTGAGGGTGATGCCTTTACATAACTCAGCTCTACCAGAAAAGTCTCCATTTAGTTCTGAGAGAAACACGGAGGAGTCCTTCAGGTTGAATGGTAAGAAAAGCAACTTATTTCATCAAACTAAAGAACAGTTCTTCCAGAGGAGGCAGGCTGCTTGTATACCATTTGGGATCACCGGGAGAGACGCCTTCCTTCTTCCTCCATTCCTGCCTCCCAGTCCATAAGTGAACGTGGGGCTGAAGAGGAGAGTCTATATTACACCCCAAATGCATTAAGGATCCCAGCACATTGCTATAGGCCATCAGAATAAACCTGGCAGTGCTTTGAAGTCTGTAAACTGATTCCTAGATAACTGCTTAGAGTTTCTCCCCTCCCCATGCCCCAAACAGCTTTTCATTTGATGTTCTGGCACAGAGCTAATCTGAGAAAGGATCAGAAACTCGAAGCTATTGACAGTAGTGACAGGAGTGTCTCAGTGTGACAGCTGATTGAGCCCCTCTCACATTTCACTGACAAATTCAATTGCACCAGTAAATCGAGTGAAAGTCAATACAGGCAGCTACTCCTCAAGCTCTGGGTACATGCCCCCTCCCTGAGCCTTCCTGGGGGCCCCTTGTTGCTGGCAGCACTTGCAGGACCCATATGAGAGCTCATCCCTGTGTGAAATGGAGACACGGACCTGCAACTCAGGTTTTGGGTTTTGAGGGCAGCAATGCAGTGTTTACCCTACTGATACAAAGCTTGGTTTGTCTTTCTTCCCCCCCTTCACCATTTTCCTTTTTTTTTCTGTTGTTTTTAATAGAGACCTCTCCTGGAAAATCGAGTTTCATCCCAAGTCATCAACCCAGGCAGACACTGTAACAGCCAGGCAATGTTGGAGGTGCAGGAGACTGTTGTCTGCATGTCCAGCCGTCCCCAAGCAATGACCACATGGCAGTGCATATTCGGGTTAAAACCAGGAAATACAGGTCTGTCTCTGCTGGCTTTTTCTGCTGTAAATCAGCAATAAAAGCCATCTGCGAGGAGGAAAATCTTATAAAGGTAGAGAAGGTGGGAGAAGAGGCTCAAGCCTGTTGCAGATGGCAACCTTGTGTTAGTCCTGAGTAACCAGGCAATTAAATCAGTGACTTAACAGGCTTTTTCCACATTTTAATTGTGAAGCAGGGGTGTCTGTGGCCCAGAGCAAGCAAACCACTAAGCAGACTTAGCAACATTCATGGGGAACCTGAATTTTCACAGAATAAGGCACAGGGAGAGAGGGTACATGGTGAGGAACATATGCAGGCTACTGTTTGCAAATGGAAATCAAATAGGCTGACATTACCAATAATGAAGTGTGAGGCTGGCATGGTTTCTCTCTCAGATTTCAGCGTGGTTTATTTTTATAGACGCAGCTTCCTCGTGCAAAATGTTGGCAAACAGGCTGCTGGCAGAGAGGTGGGGAGAGGGGCAGCAGGAGAGACAAGGCTTCTTGGGGATGACACAGGACATTCCCTACCTGCTGGGGTGGAGCACTGGGCAGTAGAGACGGAGCTCCAAAAAAAAAAAAAAAGCAGCATTTGTTAGGACAAATGGCCCAGATACTGATCTTGGTTGGTGAGAGGAGTAAGAGAAGACAAAGGAAAAGAAAGGGGGAGAAAGTAAAATGGTGCTGAGCAGGTATCAGGTGCTGAGAGGGCAAGGGTTAAACATGACAAGCTCGAAGACAGAGCTGGGCAAACAAAGTAACAGGCACTCTGTTGTGTGAAGTCATATGAACAAGTAATCAAAGACACCATACCTAAATATACTCCCCTGTCCCCAGGTTATTAGAGCATGTCAAGCTTTGCCTCTACTTATCCCATCCAGCAAGCAGCTGAGGACACAAAAGCTACGCTGTCCTGCCTGCCTTAAAAAGAAATCAACTTGAACATTACAACACCTCCATCCCAGAGTCATGCTCTGATGCCAGGATCAACACACAGATGGTCTGCCTGCCCTGCTCCCACCACTGCACCCTGGCAGCTCAATGCCTTGGAGCCGGAGCATCCTGCAGGATTCCCTGCCTCCTGGCTCTGCACAGACACATGTGCTCTCAACCAAATGACCTCATCTGGACTGGATTGAGCCTTCCAAGTCAAAATAAATACAGCATATAGGAACTGGCAATGATTTTCAAAGATCTAAGTTGGGTCCTTCTCAATTTTCACTCAGCACTTTGCACTTTTTCCTCCTACAAAGTTGGGGGCATTTTGTATTCCCTGCTCCAATGTATATTTTATAAACCTGCCTCTTATGCAGTTAATATTTTGGTTCCAAAGTTAACAGGTTAAAACATATTAGTAGATTTGGCATGGAATAAAAAAGAAAAGAAGAAGAAGGAAAAAAGGCAGGTAAAAAAAATTCTCAGGGAAGAAAAATACCAGTGGTGTTTGGAACGGCTCTGGAGCCAAGATAGCAAATCTGGTCTTTTTAATGGGACCACCCAAGTGAGAAAGACCTTAAGCTCTTATTCACGTGTGTTATGTTCACTGCAGGGTAATTCAAAGTCCAGAGGGGAGTTAGGAAAAGTAATATTAAGGGCTTAGCAGCTGAGACAAAGTGCTGGGTTCCCATCAAAGGTCATTCCCAATTTGCCAGCAGAATACAAGGTGATCTCAAGTCTGGTTCATCAAACAAAGGAGCAGGAAGACTGTGCTGCTGAAACAACCTGTCACTGACTGCCTGGACTTTGCAGAAGTCAACCATGGTTCAGCAGCTTCTCCTGAATATACATGTTGGGATTTTTCCAGACTTGAGTAACATCGCCTCCTCTAAACATATTTCTGAGATCCAAACCAAAGAAACCCCCCGCAAAACCCCAGCACCTCTTCTGAAGACCTCTAAACAGAACAGCATTTGAGGTTGTGGTATTTAGTCCAAACAACAGTCTATACAGGAATCCTAATTATTTAAAAATAATGACTTAATTCAACACCATACCTTTATGTGTCACGAATTGTTCAATTGGGTCGGCTGAGTCAGGCCTAAGGTTCATTCCCAGGTCATAATTAAAAATATTACCAGTGAGGGAAATGTTTATGATGCTATAAGTTCCAAGATAAGACAAACCAAGTAGTAATAAAGGAAAGAGAAATTTAGAAAGCCACTTAAAAAAAAAAAAAAAAGTGGATGGAGACAGAGCTGATCTCCCAGCAATGACAAAGCTGGGTTCTTAGGTTACTTGCCCCTATTGCTTTCTCCAGCCCAGCTGAAACACTCCCATCAGCAAACTCCTGTCATTAGATTTAGAGATGGCATCTCCAAGGACAGAGGAACAGTCATGTGCAGGATTGGCTGTATCAGTATCCCTTCTTCTGGGATTACACTGCTTGTATCCCAGCCTCTAGGAAAGAGGATGATTGATGTATAACAGTAGAGAAGGAGGAGGGGGACTATCAGGAGTGGCAGAAGATGGCAAAATCTGGTGCCCAACATGAAACATTTAAGCCTGAAACTTCTGGGGGGATATGATCCTATGCTGCAGCATTGCTATTTTTTTCCAACAGAATTAAAAAGAAGGACTTTTGCTGGTGTCACTGCAGGCCACAGAGGATAAATCCAAATGACAGGGCTTAAGTTATGAATATGGGGAATTAGAGATGAGAAGTAAAGCAGCTTATAATGACTCTCCTTTTTGCTCTTTGGATTGCAAGCTTCAGTATTGATTTTGAAATACCCTGTTTTCATCCTAACAGTTTCTCAAAAACGTTTGAGAGTTTTTTCACCTTGCAGCCTCTTCGGGATGATTTGATAATGATAAAAAGAGAACATAAAAGATTTTGCATCAGGTATTATGATATTCATCCATTCCTTTGTTTTCTATGCACAACCACTGACCTGCTGGGAGGGTATTGAGAGAGAGGTTTCAATTAACTTCCTTATGAGGATAGCCAGTGTTCAACTCAGACCTTTCGTTCCAAACAGTGTCAGTGCAGGGAGATATGGGTGCCTTGACAACATCTCATTCAGCCAGTCATCTAAAGTTCAACCACAGAAATGGCCTGCAAAAATTCTGCAACTGCTCTGACCTTGCAGCACCAGGTAATACAAAGTTTGTGGAAAGTGTTTACCACCTCCTTGTCATCTTGTTCACAAAGACTTCAGGCAGCTTCAGGATGCTCACACAAGTCTTGCCCCACAACTCTATAGACAAGTATCCATAACCAAATGACAACCTTCTTTTTCCCCTGACAACACATGACTTGGGAAAAGAATGAGCAGCTCAGTGGAGCTGAGCTCCACTGAGGAATATGTACTGAGGAGCACATAGGGTTGTCAAAGTTAGTTTTAGCATGTATTCTGACTACAATTTTGAGGTGAGGGAAACATATTTGACATGCAGCTGCAAAATATTTTGAGCTTTTTTTGTAGCACTTAACATCTATTACCAAAACAGCCAAGATGGGCATCTTTGGTGGGCATCTTTGGACAAAACAATGGGCCACATTTCTCACAGCTTTTTCCTGTTTGCTCTGCGTTGTGCAGCTGGAGTCTAACTCTATCCAAAAAGGGAGTGAAATAACTACTCTGTCAAATAATTCACCTCCTTGGAGAGATAAGGTCGAGAAGGAAAATTAAGGTGAAAAAGCTTGGCTGAGTTTGTACAGGAGATCAGTGCTGGAGAATGAGAGTCAATTTCCTGGCCTCCTATTCCAACATTCAGCTGCTAGATTGATCCTGCTGTCTTCCAAAAAAGAACTTCACTACTTGAGGACAGACAGTGAGGTTTCCTGTGGATTTTCACTTTACTCTCTGTGTTTTTCCTCAACAAAAGAAAAGCCATTAATATTCAATCATTCCTGCATGTAAGATGCAGTTGCTAAAATGGTTTTGCACTTAGCAGCCTCCAGTTGTAGACTAAATTGATGACACTTAAAACATGCCCAGGAGCCATAGCAGAATGATCCTATTACAGCACACTACAGTGCCTTAGTAAGTTGTGTTAGTTAAGGTTATGTTGGCTGGTTCTGAGGGTTTATAACCCAGCTGTGAATATAGTCTCCAGGCTGGGACCAGTTGCCAAGGGGATTTATTCCTGCAGCGAATCATATGGATTTTTGGGTTGTTTTTTTTTCTTTTTCGTCTACTTTAGATCACAATTTTGTCTGTTTCTTTTTAAGATACAACATAAAAAGAAAAAGAATGAAACATCCCTCTGTCATGAGGCTAGTAGGAGCTGTACTATATTCCAAGCTGGAGTTAACCTACCTCAGGCAATCCCTACCTCATGCCAATATCTAAGTACTCCCCAGTCTTTAAAATGAATTATATCAGTGCTGCTTTCACTGCTTTCTTTATAAGAGAGCTGAGGTTTTGCAGGAATTAAATCATGATTGGTTGTGTAGGAAACCTGTGACAGACTGAGCATCTCTGAAGGGTGAGCTGACTCCACGGGCACTGAATCTCTTCTTTTTCCACCTGCTTTAAAGACTTTCAAACTACTGCATGAATGATTTCTCCCCTGCAAGAGGGATTTTTTTTTTTCTTCTACAAAGACCACTTTTGTTACAGTTCTATTTGACAGAGCTTTCTGAGTGGTTTCCAGGAGGTAATGTTTTAAAAACTCATTTGGACTATATAAGGAGACTTTAAACCCAAGGTACACGTGAATCTACTGTCACTTACCAAACCAGACTTATGACAAAGAACAAGAAAGCCATGAAGTGGAATATAGTTGGGAGTAAAAAGGACATAAGGAATAAAGGCCTATTTGGATGGAGCAATGCAAAATGTTCCTGTCCCCATGGTCAACCCAACAGCAGAACAAACTCCTCGAGAGCTGGAACTGATGGAAAATTTAACTGTATATATTTTCCATGTATAACCAATGTCAGAACTAAATATTTGCTGAATGCAAAGCAAACATATTGGGTACAATTTCAGACAGATGACCTGCTGAAATACAGGACCTGAATTTCATGGTTTTGACATTGACTCTGGTACAATGTCAGTAAAAGGAGGGTGCAACCTGCCACTATTCTGCCTGGGTTGCATTTTGCACCCATGCTGACTGAGACAGGCGTGAAGTGCTCCACAAAGCTTTGAGCATGACACTCCAACCAACAAGGCAGGTCCTGTTCTCCATCTGCCACCCTCCACAAAGCCTTTGCACTTCCCTTCCACCTCACAGCTCTCAGCAGCTCTGAGTGGGCTGCTCAGTGTGCATGAACCTCAGAGGAGATGAGATCTGGATTCACGTGGCATCTGTCATCTAAAAGGTGACTGACTGAGGCTGACCCTGCTGTGATATCTTCACAAGCTGGCATTTGTGAAGGGGAAATGGGAACAGGACAGAGTGGGAAAGGCAGTAGAGGTGGGGCTGGAGTTCAGCCTGGAGAAGAGAAAGTTTTGTGAAGTAGCAACACTCCAGTATGTAAGGAGGGCCCAGAGGGAGGCTGGACAGGGGCTCTTCATAGGAACTGCAGTGATAGGACAAGGAGGAAAGGGTACAAGTTGTAAAACGAGAAATTTAGGTTTGATACCAGGAAGAAAGTTTTTACTGTGAGCTTACTGAGATACAAGGAAGGTTGCTCCAACCCTGGCAGTTCTTAAAGCCAGGTTGGATAAGGCCTTGAGCAACATGGTCTGGTGGAAGGTGTCCCTGTCCATGGCAGGGAGGGCTAGGGCTAGATGGTCTTTAAGATCCATCCCAAACGCTTAACATTCTGTGAAACTGTGATTCCATGAGAGGCAGCCAGAATAACAGAGAATAATAAGGACAATGGTCCTTCCTATATCATTGTCAAATAGACAAGTCCAAATCTTCACCTAGGCCTTTTCCTCATACATCTGCATGTTGTTCCTGCGTTGGCTGAGTCTCCCGACAGCAGGTAAGCTGCTAAAGCAGAGGGTATGGGATCACTGTTTCCCTTCCCATCTATGCAGAGAGAGCAGTGAAAACAACAAAATAGTTATTAATTCTCCCTGGGATTTCAAAGCCTAAGTTCCCCAACACAGCATTTCCTTCAGCTGCTTTAGCTTTCTTTTAACACACTGCTGAGTGTTTGCCTTTGAGGAGTATAAATGACCCTTTCAAATTCATTATTTGAGCTGGGGATGACAATTGATAACAATAATATTTTTCATGTAAGCAACATTTTTCATTCAGAGGGCTCTCAAATTGCTTTTCGAAACAGTATGGTTTCCATTTATCCAGCACCAAAATGAACTTACCTCCAAGGTGGAACAAAGGACCCATCAATGCAAGGTGGCAGTACACAGTAATTTGGGGCATGAAGTCAAGAATTATATGTCCCACTGAAGGCAGAGGGTCAAGTAAAGTTGGCAGAAAGTATATCCTGAATGAAAGCCTGGACAAAACATCATCACCAGCTCCAGCTCAGGAGGGAAAGTGCCATGGGATCATCACTCACTAGAAAAGGTCAAAGCTCCAATCTTGAGCAGGACAGGGCACTGTGTTAATGCACATATTCAGAAGTGCTTCAAAAGAAAAAGGAAAAAGCCAATTTGCTGACTGCACTTCTGAAGCCTTTGTTGCAACAAAAAGTGCAAAGGGCACTATGAGTTTTTGGTCTCCCCTTTTCCTGTAGAAAGGAAAGGTTCTATTGAACTTCAGTCTACACTGTGCTACACTTTACAGGAAGCCCAACCCATCTGAAATTAATATGAACAGTAAGAGGAGACCACAAGGTTTCCACAAGGTAGAAAACTCTTGAAGTGAGTACAAAACTATTCATAAAATGAGTGAGAAAAGGAAATAGGGGATTATAAGAGGTCAGTAGAAATGCCAGTTTATAAATGGCATTGTGTGAAGGGAGGTGTAACCCCCTGCAAGACAAACCCACAGCTGAATGTGCAGAGAACACCCATAACCTCAATCTCTTTTGTTCAAAGGTTTACATTTAGGAAATTTCTTTCATAATATTATCATTCCAAAACTTACATAAATCCAATCAATGGAGACTAATTCACCGAACCTCCACTTTACAACCGCTTCAATTCCTCCCAACAGATGAATGAAACTAAAAATTTTCCCAGCCATCAGGAACATTGATGTTCAGCAGCAGATCCAGCAACTACCTGGACACAACTGCTGTATGAAATTGGGAGGTCCTAAGAAAAGCCATCTGGGGCATCTGTTATTCAAACACCTTCTGTCCCCAGACGGATCCCACTGAGAGGTTTCCAGCTTTTATAAAACATTGCTGAGATTAAATTTTCTGCAGCATTTTGGTTCACCAAGTGAAACTTCTTTCCCCTTAGAGCACCACCAGCAGCAAGTGAATGGGTAAGCAAAGGTGATCCATCTTGCTAAGTACAATACCTGTACCATGGAAAGGTGAAATACTCTGATGTGTCAGGAAGAAAAAGATGCACAAGCATTACATGAGAGTTTCTGAAGATTAAAAATTTAATTGGTTACATGAGTGTAATGACAGAGGTATAAGGATTGCTTCTAATAGGCACCAGAGCCAAAAGGGATGTGTTTATCAGTGGTGTTACATATAACACTTCTATGAGTTCTCAATGACTGGAACATTTCCCTATAGTTCCAAGTTCTTTGTATGATCTTCTACTCTGCTTTATTAAATCAGCAAAGTATTTTAAGAGCCCTTTAATGCTTAGATACCTCAGATATTTAACACCCTCTCTCTTTTACTTCTTGTTCTGGGTCTTTATAATCTGTGCAGAATGCAATTATTTTTTTCAGAGATTCAAACTCTGCCATTCCTGTGGGCACAGGAGTCGGTGGACAACATACCCTCATTCCTACAATTCTTTCCTCCTGCTTCATTCCACCCATGTAATTCCAAGTTATCAAAAGCTTTGACTTATTTTTATTACTCTTATTTCTTTTAGAAGAGAGAAACGTTAACTGAAGGGATGTGATCCAGATTTGCTCAGATGAAGTACAAGAGTCTTTGCACTCCTTCATTTCATGCCTCAGTGAATTTCTTGCTAACAGGTGAAAGAGTGCAAGAGAGAGACAGTAAGGCTAAGGCAGATTATCCAAAATTTGGTCTCAGTCCTCTGCTACACCCTAGGCAGATATTACAGTGCTGGCTGCCAAAGGAACTTAGCTCTGAAACAATTCAGTCCAGTTAGATATTTAAAGAGATGGGTTTATTTATACACCCTCCTCCCCTACAAACTCCCACCCTGTTTTTTTTAAAGATGGAAAATCATCAGTAGCCCTGAACATGTAAAATTTGACAGCAGCTCACCAGACAATTTGTATTGGTCCCTTCATCTTTGATGTTACTTTTATTCTTCTATAAATTCCTTCAACCATTAAACAGTGTTATTCCCACAACAACTTTGGCAAAGATCAAAATAGTGTGGCAGGTTTGCTCCAATTTTCTACTGCTACCAGCCAGTTAATGAAGAGCTAGATGGAGACAAAAAAACATTTTTCTTTCCTTTTCTAAAAGGAAAGGATTTCTAAAGGATTTCTAAAGGATTTCTAAAGGATTTTTGTCCTAGAATTCCACAGAATCGGTGAAAACATTTTTAAAAGTAATTAAGGTGGACTTTGTGGGGTGGAAATGTTGTGGAGATTGGTTTAAGTCCAGTACTCAAGTCATTGTGCTTTTGCTGAAACAATGATTACATCAGTGTATAACACTGCCTCATTTTTTTAAAAAGAACCTGTAACTGCTAGGGAAACAAGAATAATTATGAATTAAACTACTATTTACCCTTAGCAGATCTCTGGTGACAGAAAACTCTGCTCTGACATATATATGTATATTTATAAGTCTGCAAACTCCAGTCCAGTGACTTGGAGAGAAAAGTTTGACTTCTCTCAACTCTTTTGCATAAGATGAACATCACTGCGTGCCTCACCTAAATAGTGCAGTGTTTTCTTCAAGGAATCCATAAATCCTCAAGAAAGGGTGCTTGATTTAGGCTCTGCTTGGTGCAACTGAAGTCCCAGGGAGCTAAGCATCAATAGCTAAGCAGCTATTGAATCCTGCTGCAACCAGGATCTTAAAATGGATCTTAAAATCTTATCTGTGCAAGGACTGCACATGCATTAGATTATACTGGAATCTACTGGAAGCTTGAAAAGAAAAAATAAATTAGCAGACAAATAAAAAAAGTCTGATAGAGATTATTTAATCCTTAACACTGAGTTCAACCTTTGGAAAGAAAAAATCTCATGAGGCTTCAGGGGAAAGGAGGACACTCAGATGAGGCAGAAGCAGCCCACAGGGGAAGCTGCCTATTTCATTTCTGGAACATGGGCCATGTGCATCTATTTTTAGCTTTGAACTGAGTTCCTCTGCCTCCTGCCAGAAGTCCTGAGCCCTGTGCTGGTGCAATGAAAAGCAGTGGCTCAGCCATTCTCTAATAGCTTTTACTTCTTAATAAAGTGCAGCACTTAGGCAAAGGATGAGGTTACTGTCGGAGGGGTCATGATTAATAATGATTAATCTGATCCTTGCCAACACGAACTAGATCCACCATTCACTAAATAATTACTCTGCAGCATGGATACCATTTCCAGAGGAGGCATAATTTTGTCATATTAAAACCAAGACCAAACACATGGAAGGAAAAGGGGATTTTACTTCTCAGTAACATTTTATCTCACAGGAGCCACCAAAAAAGTTAAGCAAAGAGGGAAAAAACGAAACAAAACAAAACCTACAACAACAGCTACAAATCAAAGGATAAGAGCAGTTAAACACTAATGAATCACCCACCTTTTGGGAGAACCAGTGGAAAGCAAATACAACTGAAACCTCAGAAGGCAGAGCTGCACGTGCTGAGGATGTGGAGTACTCTGCTACTTCTGGCTCTTAACCTTACACAGAACTCTAATATCCACATTATTTGCCCACCCACACATTTCCCTCCTGTTCTTAAATTACATTTCTATTTTCCTCAGAAAGCATACAAATGAAATTGCTCCCTGGGAACCATCTTTCCTTCTTTGTGTTAGTATGTTACTTGGCACAAGGAAATCCTAGTCTGAGACTGTCATTCTTAAACAACAATGCACCTTAAATAATAAGTAACATTATAACTTTATAACATTACAAGGAAGCATAAACTAATGGGAATCTAATAAGCACTCCTAAGGGCATATATGAACCTTACAATTACAGCAGGTTGCTTGTGGTGCAGAAACTTGGTTCCAGATCTCAAAGCATGGATAAATTTTATTCCCACAAAACACACAAACAACAAGCAATGGTGCCAAAGGCAGACAAGGACATGGGTTTTTTTCTGGCAAGAGGTGGTTTTATCTGAGGACTCCTCTCAGTCATCCTGCGTCACTGACCCAAAGCTTCCTAGAGACTATCCACTGGGGATGCTACTGTAGCTCTTCAGTATAGTCAGCTCTACTCCCTTGGAGTTTTTCAAAGCTTTTCTGGGATTTATATTGCACTGTTTACCCTTCCACATCATCATGCAGGGTTTGATTTGGACTGGGAGGCTACAGAACACAGACCACCAGTCCCTTTCCTGGTCTAATGCAAATCCAACAGGTAGGTTGGGCTGCTTGTGCCTATTATGCGATCCCAGCCCCATGTAAGTCTGTTTGGACTTGTGCCTTTGACAGGTCCAGATTTTACACATCGGTGACTTGCACCATGGAAAATACCATGCAGATAGTGAGTGTCTTTGACTGACAAATTCAGGGAAGCAGGGCTAAGGTCAAGGAAGTGCCATTGCTTCTAGAAGCATCCTGGAGAATCACAGAATCACAAAATATTCTGAGTTGGAAGGGATTCACTAAGATCATCAAGTGCCACTCAGTCCTGTACAAACAGGATCCAACAATCCCACCCTGTACATCCCTGAGAGTGGTAACCAAGTGCTCCCGGCAGGAGCTCTGGCAGGTTAGGTGCTGTGACCATTCCCTGTGGAGCCTGTTCATTGCATCACCATCCTCTGGGGAAAGAACTTTTTCCTGATATCCAACCCAAACCTCCTCTGATTCAGTTTCATGATCTTTCCTCAAGTCCTGTCTGCTCACTAGAGTGAAGAGATCAGTGCCTGCCTCTCCTCGTCCACTCACAAGGAAGTTGTAACTTCGATGAAGTCTCACCTCAGTCTCCCCTTCTCCAGGCTGAAGTAAGAAATGCTAGTAAATTAAATCCTTGGCAATGGGGTTATGATTTGGTTCAGCTGGTGATTTTTCCTGGTGGGGCAGGATGTTTGGAATTTTTTGCCAGTTTCCAAATTGACTTGAAGGAATTGAAGAAAAATAAATTCTTTGCAAAGCATAACCTTTTACAAAAATTTCAGCTGCAAAGTAGTTGGTGACTTTAAACCCAAACCTTTAAATAGCTAATGCTATAAAAATCACATACCTATTTATGTATACATTAATGCAAATGAAAACTAAGTTACATTTTCGCAAAACTTTACAGAGGCACCAGAGTGAAATAAAAAGCAAGGTGGGGTGGGGTGTGGGGAAAAAAAGAGGCCCCAAAACCAATAACAATAATGAAGGTAAATCTTTAAAATCTGAGACAGGGTGCAGGAGGTGGGGACAGAGCTCTGCAAACAAAACTAAATCAAGTGCACTGTTTTTCTCCTTCACAAAGTGAAACAAGCTGTTCCTAAAAATAATGCTTCCTTGGTTTTCTGGCAATTAGTGTCCTGGAGCATTAGCCTACAATCATCAGCAAGTGTTTGCCTTTCCCAGCCAATGTCACCATAGAAGTCTGTGTTTATCTACAAGGCCCAGGGGACAATTTATAAGCTGAGCTGAGGTCCTCCATTCACAGACAAATGTTTCACACTTCCACCCACCCTCCTGTACTAATTTCCTGCCCATCTACCTCCTATCCCCTGAAATATAGACAGGACCCTGCCAGGAGCATGATGAATGAGCTTTACAGCCTCTGAAGCAAGCACCTGCCCAATAGTTTTTGTTGATACAGCAAATAAAAAGGTACTGATATGGTCAACACATCATCAGGCATCAAAAATTACACTTCAGGAAGTAACTGAATGCAAAAAATATTTTATCACTCTTCCAGAAAACATAAAAGAGAATGGGATATGTTTTCCCCTTTGAAAACTGTTGCCTACACTCCAACTGAAAGATTGTCATTTGTGAATTTGAGGTCTGGTACCCAGGGTTTTTTAGAGACAGTGCTTTGTAAAACCTCTCAGCAATCAAAACGTCCCAACTTTATTTCTAATTTATGCTACTACCAGTGTTTTAACAGTGTTCTGGTCCCCGGTAAACAAAAAGTGATTCAAGTACATCAAAATACAAAGGAATAAGATTGGTAAGAGTGTAATTCCAAATTAATTTTTACCTGATGTATTAGAACCTCAAAATGAGACTATTAAGCTTGCATTTGAGAGAATGGGAAGCTAGTCTTCTAGAGATAAGTAATATGAATCTTTGTCTTGGTGGTCTGACAATATAGCTCATGACAATTAATTTGTTAATTTGAAAATTCTAATAAAAGCATCCCAGCAAAACAAAGCAAATCAATGAAGGACTTGGCTCTAGAAAGAATTTGTAAGAGTAACCAACATTCCTCACAACAGGGAATACTGCAGGACAGGTACATGGATGGATGGATAGGTTTATAGATAAGATAGATCTGTTTTCAAGTCTCACAGATTAACAAAACATGGCTTAGAGACACTGTTATTAATTGAAGTTGATGAACATGCCTGTTGAAGGTAAAAACCACTTTTCTTCCTAAGAATTCATCTATTTTCCGTTCAGGAATCTACCAGGATTTTCTGGAGCTTCATGGACACAGTTTCAATCTGTCTCAAGTCTAAACCCAGTCACAGGTTGCCCACAAGATACATTAGAGAGCAAAATTATTCAGTAATTGAGAACAACTGCTTCACTCTGCCACATTTAACATTGAGCAATCTGATTTGATAAAATGTTTGTGCTCAAATCAAATTTTGTTTCATCTTTGGAAAGAATGATCTCCAGATTCAAATGCATCTTTAGCTAAAGAGACAGGAGGCCATAAGAACGAAAAAAAATTGTCAGGGATGAGCTTGGCTAGTCTGATCAAGTGCCAAGTGGTAGGAAGAAGGAAGAGCCCACCAGCTGCCTTTTATTCCAAGCACAGTCCATCTCACTTGCAATTATTGAACCCTACCAGATCCCGCCAATGTCAATTTGACCAATTTTATAATAAGGGACCATTCATTCCAAGTAATGAATATTGAAACCTGGCCATCAGTTTGTGAACAACTGAGGAACCCCAATAAAGAATGTCCTTGTGATGGTGTCACTTCAGAACAAAAACATTCAATGAATTACCACCCATCCAGGCAGCTACAGTAGGAGACCAAAGGCTGCACACATTTAGCCAGCAAGGAAATGCAATATTCTTTAAGAAGGCATTGCCTGGAGTGGATTTTTATAAAGAAACAGAATTCATGAATAAATAAACCAGATGGGAATAAGCCAGGCTAGGGCATTAACATCTCCTAGTGCAATGAATCCTCAAACTTGCTTGAGGGTTTTTCTACAAATAACAAACACAAAAACATTAATGTTGTACCATTGTCAATCATGCCAAGGACTCTGTTTGTGTCCAGGAATTCTGATACACAACAACACAGATCAAATCCACCAGATGTTAAGACATTCTTAGATTTCACCAATTAAGGTACATATTGACTGACCTGATCTGAGTCTTTCACTTGAGAATTTTTCCCTTTTCTGCAGCCACAACTCATAAGCAGTTTTGCATCTCCAGTGACTTTTCCCTGTAAGAGATAAGGAAGGAAAAACATCAGCAATCTGAACCACTGAAGACCAAGAGGCTTGTACTCATGATCAGGAGCAGGGGAAGAAAGGCCATTAGGGTATGTGTAGAAAAAGACAGTGGGAAAGCAAAGCTGAAAAGAAACACGTTATTTTAACCCATGGTTTCCATACACTTGCATGAACAGGAACATGTCCAACATGCTCAGACAGACAAATATCAAACTGCAGTGACTTGATGAAAAGCTCATACCCTACTTTTTCTGTTCATCTTTATCAAGTTAATGACTACTTGCTTCTAATGTGCCCAGATTTGATGAAATAAAGTCTTCAGGAGAGACTTGCTCTCAGTAGAACAATGGATCCACATCACACACGCCAGGAATTGAAGACCACACTCTCACCTAACACTGTTGGTACAGACTCTGCAATGTCTATGACATAGAATCATAGAATGTTTGGGTTGGAAGAGACCTTAGAGATCACCCAGTTCCACTCCCTGCCATGGACAGGGACATATTTCCCTGTACCAGGTTGCTCCAAGTCCCATCTGATCTGACCTCAGACACTTCCAGGGACTGATGCTCAAACCAACAGAGATTTGCAAAGAGATTTGCAAAAAAGGGGCCACTCACTCTCCTTTTACCTGTAACCAACAATCTGAGAGTGAAGCTGAGCTCAGACACCTTCATTCCTGTTGAAAATTCATCAGACTGACTGAGTGTGATCAAAGCAGCAAGGTTCCTCACATTAACAGGTTTCTTTTCTGAGGGTTATTTGAGTCACTTTGCTTCTTCACCAAAGTATTTTTGTTGCTTGTCAAACCTGGATATCTTGATAAATCACCATGGCAGAAAGGAGTTGGGATTCCAGACTTGGTCAAAATGCTGCTTGAATTTAAACTGCATGGAGTCAGAAAGAGCCAGTGGAGTCCCCACAAACATATCACAATCATGTTTTTCCATAGGCATGCACACAATGACATTGCCTGCTTTCAGATTTTTGCTGTCCATAGTTGAAAAACAAACACTTTTGGCATCTGCTGGGGAACAGAGGGAGAATCTGCTCATATGCAGCCATGAACAGTCATGAGATTTCAGCTGGATTAATTTATATAGAAAAGGAGATCCCATCACAGTTAGTGAGTTTAGCCAAGTGGAAATGCTCTGCCCTTAAGGATGAGGAAGGGAAAGAGCATGATTAAAAGGAATTGCGCCCATTGCTCAATGTCAGAGAGATGCCTCTTGGCGGCAGAAATTAAAAACGGGAAGATAAACTTTTGGTTACCTTGAGAGAGCTTGAAACCTGCCAAGTGTGGGGACATCTCTTACTTGGTGAGCTCAGCATCTCAAAAGTCCTGGCAAGGTCAGATAATGTGCAGAATTCATATTTTATCTCATACCAAAAGAGAAGCTGGGAAAAAACTAAGACACTGAAAAGGCTGTATTGATACTAACCTGATAACTACCCAAAATGCCTCATGTTTGGGCTGCTGATTAAACACTGAGGTTTTCAGGGGACTACTTCCAACTGGCCTCCTCTGCCTATGACTGCCATCTGTCAAAGTTGTTTCACTTTTGCCCAGTTACTAGAGTTCTTCAACAACTGGCCTGTAATCTATTACAGTCATCTTTTTGTTTTTCCTCAGAAAGAAGTGATTAAACTATAAGTTAAAGCAAGTGTATTAAAATATTTTGTTAGACAAAGGAAACTGAGGCACAGGGAGACTGAGTTTGAAACTGAGACCCCTTTGTCTAACTACAGAGTACCTTCTAGAAGCCGCACAGTATATGAGGCAAGTTGGAGCTATAAAAAGACCAAGGAGAGACTCACACGTTTCCCAAAAGGCCATAGATACCTTGGGGTGGCTATAGCATTAACATAAACTTGTGGTTAAGAAACTATATCCACATTTGTCCCATTGATGCTCAGCTTGTCCCATAATGCAAAGTCATTATGTCAGAGAAGACAATCCAACCCTCTTTTAACCACAAGCCAAGGAAAAAACTCTCATTTCTAGACCCTTCTGTGGTTCTACTGCCACCTGAGCTCATGGCAAACCCCGTTCTCCTGTCCAAATGGAAGTATCACCAGTTTTGTTTAACAGAGAGAAATCACAAGATGTTGCCCATAACCACCTGGAAAATCAAGAGTACAAGGGAAATATGAAGCCAAAACTTGGGACTTTCTTTCTCATCCTCTGACAGTACAAGAATGAAGGGGCTCTTCAATTCCCTAAGAAAATCCAAATGAAAGCAATGCACTGGATAAATAATCCCACCTCCTTTTCCAGCTGCAGATGCACCTCTCTTAATGTGCACTGGATGAATGTGCTACTACCTCCATCTTATTTTAGGAAAGATCCTTATGAGCAGATGCTTAATTTGCAGATAGGTGTCTAACATTAGGCAGCTAAGTTGAAAGGCAAAAGGGAAAAAAAAAGCATATGGACAACATTTGCAGCCAGTCGCAACTCTGTTCCAGAGCAGATGGAGGCCTTGTCATTCAGGGGTTTCCTCACATACACCAAGCAGTTCAGTGGGGATAGGGAAAGGGGCTTCTGTTTGGATGCTTCTGTCTGGAACCAGATTAGAGGAATGCACTCTTTTCCACAGCACACGCCTTGTGTTACATTAAACATGCATGTGCAGCTTCAGCTTTTATTCAGTGATCTGAAACAGAGCCCTTCAGGGTGCTAAGGGTTAGTGAGTTTTTGTTTGTTTATCTGTATGTTATTTTACAGCTTCTAGTGCCCAAATAGTTTGTTAAGAAATTAAAACACCTCACTGGGGCTATGCTACTGTGGTTGTTGCCTCCTAATATTTTCCTCCTTTCTTTGTCCGGCAATGCTTGATGCTCACAAGGGAAGGAAAGGACACCACAAAGAGAGGAGCCTCATCTGACTGGGTATAGATATTTGGTCTTAGTTCATGGAGAATAATTTCTATATTTTTGCCTTTTAAAAACATGAGGTGCTATTGTTTAGAAGCAGGTAGAATTGTTTAGAAGCACAAAGTTTTCCAACAGGGAAGACTGCTTTGCCTTCTGCTGGCTCACATCCACATCCAGATATCACTCTTCTCAAGGCAAAAGAGCAAGAAGGCTCTTTGACATACGTCCTATTATCCCACCTCTTACAGGGAATCTGGCTGGCCTCACCCACCCCCTTGCACCATGGGCTCCAGCAGTTGGCCAAAGTTTGCTGAAAAATAAGAAAAAACGTAATAATAGTAACAGGCTTAATTATCTCAGCTGCACGGGTGACAGGAGTTGAACAGTTGCCAGTTTTAACAGCCTGTGGTCGAGGAACACTGAACTGTATCACCCAGAAGTCACATGAGGGTCGGTCACAACTCGCTTCACGCCAGCAGCTCCAGGGGAGGCGCAGGGCACGCACAAATCACTGCAGTGCTGCCCACAGCAATCCTGTGTGGAGCTGCCAGCCCTGTTTAAAGGAGTCAGACACGAGGCACATGGCACCGGCCGGCCTCCAGGGAGCTGCCAGGCACTGTGCTCTGGTGTTGCTGGCTGGGATTAATGTAGGATCCTGTCTTCCAAGTCTGTGGCTGGAAAGCTCAGCTCCAGAGGTGGGCTTGGCTTGGCATTGTGCCATGCACCTTGCAGAAGACGACAGGTCCAGCTGGGCTCTAACCTGCTTTGTTTTCATTAGCCTTTATCTCTTTTGAGCAACAGCAATTGAAAATACTGAAAGCAGCTTTTTCCCCAGGAAGCTGGCAAAACCACTCAGAGGGTGGTCAGGCACTGGAACCACCCCAGGGAAGGTCTCAAGTCTGCCAGAGTCCAAAAAGCATTTGGACTAAGTTCTTAGCCACACAGTGACCCTTTGGGCTGTCCTGTGCAGGGCCAGGAGCTGGACTTGATGATTCTTGGGAGTCACTTCCAACGTGGGGTATCATTCTTTGAGTCTATGTATAGCACTGCAACAGCAAACTCTAAAAATCCCCATGCCTGCATAAATGCCATTAGGAAGAACAACACATTCAGTGTTTATTATGGTGTTTTTGCTGTTCTGTCAGGGTGATCCACACATTTTGAAGAACCAGTACCCAAGTGCCTACAGTGGTAGAGTGGGAGAGAAGGGGGAAAGGAAGGGAAACAAGAATTGAATCCAAGGTGGAGGCAAGCAGCAGTACAACAGACAGCTGGTGTTTGGGTGGTGGTAAATCACCCTGAAATGAGCCTCTTCCCTCAGCTCAATGAGGCCTAAACAACAAAGGAAGGCACAGCTTGCAGCCGGACAGCCTGCTAGCCAACCACAGACACACATGACAGCTTCATTCAGGAGCCCGGAGTCAATACAAAAGCTCCGAAATCAATCCGACATCCTGCGACCTCAAACAATGCGCCAAATCTTCTCAGAATTGGAGCCCCAAATGAGGGGGAGCAGCATTCAAGGGAGATCAAAACGCAGAGCTGGCATTGAAAGGGACTAAAAAGGAGAAGAATGTTCCCAGTTTATTAATGGTAAGGTCTGGCCGGCTGCATCCCAGCCACCATAGGTTACGTTCATTAAAGGGCAGCGCTTTGCACGTATTATGCAGAGCGCCCGGAGAGTATGTGTTGTGTGCGTGTGTCCGCCAGCGTGCCCCTCACTTGCTAGAGATCAGGATGTGCCTTTCTGCTTAGCACTGTTGTCTCCATCAGAAATTCCTCCTGTGTGAACTGCAAACGGGGTTTTTTCCCACTTGAGCGACTGTATGGGCACAGACGTGCACACGTACACACGCTCTCTCTCATCTCAGAGCCTGAAAAGCATAAAGGAACTAAGACAGACTCTTTCCAACCTAAAAAAAAAAAAAAAAAAAAAAAATCTGTTCGTTTCATTTAGCCTGTTTTCCTAAATAATTTGGNATAAAAAGAAAAAAAAAAAAGAAAACATTTCACATTCCATTCCCTCCTGACCATACTTTCAGCTCACACACACAAAATCTATTACAAAAGACCAAAGAATTATGCTACTTCCACTAGTGCTGATGAAGTTGATTGCTCCATAAACCCAACTCCTACATGCCATTAAGAACCTGACCCCACAGCACAACAAATCCACAAAGGAGAGCAAAGGAAAAAAAAGAAAACCTGCTTCAGTCCCTGGAGTTGTCCCCTCTGGGCAGGATTGCCCCTGCTGGGGTAGACTCACTTGCAGAATCTGTCTTGCAACACTACACGAAAATGGCACCCTTCCCCATTCAGCAACAAAAAGGCCAAGCAAATCCTTTTTATCAGCTTCCCTTTGAAGGCAGGTGGAATAGTATAATATAGACATACACAGGGAAAAAAAAAAAGATAAATACCATTTGCAAAAGTATTGTTTGGATTTGCTTGTTCTAATTATCTTCTTTTCAGCTGCCACATTTGAAAAAATGAGACCTTGGAAGTTTTCTCCTTCTTGGATGCAGAGTCCAAGACAAAGGGCTTGCTTGAGGAGGCCAGACTTGAAAAATATTTCTTTCTTTTTTGTGATGAAATGTGAGTAGATGAAGAGAAAGGACTGAAATTTTCAAAGCTGTCTATGGGTCTTGATGCACATTTCCCATGAGTTTTTACTGAAGACATGTCAAAGCCTAATAGCCTTTGCTTTTGATGTGTCACACTGATCTGATACTCAGAACAGACATGGCTGAGGAATCAAACAAGTTCTGTCAAATTTGAAGAATTTTAGACAAATAGAAACTGAAAACATTAAGTACTCCTTAGCATGCAGAAAGTCCCATGTATTTTATGTCAAAATTAGGGGGAAAAAATTAGCAAAAATGTGCACACTCCATCCCTGGAAGTGTTCAAGACCAGGTTGGGTGGGTCTTGGTTTGAGGAATCCAGTCTGTTGGAAGGTGTCCCTGCCTAAGGCAGGAGGTTGAAACTAGATGATCTTTAAGGTCCCTTCCAATTCAAATTGTTCTGTGATTCTCTGAAATTAATGTTAAGGGTTTATGCTTATTCACACTTTATTCATACTGTCACAAGTCTACACTGTTACTGCCACCACTCTTAAGTCCTTTACTTAAAGACCAGGAGCATGACCTCTATCTCCTCCTTAAAAAAAAAAAATCTCTATTTTTACTTTAATATCATACAGATGCCAGAGGGTAACTGGGCAAAGACAAAGGTAGCAGATGTAAACAAGCTTTTTCAAGGTAGAATGGAAGGTCACCGCCAAGAGCAAGACAAAATGAGGGGATGTCCAAACCCCAGGCAAGAAGATTGGAGCAGTCTTCACCTGGTTTATCAACAGCAAGCCAAAAACCCTCTTCATTAGCATTCATAGAAAGAGGAAAACTGCATCCAGTCTGGGTGAGTGCCCATATATATGCTAGATACATTGTAGGAAATGATGGA
The DNA here is from genome assembly GCA_013400215.1 of Cisticola juncidis. Taxonomy (NCBI): domain Eukaryota; kingdom Metazoa; phylum Chordata; class Aves; order Passeriformes; family Cisticolidae; genus Cisticola; species Cisticola juncidis. Next base: position 45,052 of record VXBR01009599.1, on the reverse strand, counting down.
GGTTGCAACAATTCCTAGCACTGCAGATGAAACAGAGTCTGAAGGAATCAAATGGAAAAAGATTCAAGATTAGTTGTTTGGTTTTTTTGTGAGAGTAATAAAGTGGAAACTTTTTTTTCAGGTAACTAGTCAGTCTAAATGTATGGTTTTCAAATTCAGAAAAACTGAGTTCTTATTTGGATGAACTGCCTTTTTTGTTTTATTTTGGTTTATCTTGCCTGCTTTAAACTCTGCTATTTAAATAATTTAACAATCTATCTTAAATATTTCACCAATAAATCACAGGCTTGTGTTTCTATTTCATGTTAAAACTAATCAGTGGAGGAGTGCCTGAGCTGTAAGTTAAAATTTTTCTTCACCAAGCCAGTGATGCATAATCACTCTGCAGAATCTCTAGTGAATAAAAATTTCTCTGCAGAATTAATGCCGTATAAAAAGTTCTTTGTGCAGGCTTAGAGCGCAACTGTAGCCCAGGATCATCTGCATCCTGCCAACAGGACTGGGATTTCCAGAGCTAATTGGTGTGTAGTTTTCCCACCCTGGCAAGAAGAAGCATGGAGCTCACAGCTGAATCTCAGACACAGGCGTATCGAGTCCCATTCACCAGTCAGGATGCTGCTAATATGCACTGAGCTCCAAATGGTCCATGTATATGATGATTATATTGGGATTCTGCGCATGCTTTCATCAAAGAGGAGCAAATAGAACAAAACTATGGTGATGTTGGCCAAAATGGGTGATTTTTTAAAAAGCCTCTAGGATTAAGGTGTTGAAGGCCTGTACCAATGAACACCAAAACTCACTGAATATCAGCAGAAATAAGACTTTTCAAGTTCCTAAACAGTGTAGCCATTTTAAACTAAATTTAAGCTGAAATTCAAAACCAACACATTTACAAAAATTAGAAAAGTACACCTACCTCTCCTCCCTCTCTCCCAAAGTGTGAGCACATCAAAATGATGCCAAGAAGCCTCAAATATCCATACTTTGGTGCAATTCACTCTGATTTTCTTCCTAAATCATTGAGACACATTTAAGGCAAGACTCCCTTTGGTCTCAGTGAGCAAACTCCAAAATGCATGAACGATTTAAATGGATAGCCAGAAGCTGATAGCTTGCATATTGAATCCAAAAAGCAAATTGAGACAGAGAAGAATGAAGGCCAAAACAGAAAAGACAGGGAAAGGGAAATCACTGTCGACTACATAGTTATTAAGCTGCCTTTAACTTTGTTTTGTGTCAACTTTTTACTTTGTTTTGTTTCAAAACTTAAAAAGTCATGCCTTTTGCTTCAAAGGACTTTTAAGTGAGTGATCTCTCTTTGATGCCTATAGGAGCAAAACATACACAATCTTATTTGCAAAGAAAAAAATCATCTAGGGCAGCATGACTCCTCTCCTGCAGCTGGGCAAAAATGTCCACATCCCAGGTCCTAACTAAGCCTGGTTGGAACTTTCCTGGGACAGGAGGAGTGAGATGGAAATCGGAGACATGTCCTCCTCCTCCTTGCTTAAGGCAGACATCCCCATCTCTCCTTTCCATGTGCAGCCAACAAGACTTCCTGCACCAACTGACACGGAAACAGCTAATTTACTGCTTTGTGTCAGGAATGCAGCCAAGGTTTCAGTCTCCTGTGCTCCAGACTCCTCTCAGCTGGGCTGCTTCATCTCAAAAAGGGTCTCCCCTTCCTCCTGTCCCTCCCCTCCAACACATACTCCTCCTCCTCTTCTGCTTTTGTAACTTATCTCCCTGCAAGCTACTTCCCAACAGGAGTTGAAATTAAACAGGCTGCCCATATGCCATGGCTCACTTGTTGTCTGTTCCCCTCACTGCCATCTGGCCTATTTGCTTAGCCAAAGAGAAAAACAAAAATAGTGGGAAAAAAAAGAGGAAAAGAAGAAAAGAAAAGAAAAGAAAAGAAAAGAAAAGAAAAGAAAAGAAAAGAAAAGAAAAGAAAACAAAAGAAAAGAAAAGAAAAGAAAAGAAAAGAAAAGAAAAGAAAAGAAAAGAAAA
>VXBR01009599.1:788-42178 GCA_013400215.1 Cisticola juncidis | reverse complement strand
AGGAAAGGAAAGGAAAGGAAAGGAAAGGAAAGGAAAGGAAAGGAAAGGAAAGGAAAGGAAAGGAAAGGAAAGGAAAGGAAAGGAAAGGAAAGGAAAGGAAAGGAAAGGAAAGGAAAGGAAAGGAAAAAAGCACATAAATCTAGACACAATGAAGATGATGAGGGAGGTGATGATACTGTCTCTTGCATCTGTGCTCCTTGGCCAGTCTCCCAGATAGATCAGTAATAGAAAGCAGTAGAACCAGTGACAATTAACCCAAACACAGTCCTGTTTATTTAACCTGTTCACAGAGATCAACCCATGTGCTGCTCCCCTGGCAAGGAGGCACCACACTCCAGCAAGGAGATTCCCACTGAGAGACTTCCAGCCAGAGGAGGAAAAGGGAGATTCTCATGTCCTGAACTGGGCTGACAGATTCTTCAGGACATGATAATTGTGATGCTGAGCTAAGATTTTCTTTAACTCTCCAAGTCACCTTATCTTTTTCCTATGGTAGTACAGGCTAGAGCAAGGAGAGGTGTGACTGTGAAAGTTGCATTTGATTTTTATGCACCCTAATTTTCCAGGCTCCTGACCCTGCAAAATCAGAGGGAAAAAGAGAAAGAAAGTGGCAATAAAGATATCAGAAGAGGAAACAAAATGTTTTTCTAAAATACACCATTATTTCCACACTACAGCTTTCAAAATATTTTCATCCCTGGAAACTGCAGACAAGATTTTTTTTTTTTTTTTTTTTTTTTTTTTTTTTTTTTTTTTTTTTTTTTAAAGAAAAAAGAGAAGAGGCTGGCTCAAGGAACCACATGGATTACCATTACTAAACATTTATGGCAGGGTGGGAGCAAGTCTGTAGATATAACGGAAATTATGTTTGTTTTTCAAGTTGAAATGAAAACTTTAAGGTTAAAAAAAATAGATTAACTTGAAAAATAGTTTTCTAAACCAGAAAACTACAAAGCTGTTTAAACAGCAGAGTGAAAAAGGGAGTAAGAAAAGTCCTTTTTCAACACATTTTACTGATTTTTTTTTTTAACTTGCAATGAGATATTGCATACCTGTGCAGATGGGTGTCAAAAGCCATAGGGTTGGTTCCTCTGGAGGCAAACCCCACTGAGCCATGAGATGATGATAATTACCACTAGAGCTGCATGAGATCATGCAGGGGAATCCCCTGCAGGGAGAAGTGGCTGGGGAGGAGGAGCAGACCTCTTTCCAGGGGTTGTGTCTGGGCACAGATGCTGCCCAGAAGGAAAGGTGTTGCACAGACTACTAAGGAAGGAACACTTCCATTAGCCATCTGAGTCCTTCCTAAACACAGAGCAGAGATGATACTCCTGAAGGCAGTACCTTCTGATTCAAGGCTGTGTTTTTTTGCATTGCAGCCTGACTCAACAAGAGAACAAAACTGAAGAAATTGAACATTTTCACTCATGATTGTTCCTCTGCTTGCAAGCACTGATCTACATGGGTGTTGTCTGTCTTAGGATCCCCATTTATTTACACCTGCACCTGTACATGAAGGGAAGTAACATGCAGAGTGTGGCAAGGATTGCTCCAAATGAAATGGAATGAGTTTTCCAGGTGTTGGTATTGTGATCTGTAATACAGAATCAGAAAAGCATAGAATGTTCTGAGTTGGAAGGAACCAACCACAAGCATCACCAAGTCCAACTCCTGGCTCTTCACAGAACAACCACAAGACTCACCCCAAGATTTACACCATGTGCCTGGTACTAAAGAATGACTTTCCCCACCCAAACAGTCCACTTGCAGTCATCAGAAAGGAGGAAGTGCTTTGTGAATGCAAAATAGTTTATAACATTGGAAACAGAAACCAGAAGTTCACTTAAAACCAAAACACAACAGCGTTTCCATCTTTAACACTGCTGCAGTCACCCTGCAGAGGGGCCTGCAAATTTGGAAATGAATAAAGCAGAAACAGCCATGGAGAAGTCCTCTATGAGGAGATGAATTTCACCACAGGTTTTGGCTGACATCACCAGCCCATCCTTGCTCCACTGTTGTAGTTTATGATATCACCAAGCACCTCTGTGGAGTCATTCCCTCCTATCTTACTGCAGCCTATCCATTATCCTCTACCTAATTACTTCCACAGCGCTGCTGTAACAGAGATATTTCCTACAGCGGAACATTTGTATTCCCAAGAGCTGGCACCTGTCAGGTCAAGTTCCTCAGTCCTTACATTTGATGCTACTACTGCAGGAAGGTGTTGCAGAGAACAGAAAAGCACACAAAGACAGCAATCAATCTGATTCATCCATTTGGATATTCCTTTAAACAAAAAGGGACTTGCTAAAGATCATATTACATGATTCTACAGAAACAGGGTGGAAGGAAAGAGGATTTCTGCTGACTACAATATGTCCAACACTCCATTAAATCAGAATTTCCTCATTAGGGATAACAATGAACTGCAATAAAATCAATTGGAAAGCGGTGCAGCATGGAAAACTGGGAAGGGGAGGGTTATTTTTTCTTGTACTTTCATTTTGAGATGTGGGAGTTGGGAGCAATCAACACTGAGCTAATAGCATCCAAGCAGACTCCTGAATACTGCATCCCCTTTGAGGTCACAGTTTTCCACAAAACCAACCAATTCATCCTGTGAAGGGAATGAGGACACCGGGCACTTTTTAGCCTGCAGGGAAAGTGCCAGAAGACTGTCTAATGTGCCTACTCAGAGGATGCTACTTGTGGCAGGTCAAGGAGCAGCAAGTACCAACTTCCACCTCTCTAACTGGAGCTTCTGAGCATGAAGCCATCCCAGAAGCACACCATTTCACATGCACACTCTGTAGTGAGGTTTCAAAATACTCTGCATCTGTATGTTGTGGTAGGGGAAGATGTTCTCCTCTCATGACTATGCTATGGGCATGACAATGAAAAATTTTGGGGTCCTTAACTTGCCTTCCCTCTGAGAGGTTTTTGTATTTTTAAAATCACTTTTGCTATGTCTGATTCCTTCCCTTCCCCCATGCTTAATGACAAGAAATCTTTTCTCAGGGCCTATAGGAGGCCCTGAGAGTAGTTTTTTCAAACCAATAGTAGGATCATCTCTAATCTACTACACCTGAGGTGTTCAACTGTGACTTCTGTGACTACACAACAGAACTGAACACCTTCAAAGCTCTCCCATACAAATATTGGGTTAATGCAGCCATATGGAATCCATATAGACCTGGAAAATTCACCTCCAGCAGCTACAAGACCACTAGTGGTGAAATTTAAGGGATAATGTTTGTCAATCTTGGCCTCACAAGGACCAAAGGACAATTGTCATCTTTAAAGAGGAGCTTTCTCAGTGCCTAAACATGCAGGCAAAAGGGCCAAAACATTCAGGGACTATTTCTGTGACAAGCTGCCACTCATTGACTAAGGAAGCCCAACCACATTATCAGTATGAAGGGTCAAAAATATGAGAGGAGTCTGAAGCCTCTCCCATGGTGACCCATGACAGCACCCAAGAGAACTGAATGAAGTTGTGTCAGGGACGGTTTAGGTTGGATACCAGGAAAAGGTTCTTCCCCCACTGGGCACTGGAACTGGCTCCCCAGAGCAGTGGTCATAATGCCAGCCTGGCCGAGTTCAAGAAGTATTTGGACAATGCTCCCAGGCACATGGTGTGATTTTTGGGGATGTCCTTTTTAGGGTCAGGACCTGGAGTCAATGATCCTTTTAGATGCCTTCCATTTGAGAATTTTCTATGATTCTATCAGTCTCTTTATCTTGACAGTCCCACATCTCCCTGCTATGAAGCCTATGGGTGTTAATGCAAGGCTGCCAGGCTTGTCTTAACTAATGGGTCTTATCAGATTCTTACCTTTAGGAGGGCTTTAAGGCCATCTGCCACCCACACTTCCCATATCAGCTGTCTCAGCATCTGTGCTGGAAGTTCAAAAAACCCCAAGGCTCTGCGTCACCGTGGGCCACAAATTCACTGTTGAAGACTGGACCTAAACCTACACTTTTCTGCTGCTGCTAGAGCTGGATCTAAAACTGCAGGACACAGAATGGTCACATGCAAATCAGTGGCAAGCATTGGGAGTTAGCCAGCTGCTGGCCAGGCAGCCTGCTCTGCCTCAAAGCAGACAAAACACAACTAAAATCTCCTTAATCTCCAGCAGAGGCTGAGGACAGCCCAGGCAGAACAGCAGAGTGCTGGCAGACATGGCTCCAGCCTCCTCCCTGGCCTGCCTGGAGCTTCAAAGGCCTAAATCAAAGCAGCAGGAGGATCTCAAATGCTTAGAAATCTTCAGTTTGGACTTGTTTTAACAATGGTGTCAGAAAATAAACAAACAAACAAATAAATAAATAAATATATAAATGTCCAATGACCTTTCTTCTCTAGCCAAATGTGGCCCAAACCCCCAAGTTTATTTTCATTTAAATTTCGTAAAAGCAATGTAGGGGTTTCTGAGAATATCTGAAGTCCAAAAAGACCACCCAAATTTCTGTGCATTTTTATTCTTTGACAGAAAATTTTTGACAGAAAAATTACATTTTTAGGGATGGCAAGGACTGCTTTGTTTTCATTCACAGTCTGAAGGAGATCTTTCCAACCAAAGTTCACAAATTTATCAGCTCCCACCCATGTTACTTCATCATCTTTCTAATATTTGATGCTCACTTTCACCCTGGCTTGGTTGTTGTATTTTTTTGAGGTCTTACAAGCAAAATCACCGCGGGCAAGATGATGTACATTTGTATATCCTAAAATATTCCAAACAAGCGAAGTGTCTTGTAGGAAGCATGGATGATCGGAGCTTCTTTTCTTGTTGTAAAATGTCACAACAGGCCAAACAACTGAACAATTACATCAAGATATTGATAGCCCAAACTGCAAAATACCGTCCCTCCCTTTAGCCCCAGATCTCAGGAACTGCATTGCTTTGAACTGTTATTACCCATTCCTCCCACCCAATCCTGTGAGAAGATAAAAATCAAGGTCTGGGCTGCTGAGTCAGAACACAAACTCAAACAAGACATTTACTCAGACACAGTTGGTTTTGGTCCCTACTTCTCTGAAGCTCTGTGTCATGGGGCTCATAGGAGGCTCCTTTAACTTCCAGAGAAATGAGTTGCTGAGAACTAGAAGTCACACACAGTGAGGAAAAAAAAACAAAAACAAAACTAAACAAACAAACAAAAAAAAACCACCCAGAAATACATTTGTTTTGTGGAGAAGGAAAACTTAACTTCTGGTCAGAAACAGGTTCTTCTTGATGTAAAATCCTGAACAACTGAGTAGACAACCCTGTAGACATATTATGGCCTGGAAGATAAAGCACTAGCCTGGAAATTGTGAAATATAAGCTTTTTGGAACAGCTATGCCGTGTATGAATGACCTGTGGCAACTCAGATTACAGCTGTGAGCCACAGTTCCCCCTGCAAACTGATATCCAAAGTGGTCTGGCTCTCCCATTAAAACAAACAAACAAACGAACAAACACCAAAACCAAATAAACAACAACAATAAAACACCCAACACCCTTCTGTAGTAAGAGGTTGGCATTATGGGAATTATTTTGGAAATTAGAACTGAAGTGACCAGACTCATCAGTCCCCTGAGAGAAGTTCTTCCTTTTTTTGTTGCTTGAAAAAGTACAATTTCCCACTTTAGAGTGAGCTCAGCCTTCAGGTCATTACAGCTGAAGACACCTCAGCAAAGTTTAGCTTTTCCATTACTCTCGGGCTTCTTCAGGTCTCCTTTTTAGTTTCAATTTATATTTCCTCTCCCATTGCCCTGTCATTTTTAGAGTTTCAGCTTGAAACAAAAAAACCAAAAGCAGCACTGACTCAAGATCTTTTTGTGTTTCTCTCATTTTGACTAGAAACCAGAACAGATCAAATAAAATGAATGATATCACTCTGGGGTTCAAAGTGCTTTGTAGATCTAACTCTTTTCTCACGGAGGATGGTGTGTGCTGTCTATCTTTTATTTGAAGGGAGGGAGATCAAAACAGAAGAACTTTAACTTTAATTTTAAAAATCCTTGTTTCCAAATCTTTGGCTTGCATGCTGGATACACCTGGGTTTTGAGATCCAAAACTCTTTGGAATCTGAACCCCAAATCTTCATGCAAATACAAAGTAGCACATGTGCTGAAAATATTCATGATTAAATAAAACCAAACCTTCCTTGCTCAACACAGAAGGAAGTGAACAGGACATTGTGCCTGACAAGAGTGATCCTTGCTACAAGACACTGTTTTGTTGCAGGACACAGTTTTGTGTTAGTCTCAGATGCGCTGGCCTTTAAACATCCCCAAAACAAATAAACAATGGCAAGTTTTTTAACTGAACTTGATTGACTTCTCATCCTCTTCCAAATTTTTTTTTTTTGGCAGGGTTACAAATGAAAGATCAGCTCTTTAGAAAATGCAAATCAAGCTGTTAAAGCTCCCTTGCTCCCTGCACTGTAAGAAGTGCAGTGGATGAGTGCTCACATCTTTCTCCTAATTTCAGCACCTGGGAATTATTTCCCTTATCCTGCAATTTTGACCTCTTTTCCTTTCAGTGCCACTTGCAGTCAGAAAGCAAAAATCCAAACCCAGGGGAATATATGGGATGTTCTACATCCCAGAACAACACTTCAACACTTTGTTTGGGGACTGCAAAAGGAGGCAAGACAATCACCTGCTTGAGTGAGCTCTTTGGACGAGGCAAACAAGTGTCACTTTGTTCTCTCTTGTGCAATCCAGGCACAGACTGAGGGGGGTAAGGGAAGGTCAAGACAGACCCGTGATTTAAAGGCAGGAGGATGGTTTGATGACTGAATGAGTCAGGGGCTTCACTTTCAGCTCACGCTGACACAGAGCATTATGAAGAGGGAGGCACAGAATCATGGACTCTTTAGGTTGGAAAATACCTCCAAGATCACTGAGTCCAACAATTCCCCCAGCACTGCCAAGGACACCACTGACTCATATCCCTACCACATCCACATGGCTTTTAAATCCTTCATTGGTTGGTGGTATAGCCCTTTAGTGAAGAAAGATTTCAATATTCAATCTAAAAGTCCCCTGTCACAGCTTGGGGCTGTTTCCTCTCATCCCGTCCCTGTTCCTTGTGAGCAGAGCCCGATCCCCCCAGCTGTCCCCTCCTGTCAGGAGTTGTGCAGAGCCAGAAGGTCCCACTGAGCCTCTTTCTCTCCAGGCTGGGCCCCTTTCCAGCTCCCTCAGCTGTTCCTGGGGCTCCAGACCCTTCCCCAGCTCCATTCCATTCTCTGTACACACTCTCTGTTAGTACCTCAGTTTCCCCACTGTAGAGTGTTGGCTGTTCTGCTTTATTCCCATCACAGGCCTCCTGAATCAAGACAGAAAGCTGCAGTGCTGAGCAACAAACACACCAGCAACTTCATAGCCACAGGCAGGAAAAGAATAATCCCCTGCCTTGCTCCAGCAGCAAGAATATTACCCCAACTCTGTCAACTGCTTTCCAGGATCAACTGTGGTGCAAGGCCAACAGAATGGAACCCTGGCAGCCCTCAGCATGCCTCACTGGAAGCTGATCCACAGAGCCAGGCAAGCTTTCCTTCCTTTTGCTCAACAACAAAGTTTTGGAGCTGCTGATAAATGCTGAAACTTTAACCAAGCTCATATTGACTATTAGGAATCACTTGACTGCCTCTTGGGCATCTTTAAGGAGCACATGAGATTCCAAGAGACCAAATGCAACACAACTTACTGGCCACAAACTGGGTACACTCCTGCCAAAACCTTCCTCTGCTGCAGCTACGGCATGCTCCAGAAAACATAAGTCAGCCTCCCAGCTTTATGACAAGAGCATTTAGACGGGAACATAAACTTTGCTGACCCTCATGCTGCTTTTTGGCTTGAGGAGCTGTTTCTTTTTACATCTTTCTTGCCCTACTCCCTGACTCCTTAACTAAGACCATATTTCTAAGAAGGAAGGAAATTGTGTTAATTGAAACCTTCTCAGTACATTATGAGCTTTTGAAAGAGCACTTGGGGAAGGGAAAGCAGAAGGCTTAAGGTAGACGGTATTTGCAGGATTAAATGACACCTTGAAGGAAGACTCAGGGTGTGAAAGGCCAGTGAACTGCTTTTGGTCACATCAGCCTGGAATTTCCTTCTCACAAGTGCCACCAGAGCTTCTCACTCACATCCAAGAGCAAGCAAGGAGTGCCAGAGGGCTGGCCCAAGGCAGAAATCAGTGCAGTTGATCTATGATGCACCAGACAAACAAATTCTCTCTCTTCACTTCCACAATGACTGTAATAAGCCTTGTCCAGGCACAAGAGCACCATGCATTACACAGGCTTGAAACACAGCTGAGTACTATCAATGTTACAAGCAAATAAAATCAAGGATTGAGTAGTTGTCATGGTTTACCAATACACCATCAAATCTCATTAAACTCCTGTCCAGCAGATGAGACATTGATAAACACAACATCTGGATTTTTCACGGTAGCACCACCATGCTACAAGCCAGATTTGCAAAGAAAGGTTTGATGGGGCTTGGAGCAACCTGGTCAGGTGAAAGACGTCCCTGACCATGGCAGGGGCTTGAAACAGATGATTTTCAAGGTTTCTTCCAACCTAAAACTTTCTACTAATCAATGAAGGACTTCTGTAGCTGCAAAACCAGCAAGAATTGGTCAAATTCTGCTTGTGAGACATGTTAAGTTCAGAGGGGCAGCATTTTGGCTCTGCAGTTACATGAGAAAAATGACCAAGCAAAAGGTAAGCCCCAGGCTCAAGGGATTTCCACAAGAATAAATGCAAGCTTTTGGGTACAAGTTTAGTAGGAATAGTGATTTTATTGAAGTCCTCGCAACCTTCCTTCCCTGGCTGGCTTTCCCTGTCTTGATCTGCATCCTGCCTAAATACCACCCAAAATATTTCCTCAATTAGAAGAGAAAACAGGCATTTGCCACTTGTCTGCCTCTATTCTGCTGCCTGTCAGCATTCAGCAAATATTTCAATCGTAGCCCTTTGCATGCTGCTAGCCCTGCTCATTTAACCTTTGGCCCTTCCCTAAGCTAATCCATCGGCCTTTACCTTCAAACCTTTATAGCCAGGGACTGGCCACAGGATGGGCCAGCAGAGGGGAGGATGAAAGGGGTCCTGTGAGTGATAAGTTATGCCAGATTCCATTGCAGTTTAGGGAGGGTGAGTAGAAAGGATGGAAATTTCTGACCATCCTCCTCAAAGAATTCAACTGCCAGCAGCGGAGATTTGCGCTTCCACATCTGGGTGATGGTGAGGAAAATTAATAATTTTTAAGGAAAAAAAGGGAAAGAAAACCTCTGTCATCTCAGCTCTCCTTCATGTGGCTGGCAGCATCCCGAGGCAGGTACCTAATTGCCCATGGAGCCTTTGCTCTGCTGCCTTACGCACTCTCCTCCTCGCCTCATGTGTTGCTGAGATTAGTAGCTAACAGTTCCGCTGTCAAAAGCGCATGTGATGAAAATAATGCCCAGAGCGCTGCCTGTCAGCCTCAGAAATGCCTGCTCAGCTTTGATGGTGGAGGACCCAAAAATCTCTCCCCACCTGGCCTCCCGCTCAGCCAAGCATCCACTGTGGGTCTCTAGGGGCCATGCCCAGCCACATGCTCTATGAGAAATTGCTGACCCTTCCGTCACATGGATGCTTTAATTGTTCACATTGGTATTTTGTTTCTCTCTACTGTAGACAGTTTGTTGTCAGTTATCTGTCCTTCATATGTAATTAATTGTGCTGTCTCCTGGCTCATTAGAAACAAGCTCCTCTCCTCCCCTTCCCCCTCTCCCCCAGCCAAGTCACAGTGTGCACTATTTAGGTTAAATCATGTTTAAGTAACTACATAAATAGTAGGTCGAGTTTGCCTTTTGTCTAGGCTGAGACTGTTGCTTGGCTCTTTCTCAAAGCGCCAGACCAGGAAAGCCCTTATCCCTAGAAGCTCTCGAAGGGAAATCCACACTGGACAGAGCAGCCGTGCCACCCCAGGAGCAGGGAAAGGTCCTCTGAGCAGAAGGCTTGTACAGTAGGTAACAAGAAGGAGTTGCCAAACTTTAATAATGCAGGCACAAAAGTCAGCACTCCAGACCAAAAATCTTGCCAAGGGGATATTTATCATCTAGCAAGAGATAACAGTGAGAGGAAGGTGAAGACTGGTTTGGTTTGTTTTATTTTTCCCCTCCAGAGCTTACTGCAGCCAGCAAAATGCACCTCAAGAGACATCATATATAACAGGTCACCCACTACCACCTTAAAACTACAGCATTGAAAATCAGGTGCTGCAATGCACATCAAAGACTCCTGAGTGGTCATTCAGTTAAGAACAAAATGAGAGTTTCTGAAGAGGGTTCCCTCAGTGCACCAGTTACAAACAAACAAACAAACAAACAAACAGACAAACCCAAACCACCAAAACAAAACACAACAACAACAACAACAAAGAAAAGAAAAACACTCCTCCCCCCAAAAAAAGAGAGATTGAGGATGTGGGTATACAGGTTCAATCAATCTAAAAACCAAGATGAATCATCACCTTGAACTCAAATACAACCTGCACTGAACTATCTTTTAGTGTTACAGTAGTAAAAGTGAAACCCATAAAGTTCATTTGCTTATTTTTCTGAGCCAAAGCTTTATATCCTCATAAACCATTTTCCTGTGCCAAAGTACCGCTAATATCACCTGATGCAAATATTTGAGGATTTAAATATCTGCTTCTATCTGGGAATAACCACTGACAGAATGAGCATGATAATGCTTGTTTCCTTGAGATTTCCAGCTTAGCTTAAGAGATTTAATCATCTGGAAGAGCTTCAGGTGAATCACCTGAACTTTTGGATATGACTGCAGCCAAGACCTCCCATCCTCCTCGTGTCTGCACATCCTCGCTGATAGACCTGGGCTAGCCAAGTGCCTTAACTGATTGGACCAGGGTCAGTTTTGCTGGATTGCCTGCACAAAGGTTGTGAAGGGCTTCTGTGAGGACTACAACATGAAAAGCACTGCAGACTTTTCTAGCAGTGTTATTTAAAACTAACTTACTGCTCAGAGAAGCTGTTTCTACCAGCAATGTGAGGCAATGAAGTCCTCTCTTCCTACTACAATCTGGGCACTGATGATGGCAGAACAAAAGCTTTCTGGGCTGCCTGAGACCAACGAATCCAACCAGTGACAGGGGAAGACCACCTCTAAGAGCCAAGGGCTAGTTCAGTTTTCCAGTCTACCTACACTAGTCCTCTCCTCCACAAGGGCTTAGAAAGGATGGGGGTCACTGAAGTTGTTTTATCAAAGACCTTCAATCTTAACTTGCTGCCTGGGCTTAATACAGCTGCTGGTCTGCCAGGGAAATGTGCTGCTGTTGAGCTGAGCCCCACAAAATGGCAGTCCAGCTTCCCAGCTCCCTCTCCTAATTCTGCCTGTACTGCTTCAGGAGACAGTTCCCCCAATGCTTTGTCTGATCTTAGACAGACAAAAATATAAACTAGCCACAGCTTGGCTCATAAGAAACACACCCACCTTTTAGGTGATGTTGTATGATAATTAATACATGCTTAAAAAAAATGTTCTCCAGAAGGAAAGGAGAAAGGAAGGAAGAAAGAAAAACATGCACAAGTGGGGGAAGGGGAAAAAGGACAACAATCTGAGACTTTCGATGGGAATGTCCAAAAATAACACAAACAGGATCTCCCTGCCATCTGCTTCGATCCTCTCTGAATGGCTTTGAAAGCAAAAAGCCTTGCCAAAACCTGACAAACAAAGCACTGAACATCAGTTTTAATGGAATACCAATACTGTGTTTGCTCTTCCCCTCTTTTTGCTTCATAGACACACACCTTCCACACCCCTCCAGCTGCCAAATAAATGACACTATGCAAAAAAATTTGTTTCGGTTTTCGGAGCTGAATAAACAAGAAATAATTTTGCAAGTGGTCCCATATGTCTCTGCTTCTCTGTTTACAATGGACACTAATAAGATTTGCCATAACTAATTCCTTCTTTCACCCCACTACCCTATTCTTTAACTTTAAAAAAAAGTTATATCCCACATGCATTTTTCTGCAACTTTCACACAGCTGTGTGTTTCACACAAGAGTTTCAATGGTAAAGCCCATCCTTCACAGCACAGGCATTTTCAACTTAGTTTAAGCTTTTCAGTGAGGTTTAAATGTGAGTTTTACTTCAAACTGAATTGAACAGAACTTGTCCCATGTTTTGTTTGATTTTCTATTCTCATTAAAAAAGAGATGTCTAATGGGGTTGATGGGAAATGGGGAGGCATAGGAGAGCTGCAATCTTAACACCAAAATGTGTTAGTGCATATGAAGTAGAAAATCTTGACTCCAAAAGCTATGTGCTAGCACATATAAAACAGAAACAAAATTAATTGGCTGCAAAACCCAAGAACCTCCTGTGTTTCTTTTCAGCCTAGCTCTAAGCAGACCAAACTTTTTTTTTTGTTGTTGGTTGGTTGGTGGTTTTGTTTTGGTGAGGGTGTGGTTGTTTGTTTTTTTTTTTTGTTTGTTTGGTTTTTTTTTTGTTTTGTTTTGTTTTGTTTTGTTTTGGGTTTTTTTTGTGTTGTGTGTGTGTTTTGTTTTTGTTTTTTCTTTTCCCTCGGTTAGTTTTGTTTGTTTGTTTTTTGTTATTGGTTGGGCTTCTTCCAAGACTCACATCTTGCCTAGTAAACTTAAGAAGCAAAAGCAAAACGCTTAAATCCACAGTTCTTTGGTGCACTTTGTTCCCTCTGCTCTCGGGATACTTTTATGCACCAGGAGCACACCTTTGCCAGCGCCGATCAACCTTTCTTTTGCTTTTCTCTCTCAAAAACGTCTGAGGCCTAAATTACTTGAACAAACAAAGGAGATTTCCCTCCCTCTCTCCCCCGCTGCCGCCTCCCCGCTCAGAGCTGGCCCTGCCCCTCCCCCTCCGCCACACAAATGGCCTCACACCAGACGGCGTGGAGGGAGGGCTCCCAATTACACCTCTTTATTAACCAGGGGCCACGGCGGGGAAGGCACGGCAGCGGCGTGGGGTACAGACCGTGGCTGCTGGCTCCTTCCTGCCACCCGGACTGGGAAGTAGAGGTCATGAGTAAACCTCTGGGAAGGAGCCCAAGTGCGAGCGCCTTGGCCCACCTGCGGCCATGGTGGGTGGGCATGGCCGGCCTGCCCACACCGGCACACCGGGAAGCGGTGGCAGGAAAAGCCTTCAGGGAGCCCTGTTGTTTATTGCAGCCTGTGGACGGGGAGATCTGAGGCTCGGTGGGAGAATCGCCGATCCAACCATACCATGGGGTGAGAGCAGGGGTCCTTGCTATAGCTGGGGCAGTGGGTGGTGGGATGCCTTCTCCACTGGCCCTGAGTGAGACGCCTCTGTCTGCCTCAATTTTCTGCTTGAAAACCTTAGGAAAGAATTGAGCACCTGCATTCTTTTGTAGCATTCAGAGGTGACATGGTCTCAAGTTGTCTCTGCCCGTGGCAAGGGGCTCCAACCCAAATCATTCCGTGATCTATAACAGTTAAAGGGCAGTGCCTTCAGTTTTCTGTAAGTACCATCCATCATCTAAGTCCTTTCTCCCTGTCTTTGTGGTGATTCATTTTCTTGTTCTACTAGAAAAGATAAGAAGGTGCTTTTTGATGGTCAAAATCAAAAAACCCTTTCTCTTCTGCTTCAGCCTCAGGCCAGCTTTTGCATTCACCCATCGAGGCTGTGGTATCACACATGATGGTAAACTCTCTGAGCCCCTTGGGCCTCTTATTTATCCATCAGACCCTCTCCAGCATTGCCTGCATGGCTGTCTCCATCTGGCAGACCCCAAATCCTCCTTTCTCCTTACCTCACTGTTTAAATTCCTCTCCCACTGGGCTGCTGGCTTTTCCTTGGGAACAAAGCACAGGCCCCCTGAGCAAACACTTATACCCATCTGTGTCCAACAGCTATGATAAAAACAGCTCCCCTTACTCCAAAAGGTCTCCACAATTTTTCCATAGCCCTCATAACACACTTGTCCATTCCAACTCCCACCCTACTCTCAAAACTATATTTGGTCACTTGGTCCAGGCTTTAGGCTTGTTTATTTACAGACCTTCATGCTACCTGTGGTCCTTGAGTCCTTGTTGAGTCCTTTGGTGTCATCCAGCATCTGTTTTCACACAAGTGGCAAGTCTGCAGGCAGGCAGTCAAGATGCAGAGAGGGAAGGGGGCTAGAAGGGGAGCATAAAGCACTGCTACTTTTTCTAACCAGGGATTAACACATGGTTTTTAAACAAGGGGACTCCCTTCCCAGCTGACAGCAGCAGCTGCAGCTTCTGACTTGCTCGCAGAGTGGCAGGGAATCGAATCAAAGAGAAAAGAAGAAAAAGGACAACCCTTCCTTGGGGAATAGGAAACACAATACAAGCTATTCTAAAATCCCTGAAAATACTGGCTTGGTTTTAGGTCAGGCTCGCCTTCCTCCTTCTGTCCTATGTGCCCCCACCCCCTCAACACACATCCCACTCAACAAAGGGAAATTGGTATTTTTCAAAATTCTTCTGAAAGCTAACCCGGCAGATGGTTCTTTCCATGCCGGAGAGGAACAAAAAGGAAAACCTGCCAGGATACACATCACTGAGATGTGACAAAGATGGGCATGGTGGCTGGCCTTTGACCTAGGGATTTCATAGGCCTATTAAACCATGTGGCCAAGATGGACTGAGTCGACTTCTATCTCCAGCACGCAGCTGCTGTACCCCACGGGCTCGTGCAGAGTATATTAGATTAAGTGAGGTCAGATAGACTGAAAAGAGACAGGTTTCTACTCCCATCTTTTCAACACCTTAGGACAATCCTCAACACCAACATCTAAGCAGGTTGAAGCAAAATTCAGTAGCCAAATTAATGCGTAGATAGTAAAAGACTAAGAGAGTAATTTGCAATACTCCTACTTTACCAAAGTCTTACATATATATATATCAGTCATATGAACTCCAGCAAATTCAGAAAGCCAAAAATCACTGCCAGACCTTCTATCACACTCAAATGCCTCAGGTCGAGCATCTGGATGTGTATCACAAGCTGCCCCCCTTTTTCTTAAAAACTTCCTCTAGATAATGTGAACAGCCAAATTCCCACTCTCTTCAAGTGCACCCCAGTTACAGCACAGAGCTCCACATCCCAAGGACCCAAACTGGCTTCAAGGAGCAGGCATAGCTTGGTTATACAGCTGCCACCCAAAGCACAGCAAAGGACGTGCTGACTTCCTGCAGAGCTGCCCTGTTCTCACAGATTCCCAAGGAGCATGGTGGCAGCCCCTGTCCCTCAACTGACTAAGAGCAGCTCCTGCCTGTGCCCAGAGCTGATGACCTAAGGACAGATCAGTCCTTCCCTACCACCCTCTCTCCATTTCCTTCAGTGATGGCTGTGCTGTAGTCATGGAAGCATAAAGGCTTTCCCACCCCCCCACTTCAAATCAGGAATATAATAAGTGGTGCAATGGAATTAAGACATCAAATTACCCACCTGGGAATACAGCAGGTAAAATTCCGGTGAAGCTACCCAGGCTGACACAATGTTCTATGGAGAAGCAGAGAAGACTACTGATAATAGTCTATTTAGTAACCCTAGTGTAAGCTCTACCTCGGAGGTATGAGGAAACTGTTTCCTACTCGTCCTCCTGGCAAGTGTTTGCCAACTACACTACAGAATTGCCTTCTCACAGAAGCACAGCTGGGGAAGCAGTCACTTGCCCTGCAGTGAGGTGAGGGTGTGATCATGGTGACTCACTGAAGTCCAGTGCTTGGCCCTCTCCTTGTCAGAGTCCTCAGCATGGAGAGAGGGGGCCACTTACTCTGGCTCATTTGCACCACATTCCTTCTGAAAGGGAGAGCATTGGGCAACTCAGAATTACCCACAAATCCCCTCAGGGCTGATTCTCATCTTTCAGCCATGTGGAAGGGAGAGCAGCTGACATGAAGTCAGGATGCTGCAAAGTACTGAAATTCCTCAATGAACCACCCAAGTTTATAGTGGTAGAGTTTTTGTAACACCCGATGTCAATAAAAAGATACCATCTCTCTCTGCAAACCTTGCCACCCATATGAGAGAGAGCCATGAGAAACTGATTAGAAGATAATGAGTCCTCCAGTAGATATACCTCATTCAACTCTTACCACATTTTAGGGTTTACAGACCAGAAGGGATTATTAAGGGCATCTAGGTCAACCGATTGCATGCTGGCCCCAAAACTCCACCCCTTTATTTCTGCATCCAGCCCTAGCTCTTCCCTTAGATAAGTTTTGTTTTTCAGTGAGCAGTGAAGATGCAGAGAGCTAATAATTTTGAAACAAACTGATCTGTTTAAATGACAGCTAGAAGAGGATTAGTTTCCAGAAGGACTCTGCACTCAATGCTTGGAGATCAAGCCACCCCTGGGAGACTCAGCTATGTCATGGTTAAGCAACCACAGCTCAGTGAAAAAAGTTTGAGCATTAACCTGGGCTGTGACAGGTTGCTTGAGTGAGTCACTTAATCTAATTACTCTGTTTCACATTCTGTACTAAGAGACAAGATGGTTCCACTTATCCTCCTCTCTACTGAACTTGTGAAATTCTTGCAGGAAGAGATGCTCTCCTGATGTACACGTCCTTTGTACAGGACCTCCCAACAGCAGACATGGATGCACAACAGCAGTATGGGACAGGACCTTAAAACCCCATTCGGTTCTGCGAGTACAGCTGTGGTTGACTATCTTGAATAACCATATCCTCATCTTCAGCTAACCTGTCTTGACCACAGTCTAAGCCAGATCTCAGGTATACAATTCTATTTGCAACATACAGTAAGACACCTTAGTCCTCATGCTGTTCTTTTCACTGCTAGCCCACAGCTCCAAGAAAAAAAAGAAAAATAAGAATAAGATGTTTGGACTGATACAAGTCGGCGTAGTCTGGAGAAATAGAGTCTGCTGTCCATCCTACACGGAAGCAGTGTCATGCTACTGGTATGTGCACCATGACTTGAGAATCCCTTTCCTCATAGCAACCACCTGCAGCTCAGAGCCCAAATATGACCATAATGTAGAAATAGTGCTTTATGTCCTGAAATGAAGAAGCTATCAGCCGCTGCCTTAATTCACGTTGGAAGTCATGGCAAGAAATGGAAAATAACACTCTTATGAAAACACAGCAAACTGTGCTCATCCTCAAGGGTCACATCTGAAATGGAATCTTTTTAAGGTCCAAGAGTTGGAAAAGTCTCAGCATTAAAAACCAAAACAATTCTTGTTTATTCTGGATATTTTTAGACCAGTTTCCTAAGGATACAAGGCTAACATGGTCACACTATGTTTGTGTGTATGTGAATGCACACACAAAGTCCTTGCCTATCTGCATAGTCCTCTCTCCTCAATGTTTTTTGAATATTTTGTCCAGATTTGATTGAATGTGAATTCAGAATCACAGTCTTTGGGAAAAAATATTGTAAAAGGTTTTGTTCAAATTGTTCTCTGGTCAGAAGAAAGGGCACTCTGAGAGGCTCCCAAAAGTGGCTTCACTGAAAAGTTCATTCATCACTAGACACCAGAGAAGTCATATACAAGGAAAGTGGCCAGAAACCAACTTTCACAAGTCCCTGTTCTCTTAGAAAAAGAAAAGACAAGCTGGGAGCACCAGGTAAAGACATGCTTTCCATTCAAATAAACGAAGAGGGGTCCATTACTCAGTCCCACCGACTGGACAGGAGAATGGGGCCAGCAAGAAGCCCATCTTTCAAGGAAGCTTGGAAAGAATTAGACCTGACCTGACAAGGCTAGCTGTGTGTGTTGTGTGTATTTGTGTGAAAGAGGAAGTCAAGATGAAAAGTCTGTAGGTAAATCAGAAGATATCTGTGGTCAGACATGCGTGGAAGGGGGAGGAAAGGAAGCACTGCAGGCAAAAGCTGATGGTGGAAAAACACGATCATGTATATGAAGGACTGACACCCCAGAACTTCTGCAAATGAAAACACAACCAGTTTGCAGCCCTGGGTGTACATGCTAGCACATCACATCTCCATCTCTGTTAGCCTGGAGGCCATGGTGGTTTCGAAACCACACACGTGCACTGACTTGGCCAAGGGTTTGCACCCTCTCCTCCTGCAGTTTGGTGACTGAGGCTAAGGGGACCTCAACCTAGATCCCCAGCTTCCTGCACTTGTCCCAGTTGCTTCCTTGCAGCATCTCCTTAATCCCAACACCAGATCTGGATATTTTGTGGATATTTTGTCATGGTTTGAATAGAAAGACACAGCACAAGTAAACAAGGAAATGTCAGAGAAGGCCATTGTAACTCAGCTGTGGGAGGAGAGACTGCTGCAAAACAAAACCTGTCCTCAACATAGCCAGCTTCCCCAAGCCCTGGTCATATAGCAGCTAATCAAGTACACCAAGTCTTCCTTGTTTGGCAATCTGTATTCAGCAAAAAAAGCTGACTTATATTTCCTCAGCCCATCCTTTCACTGACAGATGTTTGCTCCTTTAGCATCCACTTGACTAGATTAAAAAAAAAACCAAACCAAAAAACAAAAACACACACACACACAAAAAACCCCAAAAAACAACAACACAAAAAATAAAACACACAACAAACAAACAACAAAAAAAGAACAAGCAAAACAAAACAAAAACCCACAAAAACACCCCACAATTCTTTGGGAGCAGATAGAACTGAGGGATGGGCATCAGCTGGCTCAGGCAGAGCACTGATCTGGAAAAGACACTCTGCCTTATTTCTGTCACAAAATATCCAGCTATCCAGGACATGATGCAAGACAGACACTTCTCCAGCAAACTTTGGAGAAGAAGGGGTTAAAAGCTGGGATCCAGCCCTCCAGCTCTTAATGGAGAGGCTTTGAACCACCTTCAGGTGGAACCAGCCTCCTCCAGATGGCTATGTGGGGGATCAAGATGACTCAACTCTCAGTGTGAGCACCACAGGTGCCTTCATGGACTAAGATGAACCTAAGGGGTTCTCAGCTCCTAGAAAAACTAGTTTCTTAAATGAAGAAATTAATTTCTTCACAAAAACAAACAAATAAACAAAAAGCAAAACCATTCATTCTTGTTCTTTTTGTGTGGTGAGCCTGAGATACCTGAGGTGGGAGACCACCAAACTGCAGCTGTTTAATTTGTGCCTTCAACAATGTGGTAGAAAGAAAAGCTAGCCTGAAGGAAACCTGGGATGAGTATCAAAGAGCTGAGTCTGTGTAGCTTTGCACCCATGCACTAGTGTAGAAAGACTAAAAATGCCAGGAGCCTTGTGCCTGTTAGAGCAGCTCTGCATTGATCTCTCATCTGCTCAAGAGCCAGTTTCACCTTGGAGGCAGCTAGAAGAATCCACTGTGTTGGCACTTCTGGGGCTTTACCACTATACCACAACCTGGGAAGAGGCTAAGCTCTACTCTGCTGGTGTGAGCTCCAGCTAAACACCACAAGCATCAAATAGAACTGCCTCAAGGCTTTACTAAGAAAGAACAGGGACTAAGCCAGCACAGAAACAGGTCCAAGCTGAAGGGACTGTGGATGTTCCATCCTTTGGGAAGTGAGAGAGAGGGAGGAGAAGAAAAAGAAGCTGTAAATCAAACCCCACCACTTCAAGCAGGTACAGTTAACATGCAAGTGCCTTTTTTCCCTCGGTAGGCCACAGGGAGCAAGTACTTATATCAACCTCCTGGGCCACATGTGGCATTGCAACAGAAAGAGCTGACTCATGACATCTTGCACAGGGATGCCCCTAGCAAAGAGGGATAAGCATGCATGGTGAGCAATTGGATGATCATGCACACAAATCACTGGGGAGATGAGTCTGGCACAGGGGTAATCCACCAAGAGCTGCTGATGCACACGAGAACCTGGAGGGAAAGTGCAATGTGCAGTCATCAATAAAAAGAAGGGGGAAGGAGAGGAGGGGGAGCACTTGTGATCATCTGTGGAAAAAGGAGGCATGCAGTGATGCCTTTTCGCTGGTCCTAGAATCACAAGCCAGACACATTTAGGTGATAAAAGGGGGTTACTTTTACCAGGATCCTTAGGTGCACAATTCACCTGGTGGACAATGCCAAAGATGGACCCATAGCATAACGTATACACAATTTTTATATCTTTAGCAAATTAGCATATCTGATAAAAATCCCTAGTTAGAGACATCAATGGTGAGGTAATTCCTTCCCAGTTCAGCCTTCTTTGAATTCCTTCTTGTTTAGATTGGAACTAAACTTTATTTAGGAAAATGTGCCTCAGACAGCTAGTTTCAACCTTGTCTTCCCCAAGAATCTAACCCCCAGCTTGTTGCTGCTAGGGATTTTATTTTGTCTTTCTGTCTAATAGAGTAGGTAAAATGCTAGCTATAAATAGTATGATAGGCTGCAGAGCTACAAATATGTGTAAACAATATAGAGATATAATAAAAGAATATAAAAGAAAAAAAAGGGCAAAAATCAATTCAGCATCAGCAATGGTGAGAACATGTGAGTGGGAGAGTCTTCAAGGAAAGGTGAATCGCCAGAAAAAGTCGAATATGTGGGGCAATGAAAAGGAAGACTGTCAACTGAATTTCAAGGAGGAAAGTGTGAGAACTGCTTCCTGCAGAGAAATGGCAAACACCTACAGAATCTCAAAGAAAATAAGAAAAAAAAACATTGCCAGAAAATTCAGAGATAGAGTTTCCTCTGACTACACACAAGGAAGCTTTATTTTAATTGACTTGCTGCTGTGCTTATCTCTCAGCAATAAAATGCACTCACCCATCCCGAGCTCTCAAAAAAGCCTAGTGCAGTAATAATTACAAAACCACAAGCTTACATCCTCTGAAGGGTGTTATGCATATGATGAAAGCTGCAAAGAACCTTTGTCAAGTTGTACCTAAAGAAAGAAGGGGTAGAAAATGAGGTATTTACAGACATAAGAGAATAGAAAAAATAAACAAAAAACAAATGCAGGGAAGGGGAAAAAAAAAAGAAATAAAACAAAATTAGAGAAATAACTGTTCATCTGGGACTTGTTAAATGCTACATGGCAGGTAGAGAATGCTGATAGGTTGCTTCATTGCATTTGTTGCCACACTTTCTTCCAGACTGATAATATGTTTCCCTATCTGAAGGAAAAAGCACCTAGCACCTTCAGTGTTGCTGAGGTGTTTGACTCAAATAACCCTACTTCAGGGGAGAGAGCAGCAGCTGCAGGGCTTGCCAGCATGCCAGCAGTACATCCTCTGGGCTCCTGGCTTTTTTCTTCCCTCCCTCTCCAATCAGACTAAATTAAATGAAGCTATTTGTGGGTTTAGAAGTGGCAACGGTTCAGCCCGCTCCATCCCCAGGTGCCAAAGGGTTGGAACAAGAGAAAACTCTTATAGAACATTTGTGCACTTTTCAGTTGCCACACAAGCAGCCAGAGAAACAGCTCAAGCTATGATTCAGTTTCTGAGCAGTCCTGGGAAAAGAGTTAGGAAACTACCCTTACTCTTTTCTTCAAGTAAGGGTAGCTGATTCGAAACTTCGGCATGGTCTGGACTTAAAAGAAACCCCAAAAGCTTTTGGATTGCAGCCAGGAATTCAAGCCAGAAGAGCAGAAGTTCCCAACCCTGGTATTCTCTCATCCCCTGCCTGCCTTCCCACTCCGGGGCATCAGCAACTACACCCAGCAAGATCTTCTCCTGAATTCCCTCCCCTCCCATTCAGGATCGAATAACATCCCTGGGGCGATTGCTCACACGGAAAAGCAACATGAGGAAAGTATTTAATGCATGTTTATGTCTTTTAATATAGTGTAGCAGCTGGAATCAAAGGCAAAAACCCCGGGCTTCAGCACACGAGCATCATGGCTCTCCACAGAGTCCCCTTCTAATCACTGCTGCTCTCTCGACCACAGCTTTAGAAATCAGGCACTAACCCCTATTGCCTAATTAGCAGAGCAGTGTAAAGCTTAGGAACAGGCATATCTTCTTCCTCCCTAAGTGGCCACTGAATAAATGCTATATCCCCAGTTCACAGTCCCTTTTTACATTGCTGGCATTACCAGTCCTTTGTGTACCCACATGCTGTTACTTAAATTGCTTCCATGTTTTCATTACTTCTCTCTGTGCTGTGTGTATTGAAACTCCTGCAAGATTGCTGAAGTGGTATTTCAAAGCACTGGGGACTGCTGGAGATGTAGCTGGAAATATTATGCAACAAGCTAAGGGGATTTTTCAAGTCCTGATAGAGTTTGCATTTCCTCAGGGGAAAAATAAATTTGGGTGCTACTCCATGATGTGCAGGACAACCACTCCCACCCACCAGAGGCACAAGAATGGCACTTGCAGCTCAGTCTGTGCATATTCTATGCATCCATGAGCAAGGTGGTAAACCCAAATAATAATCCCATGTGCAATGTGCAAGGGAAATGGGTACATTGGGCCAAACTCTCCTGGCAAAAATCCATAAAAGACAGTGGATTGATGCCAGCTGAAGGTCTGTCCCACTCTTTAAATGTGTTGTTCCCTCCTTCTGCTGCCAGGAGCTACTTTTCTGGAGCTTGTGCTGATTAAAGCAACAGGCAATCAAAACAGCCTAACGCTGAAATTTCAAAACCGCCAAAACCATTTAAATGTGACAAATCACTTTTGTTTTTTTTCTTTTTCCCCACAACCACTACTGCGGCTCTCAGTGGTTCTGCAAGTAAACGTGCATGCTCTGCTTTTCAGAGAAACACACAGATAGATAGACCAGAGAGCTAGGTCTCCATGCAAGTTTCAACTTGCTGTTTCTTCGTAGTTATCTGCCCCCCAAAAATTACTGTACCCACCACAAGATAGACATCGGCCATAGAAGAAATCACTCTGCCAGCACTGGAACTTTTCTTCTACTCACTCCCTGCCTCCCTTTCAGTAGTGCCTTTGATTGCTCCTTGTGACAAGGTGTTCCCAGCCTGATCCTGGAACCCCAGAAGGCAGGCGTATTTGAAATCCACCCCCCGGCTGCAGGGACGCAGGTTATTCCCCGTCCTCGAGATGCAGGCTGTTGGTCTCCAGGCATCACACCCCTTGAGATCTCAGCACTGGGGTCTTCCAGACCCCTGCCGGGGGCATCTCTGCCGCAGCTGCGGCTCAGCAGCTGCCGCGCAGCAGCCGTTGGGTGTTATGCTAATGGTGCACCAGGGCAGCAGCCTTCTCCCCATCTGCTCAGAGCACCCACCTGCTGGGTGCTGAGGTTTTTTGTTTGTTTTAATGGCCAGATTAGACCAGTGTTGACCCAAAGCGCTCTCAGCTTGAGAACAGGGTGTGTGTGAACACAGCCCCAGCCAGCTCGGACCTCGCAACACAGGTGCTAGCTGGATGCAGCTGTGTCTGAGCCATGATCTGTTTCTTTCAAACTTATCCTCCTGCAGTTAAGATCATCACCCTGAGCATAAGCATGCTACAAGGTTCTTTTTTTAAGCCATTGTTCCCACTGGGTTTGTTTGGTTTTTGTTTGGGGTTTTTTTGCACATAACTTCCTTATGCTTAGCTTTATTTATTCAACCTTTTGGATGATCACACAGAAAAGAACACACCTTCCATGCCCGTCAGACTGGGTAATAAATAGAAATGAAGGCTCTGATTTTGTGCAGCTGTATTCTCCACAGTCCATGCATGGTAGGTTTGCAGTTCTTTTTTTTTTTTTTTTTCCTCTACATAGCTATGGAAGGATTTCTTGTGACACCTTTGCTATCACAGAGCATAGTCTCATAAAACTGCTGCTTCCCCTGAGATCTCTACAAACATTCAGGGAAGACAGGAAAGTGGAAATTAAACATTGTTTGGTGCTAAGAAGGCAGCCCATCTTTTTCAGTAGGTGGGAAAATCTCTTCTCAAAGTGTTATAATTGTTACACAGCAGGGCCAAACCTCTGCTGTGTTAAAAAGAGCTACCTCTTTCTTGTCTATAAATGACATGATTTATAAGATTTTGAGAAAAAAAAGAATCCCCATGAACTGGTCTTTTTTAGGTTTGTTTTCAAGTTCAGCTTGTAAGAAAAGTGAGTGATGATAATCTCCCTGGTCTCTGCCTTGAGTCAGTGGGAAACATCGATGTATAAAAAAGTGATTTTGAGTCATGAAAATTTTGGTCTCTCAGTCTGATGAGGAGGATTTCTTCAGGAAGAGATGGTAGCAATTAGCCCCCTCAAGGCTTCACATAGCCCTTTGAGCACCTATCAAAGAAGTATCAAAGATGCATGTGCAGGAAAACCTAGCCATGACCCAGGCCCTAATCAGTGGGTGCCTAAATCCCAGATCAATTTCTCCAGGTTTTGGACACAGTCATGCATCTTTTATCAAATCTAGGTTCTTTCTGAACTCATTATGAAGCTCATGTGTTATTAAGGAGGCAGAGGTAAAGTATTTTTACTATGACCTGACCAAATATACTTGGCTAATGCTTAGAACAGAAAATATCTCTAATCCAAAAATTTGTGTCCCCAGCAGTGCGGCTTAATACACTCAAACTAAATTTGGTCAATGTACTAAGTGTAGGCGACACTACAGAAAAATCAAGCCAACAGCAAATCAAAAGGGTGCTCCTGAAAACAGCTCGTATGAAGAAAGGATTTTCTTTCTTTTCTCATCCTTGAACAGTGAAAAAATAAAAAAAAAGTTCAATTTTTTCCCCAGACTTAAAGTACCAAAAATTTCTCTGCAGAAGGATATTTCAAGAAAATGATATGCATCTGGAAGAAAATGAGACTTATAATGGAAGTATTTTCTGTAGCATAACTATAGTGCTACTCACACAATGCTGTAATCAAGAATAATGGAGCCCATCACCCAGAATACAGGAATGAATTCAATTGTTCACCATGCACATACCTCTATTTTAAAAATGCAGTTGAATGCTTTAACTGCCAAAAGGCTTGAGCATTTGTGCTCAGGCACAAAGCAGTTTAGATGTGGGCTCCTTTATTTCTCCCTCATGTAATCATTAATCTCAAAACTCAATTACATACAAAAATAGAAGAGGCCTGGTTGAACTTTTGATCTCTTCTGAATTGGTTCATCTGAAGGATAGTTCAAGATCATTCCTGATGCATATGTGACAGTGCAGGATGATACCTGTCCTATGCTGCTCCAAGGCCAAATCTTGCAAAGGCTATGCGTTGGACACAAAGTGTTTCAGAAGATTCATTCCTCCCCTCTCCCTCTGCTTCTGGGAGAAACTGGAAATATGTAAAAGAATGGGACGTACCTTCTTTTTAGAGTGTGATCTGTCGTCCTCTTTAGCTGTTTTGCTATTTTTCCCGGTTCTGGAAAGCTTCTGCTCCCCAGACTGCTTGATGGTGATTTTGATCTCGGGAGGGCAAATATAGTTCTCCAAGTTCTTTGGGGGCTTTTTTGCTCTCTTGGTGGTTTGGATCTTTAGTTTTAAACTCCCCTCCGTGAAGTTAGCCTCCTTGATGGAAAACTCCTGCTCCTCCAGGCCATCTCCTGCCACCCATTTCTCGCTGTCTGCATTGGAAGTGGAATCCACATCTCTTCCGGAACCCAGCTCATCCTCTTCCTCGGGTTCCAGCCTCTCAGTGCTCACCGGGATCCCTTTCCCCACGCCTGCCGAAGACAACATCGTCTCCCCTGCACAGCCTGAGACAGGTGAAGGCTTTGTAGAGGTGACAGCAGCTGGCAGAAAGTCTGCCTCACCTCCCCTTTGCCGGGAACTGCTCAAAGTCTCTCTGGGCTCCATGGCAATACCACAATGCCCTGGAGTTTGGTTGGAGGGAAGGGGAGTATGGGAGGGGATGAGGGAAGAAGATCCCAGAGAGCAAATGGCAACTGTCCACCAAATTCAATGTCCCGGTCACCCAGAGGCTGGAAGAGGCTCAGAAGAGACAAAATGTGCCACTGTCAAAAGAAAGGAGAAGAAAAAGAGGAAGTTAGCAGATACAGACATATATCAAATGAGTGAGGAGATGACTGAAACAGGGCATGGGGCACACTCAGGCTTTCCCTGCAGCATCTCAAGGGCTTCCTTGAAGCAAAATGGGAACCAGGGCTCACCAGCATTTCTGAGGGCTGGGTTGACATAACAAAGCAATGAACAATAGTCATTGTGTATTGTTAAATTGATGACAATGCATATATATTTTAAAAACAAACAAATACCCAAACTGTTGTCAAAATGCAAATGTCTTCAACTTGACTCATACAATGAATGAGGGGACAGCGAGCTCTCCACACCCATGAACCTTCTCATTACCTTGACATGCTCACTGTCACAGTGTTTCCAGGGGGTGAAAAAAAGTAAACTCAGTCTCTTGCCTTGGCTTAAATAATAACCCAGAGATCAGAGCACAAAAAACATGGTGCTGCCCTCTGAATCAGAAGCACAGTTTCAAACTCTATTTCCTCATTTCCTCTCTCCTGTGAGAGAGACATGCCCTTGACTGCCAGCTATTCTGAGGGGAATCCTGCTTTGGATGAATAATTCATTAGAGACCAACTGCAGCCCAAGATGCTCTGTGGGATACTGGAATTGCAGTAGGATCCACCTGGGCTTTGTTCAGGGCGTCAGTGTACCAAGCACTGAGGTGCATGGATGACAGCTAAACAGTTTTTTCCAGAGCTCCTCATGTCTTTAAGTACCATTGTTCTGTGGGAAACTCTTGGGCTGGATGATGCACAGACTGTGCTCTCAACCTTGCAGATTTTATCTTTCTTTAGAACACCAGAGATGGAACCCTTTCAGATGGAAAGACTCCTGCTTGGTACCTTACAAAGCCTCAGTTAAGGGAAAAGCTGTGAATGTTCAAGTGAGGCAAAATTTGTATCACCCAAGGACATCTTGTTAAAAGTAATACTTATGGGCTGTTTTAAAAGGTATTGAGGTGCTTTCACCCACCCTGCCTAAATCTCCCCTATTGCCACCCTCCACACCCACCACTCATGGCAAGCCAATTTCGGCCACAAAATTAGCAGAAGAGTCCACAGAAATGTAAGTCTACAAAATTAGTAGAGAAAAATAAATATATTTTCTGCTACTTTAGGAGGAACAACTCCTCAGTGGATCAGAGGAGTAACATTTCTGGCAAATGGAGAAGGAAACAGGAAAGTACTGGCAGGAGTGAGTTCTGGGGGTATAGACTGGCTCATTCAGGAGTAGCTCCCTGTTAGATTAGTTCAGCTACACTTGAGCACTGCCATCAAAATCTGAGCACATCCAGGGATTTCCCAGATAATTCTTGGCAGTGATATGCTGTTGAGAAAAAAAACCAAAAATTCTCTTGCTACCTATCATCAAATCAGAACAACAGTGCCAGTGTACACTACTGTAAAGCACAGCTCACCTAGAACAGGCACATGTCATTGTACCATTCGCTTCTTTTTAGCTTTTTAAAGGTACCTTGCAGGAG
The DNA here is from genome assembly GCA_013400215.1 of Cisticola juncidis. Classification (NCBI taxonomy): domain Eukaryota; kingdom Metazoa; phylum Chordata; class Aves; order Passeriformes; family Cisticolidae; genus Cisticola; species Cisticola juncidis. The sequence goes on along the minus strand of VXBR01009599.1, from coordinate 14,832 downwards.
CTTGAAATTCAGCAAGAAGCAATAACAAGTGCATTTTATTAGTTATAAATCCACGTTTGCACTGGAGTGTGGCCGTGTGTCACTTGTCTGACCTGGGCATGTATGTCTATTAGTGGAAAGTCCTAAGCATCCTAGAACTCCATGAAATCATTAGGGGACCTCCACCCAGGTCCCAGCAGATACAAATTCAAATAAAGTTCCCATAAATAGCACAAGCTGACAACCCATGCAAAAAAAAAAAAAAAAAAAGGAGAACTCGGAGTTTCCATCTGGCCTTAGGGATGGTTTCTGTAACTCACAGGAGATAGAAATACACCACAAAAACATTTGCACTTAAGTTGCATATCTCCTGGCAATAGTAGAGAGACTCATTTCCCAGAGCTGGTTTCACTGGTCTTGTTTGAGATGATCTTGAGGAACTAACAGATCCAAGGTCTCATGCGTGCCTGCCCTGACTCACCCTGTGGTCAGCAAGTCTCTCCAGTTCACCTCCGGGAAACAAGGATCACACTTAAATCCTTCAAACCCATTGCCGAGTGAGTTAGTTAAAGCCCTTACATAGTTTTGAACCCAAACCATGTGCTAGGTGCTAATTACTAACACAATTAGTACATGAAAGCCACCCAGTTTCGAGGAGCTGCTCCGCCTAATTGACTGACTTTGCACCGTGCTTGTGGAGGTGATGGGAGTCAGAGAAACCTTCCTCTTTCAACCGGCCCAATCAAGAAAAAGGGAAAAAAAAAAAAAAAAAAAAAAAAAAAAAAAAAAAAAAAAAGTCCTCTTGTTATCTGCCATTTTACATTGTTAATCTATTTGGAGAGGGACACAATGTACACACTCTCCTGGGCTGCAACACAAACAGAAGGTGGTAAAAGCTCGGTGGTGCAGCATTCCAGGGAGTTACCGCTCTGGTATGCACGCATGTACAATGGGCACTCTGTGCCGGCCTCCGCCCACAGGCTTTTAACCTCTCTCACTGCTGGCTGCAAAGAGCAGGCTCTGGAGCAGCTCAGCAGGATGAGCCTGCAGCCACCAAGGGTGCAAGGAAGGGACAATTGCCACTGCCATAATGAACCAGCTCTCTTGGGGTCCTCAGCTGATCAGGAGCTTAAATGCTGCTCATGGCTCTGGGACAGGAAGAGTCATTCAGGTTTTGAGCTATTGGGTAATGTTTTATAGAGGGTGAATAAAAAACCAGGCTTCTGCTCCAAAGTCTGGTTGTGAGACCCAAACGCTGGGTCATAATGTCCAAATACTCATGTCTGCTTGGCCGTGTGCCTCTAGCTCAGCATAAACAAGCAACAGATAAATAAAGTCATAGCGTTACACCCGTGTCAGATGAATTCATGCCAAATCCACCTTAAAACCCAACTTAAAAATATTGGCCTCCTGTTCTGCCAAGAGTCTGCAGATGATATCATCAGACCCACAGGTAGCAACAAATAACCCTGCACTCAAATGCTGCACCCAGAATTAACTGGGTCATTGTTTTAGATATCTCCTCACTCTCCTTCAGGGTTAATAGTTAAATGACTTGGTTGCGGGGACATCATACTCGTCTTTCTAGTTTGGGCAGGTTACCTGTGCTTTGACTAATTAGAAACCTCACTTCAGGCCTCTGAACGTGTAACCTCTGCTGGAAACCTCCCCTCTCCAGAGTGCCTGAAAGCAGAATCACAGAATCATAGAATGGTTTGTGTTGGAAGGGACACTAAAGCTCATCCAGTTTCACCCCTTTGCCATGAGCAGGGAAACCTTCTACTATCCCAGGCTGCCCCAAGACCCTTTCAACCTTGCCTTGAACACTTCCAGGGATGGGGCAGCCACAGCTTCTCTGGACAACCTGCCAGGGCTTCACCACCCTCACAGAGAAGAATTACTTCCCAACATCCAATTTAAATCAGTTCTCTCTTGGTTTAAAGCCATTCCTCCTTGTCCAGCTGCTGGAAGAGCTCTATCTCTATTTTAAATACCCAGGACATAAGGTATGTCTAAACTTCTAAGTGCTGATCCAAGCTGCTCTTCCAGGCTTCCAAAGCTCACCAGCATCAAGTCCTGTTCCATAAGCAGCTACAGAGGCATTTTACTATCCAAATTAAGCTCATGGAGGAAAGTATTACTGCTAGCAGCCTTCCTGCAGTCAAGTTAAATTTGAGGAGGAAAATTCACAGGTGAATGACAACAAATTTCACACAAGTTGGCATTAGCTCTTAATTAGGGAGAGATTCATGCTTCCTCTGATATGTGCTGAGAAATAATCAAACGCCTGCTTGCTCAGCCTTGTTACTAGTGCTCGCATTTCTTATCAGCTCCTTTGGGCACCTCAAACACTCTTCTGGAGGTAAAGGCCTTCAAATACAACACCTCCCTTTGGGTCACACTGGATGTGTCCTATTAAGAGTTTTGAATATGCTCCCTTCTTCTGCCTCAGGCAACCTGGTGTTTGTGAATATTCAGATGCTGCAGCTATTACATTATTAAAGTGAAAATTTGGTGAGGACAACAGCAGAGTTGAGAACCACCAGGAGAGTGGAGAAATCCACCTTCTTGGGATTCTCCGTGAAATGAAAGCGTACATACTACTTGGCTTAGCTTTTGCCTTAAGCTTGGACCTGATGATCTTGGAGGTCTTCTCCAAACTTAGTGGTTTTATGATTCTGTAATTCTAAGTGTGACAGCGATCACATTAGGAGCAAGCAAACACTGCTTTGACACGTACAAGCAATGCAGACTCAGCTGCCCAGTGTTTCTGCAACCCACTGGACTGTTCAAGCATTAGGAACAGCACTAGGAGCAGCAGGGAGTTGGGAGCAATATTAAGAGGTGCTGCTCAAATCCCTTCTACACTTATACCACTGTAACTATTGAGATTATTATTTTCATTCACAGAATTTCGTTCATAGAATCCAAAATGATTGGCTGAAAAAGGAAAAAAAGTCTGTTGAACAGGTTCAAGTGTGGGGAAACTAAGGTACAAATCTGACGCTCATAGGGGATGCAAAGTGGAGGTCACAGCTTTTCAAACTCTGTGTCTATCAGGTTGCCTTTGGACCTTCCATTCTCTCACAGGACATTGCATTAAATCCATAATCTCTGCAAAATATCTGGAACCCCAGAACCCTCTTTACATTCCATCCTTCTAAAACTATTCACCACAAAGCACTGGAGACTGTGCAGCAGTGTTTAATGAGATCTCACCTTTCCCTCCAAAGACTCCCAGGTTGCTTCTATGGTCATATAAGACACTGTGGAAATGCAATTGCCTCTGGGCCAGAGGCCAGTGGACAACCCAAGGGCAAGTTTTGGTCAGAAACCTGCTTTTATGAGCAGTGACTGTGAAACTTCAGAATTTGTCACAGGTTAAGATCAGGTTAAAACCCAACATTTCAGCATGAGACAAGCTGCACTGAATCCAGTTAACCCATACTGGAGTACAAAAATGGCCCAGACTATTCCTTCGTTATTGTTTTGCAAAATGAAATTGGAATTTCATGCTTGGTTGTGGTATCCATCCATTTACTGCCAGATAGCCAGCAGCATGACTTTGATACTGATCAGGAACACGCATCTGATCACACTTCTGTGGAATGGGCAAGCACACAATATGAGGTTTATGATTTTCTTTGTGATGACTTAAAGGCTGTTCCAGAGGATGGGAAAACTTGTAAGCCATAAAGCCAGCGTGATGCAGACAAGTGACATAATATGATGAAATACAAAGTCCTTTGGGATAAAATTAAATCACTGCAATTTTTTTTTTCTTTTTAGCAAATTTGAACCAGTATGAGTTTATCATGTATGGATCAGTATCCTGTACCAGTACTGTATTTAATCCATAGCTCAGAGCCCTGTAGCTAGATTTATGGCAGCTTTGGACCATAGCCTCTCATACTTCCTGAGGCCATGATCCTCTGAAAGAACAACCCAACCTTGGCAGGGAGCTCATATAATGAGTGTAGCAGTTATTTTCTGTCCTCATTATGGATCACATAGGAAACATCCTCTCCCTGTCACCTGCCTTGTGTCCATCTAACTAAGGTATGTAACTCATTAATAGGGTGAATTAGAAGAAGAAATGTGATTCCTCTTCACATGGTCCCTCTGCCTCCAATTGTGCTTTTATTCAAATCCTTCTAACTCTACCTCTGATTCTGCATGGATTATGTGAGGGGGACAGGATGCAAGCTGTCCCAGATGGGGGTTATCCACATGAAAACAAGGAGCAAAAGATAGTGGCAGTTGCCAGAAATACAGTCTTCACCTTTTTCCATCAGATTGTGCTCAGTCCTAGAGCTACCATCCCTCTGCACCTCCTGAGCAGTACTGACTCATGGCTGTGCCTCAGTGTGCCCACGTCTGGCAAAGGGAGCCAGAAAAAGTCACACTAGAGGGAAAAAGACATGGTAAACTGAATATCTGTCACAACTTGAAGCTGCAAGCATCCTGCCCAAGACAAAGAGGCACAAATAAATGAAAATCCAAGCACATCTGTAATTACAGAGGCATGTAAGTGTGCACATTACACACACACACACGTATCTGTCTTCTCAACATAGACACATTTAGAGTAGATTATGGAATCATATCTGACTCCATAATTAGGTTTGAGACTTTATAATTAGATCAAGTAGTCACCTTTCTATATAAGTAACTAACTATCATACAGGACTTTCAGAAGGGCCAGCTGAATGATTAAACAACTGATATGGCCATAAATCACAAGGACAATATAAGTAATACTGCCCAGCTGTGGCAACCATGAGGGTAGCAAAGCACACATCTGCAGGAGCATGCTGCCCGAGGATTTTTACAAGCTCTGCCTGAGAACTCTACCAAGGTTTTGTAAATCTACTCACTCATAACCTAAAGCTGTATCAGAGTGCTGGGAAAAGGAATGCAGTCATCAGATCTGCGAACACCTCACAGAAGCTTCTGGTCTCTAAAACTATCAAACTCCTCCCTCTTGTTCTCTCTGAGGTAGGCAACAAAAATTCAGTTTGTGTTGGAGGGGACCTTAATGACCATCTTGTTCCAAGCCCCTGCCATGGGCAAGGACACTTCCCACTAGACCAGGTTGCTCTAACTCCAACCTGGCCTGGAACACTTCCAGACATTTACAACTTCTCTAGGAAATCAAGATGTAGCGTTTGATCCTAATGACATCAAGAGCTGGTGTGTGTTTTTTGCCCCTTTTCCTTGTGAACATCAGACCTCCAGGACACTGAAAAGCAGACAGAGATGCCTACTGTGCCTCAGCTCATTACAACACAAAAAGTCAGGCTGGTAGATTTGCCTAAATCAGGTCAACACCAGGTTGCTGAGCTTCCAGACCAATCATCATCACTCTCAGCGTGATGTACACTCAGGGGTGACTCCTGGGATGGCCCATGAGACCACCCCTAGCACTCTGCTGGACGCAGCAGAGTGTGTGCCACTGCAAAGATAAAACTTATTCCATTAACAACAGCCATAAAACTCTTTGGGAGGAAGAGTCAATGTGCACAGAAGGGGACTTAAACACTTACTACATTCCACCCAGCTCTTGCCAAGCACACCATCCTGGAGGTAGCAGCAGCTACTCCAGGCTACAAATGGAAAGTTTTATGGGTATTTAGGGAAAGGTTATTGGCACAGAGATCAGCCACAGAAAGCAAATCCCTGTACAATTCCATCATCTGTGTTACCAAATTTTCCTAGATTGACTCTGCTCTTGGAGAGGTGCCATCATACACACTAGCCTCCTTCTAATACCGTCATGGCAGGGCAATAATCTCTTCTTCTCCCTCTGATCAAACATTTCCCTCTGCACCACAAAATGTGTGGAAAATTATTTCTCTGTATAAATCATTAATGAGAGTTTTGTTTTTATTTACTGCTGCTGCCACAGCACTCTTTCTTTCACCTTTTCTTTTCCATTATTTCATTTTTGCTTGCGCATGTGCCAAATAGACCAGCTACCTCTTCCTTCAGGAAAAACAAACAAATAAATAAAATTTAACAACACATTTGTTGGGGAATGCATCACATCTTGGCTCAGCATCCATTCCTCAGAGCCATAAGTGATGGCACAAGGAAGACCTAAAAGGCTTCAGTCCAGGGTCTATCCTGTGCCCAGTGTGGAGTCTGTAGAAACAACACACTCCATGTTACTCCATTCTGCATGCTTCAAATAATGCTGGGAGTGAGAAAGATTGGATTTTCTCCATCCAGGACACTGCATTGTGTGTTTCCATGCTGAGTAAGCAGTGGTGCCTTTCTTAGTACTGTATAATACACAAAGCATCCCAACTTCAAGAGGGGACTGTGAGAAAATGGAATGTCTAAAGGGTATACAAGAAGAATAGCAATAATTGGAGTATTGAAAGGAAAGCATTGGGACTGATTTATCCTGCAGAGTACATCAGTCTTTTGGGGAAAGAGAGTGTAAAGGCCAGAAATACAAGAAGTTCTATATTTCGGAAGAAGATGAAGAAGAGGAAGATGAAGAGAAAGAAGAGGAAGAAGAAGAAGAAGAAAGAAGGGAAGAAGAAGAAGATGAAGAAGATGAAGAAGATGAAGAAGATGAAGAAGGGGAAGAAGAGGAAGAAGAGGAAGAAGAGGAAGAAGATGAAGAAGGGGAAGAAGAGGAAGAAGAGGAAGAGGAGGAAGAGGGAGAGGAAGAGGAAGAGGAAGAGGAAGAGGAAGAGGAAGAGGAAGAGGAAGAGGAAGAGGAAGAGGAAGAGGAAGAGGAAGAGGAAGAGGAAGAGGAAGAGGAAGAGGAAGAGGAAGAGGAAGAAGAAGAAGAAGAAGAAGAATCGGGAGGCAAAAGCAGCACAGGACATTACTGGATGCAGCTGGATGCACACGGGACAAAGAGCAGCTCATACTGCTGAGACAGTGATATCAAGAGGCACAAAAACATTAGCTGGGAGCATGATGATGGGAAGACCTGAGGCCAGAAATAAAGGCAAGATAACTGCCAGCTTCTGTGGGCAAAGTGAAGGAGCACCTTTGCCTCTAAAGCAGTTACAGAAGTGCTGGGTGAAGTTGAGTCAGAAGGAGGTAAAAGCCTGCTGAGTATCCGCAGGCCTGAAAGGCCCCTCGAGCTCAGTTACTTTATTGTGCTCTTTGCACACATTGGCCTCCCTCCAAGGCAGAGGATCAGGAGCCCCAGACTCACCACTCAAATCCCTGTTGAAGCAGGACCAGCACTATGGATTATTACTCCCTTAGAGTCATATAATCATTAAGGTTGGAAAAGCCTTCTAAGATCATGGACTACAACCATTCCCCCGGCATTGCCAAGGCCACCCCATGTCCCCAAGTGCCACATACACACATTTTTTTTAACACTTCAAGCATGGTGATTCTAACATTTCCCTGGGCAGCTTGTTTCGATGCTTGACCAACCCTCCAGGAAACAATTTATTCCTGTTATCTAATCTAAACCTCCCCTGAAGCAACTTGAGGCCATTTCCTTTCATTCTGTCACTTGTAATACTCCACTGTCACCATGAAGATGTTAAAGATTGGAATGGGATCCACATTTGCGGGGGGAATCCAATGTCACATGAGTTATGGGCACCCACTCCCTTCATCAATGATTCATGGATTGCTGTCTCCTAATCTGAATCCTTTACATAGTTTCCAACAAGCAAAGTTTGGTCTTCAGACTCTGATGGGCCAAGAGAACCATGAATTGAGGTTTCTGTGCTGCTGCTCCTCATCTAGAGGTGGCTGTGGGTCTGAGTAAGTTCTCAGTTCCTACCTAAAATTAGGCTGCATCTTATTTTAATTTCTACTCACACTACTTTTTTTTTTTCAAAGGTTTGCCTTGAGGGCCTTGGGAGGGCTATTTGCTGAACTAAGGGTGAAGAAAATGTTCTGTCTGAAAATCACATCTAGAAGAGAGCATGTTTTAAGAGCAGATGTCTCTCCAATGCTGGTGATAGGTGTGGAGGAGCAGGACTCATGCTCCTAGGAGTATCTCCTATGACACAGAACTCTAATGTAACCAACATCTATGAAAAAATGCCATTTATGACTTCTATCCATCAGGATTTGTAGGGCCAATGCCTTTCTCGTTAAGCCAACAGACTACAAGAATACCATTCATTTCAGGATGTCTATACTCTAATTTGTCATGGCGTCAGAAAGCATGGCCTCCAATTTTTGTCTCACTCAAACACCAAAAGATGACAGAGGCCATTAAATAGCCCTGTATCCATAAGATAGAGACAGCTGTCCTCTTTAAAAGCATGCAATTAGAATAATTTTAAAAGGGAAAGCATTTCCTTTTTCCACTCTCACTTTTTCTGAATCAATTGAAAATAAAACTGATAGCTGGAAAGGCTTACTCAACTTTTCAGGAAGAAAATTGTCATGAAACAGAGAGAAAGCATGCTATTTTTCAGCCGATTAGTTGAAGATTTATGGAAATTACAAGGATGTGAATGTATGGGTTAATATTTTAAACTGATTTGCAACCTTAGGAACAATAGACATGTATAGTAATACTTTGCCCAGATGCCTGCTACAACACTTTACATGTGTACAGTCCTGTTTGAACACTTACTGAACTCCCCCAGTTAAGCTTTGTGTCTCTGATCCCTTCTGAAAATGACCTGAGGAATTCAGCAGAGAATTATTCCCAGTACAGAATTCTATTGAATCCCCACTATAGAGCTCCTTAGAAAGGCTTTAAAGAGAGAAAACAAACAAACAAACAAATCACACACACACAAAAAACTCCAAAAAAACAACCAGGGGAAAAAACCCTACAGGAAGGGTTTCCTTGTCTAGAGAACTAATAGGAATTCAGAGGGGTTTCAGTGGAAACCTTGCTGCATTCTCTAAAGCCAAGTATTTAGCAAGCTTTGAGGAGAGGTAGACATGGATCACAGCATCACTCCAGAATATGCTGGGTCTGGAAACACAGCAGAAAATTAGGCCAATATCCAAATCTTAGAAATCACATCAATAGGACATTGAGAATATGTGGATTCATATGGAGGGAAGACGTGTCTGTAATGCCTTGCAGCTTGACCTCTGGTTTGAGTATCATCACTTTCTCCCTTCAGTCTTAAAACTGGCTTCTCCATCTGCTAAAATGCCAGGACAGAAAAAGAGTGATTCATTGTGTACATATATGTCTCAGTTTTAAAGGTTAAGGCTAACGAATATTTCAACGTAACTTAAAATCTCAGGCTTCCGATCTTTAACCCATCTCTAATTTTGAGGTATTTGAGTGAGTCCTAGGTTACCCAATTCTTGCCTACCACACATTCTTCTGAAAAGATTTCCCAAGCAGTGTTACAAGTTATACCATACTACACCAGAGGAAACTTTACTCTCATTGCTATCAACCTCACAGAGCCCTTGTCTGTCTAGGACTGCACAGCAACCCTTGCAGAATCAGGAATTCACTCTTTGAGAGGCACTAAGAAGACGACTAAGTCACCCCACAACAGCATTTAGACACAATCTCAACTCCTCCCGATGTATTGCAGAGCCAACCCTTGGGCCTCCTCATGCTGTGGTGCTCACCAGTGCAGGTCAGAGCCTTGATGCCACCTTATGACCTCAAATTTGCATGGAAATTGGCGTCCTCTTGCATGGCTTTTCCACACATTGTGCTCACTTTCAAAAGGGTGCATCAGACTCCTACACAGGAAAGGTAACTCAGGCTCATCTTCACCACCTGCACAACTCCTATATTCCCTGAAAACCCCCCATGCTGGATGGACAAGTACACAAGCCCCACCAAAGTGCCTTCTAATGAGCAAGAGTAAACCTGACCCGGGGATGTGTGAGCAGCACCAGGGTTGGTATTCCAAAAGTATTTCCCTGGCCACTTTCCTCTTTGGTCACCTGGTCTTCTTCAAAGTTTCTCCTTGGTCTACTGGAGTGACATAAAAGACAAGAAAATCCTAAAAGAAATAATCTCAGAAGATTTCTTTTCATACCCAGTCATCCCAAACCTTACTGAAAAGCTCACCATTGCATTTGGACAATCTGTCCTCCAAAGTAAATCCAGCTCCAAAAGGGTGAAATATCTCCTAACTCTAGTCTCTCTCAAGAGCTGATAAACAAGAATTAGCTACTTCCTTCACTCATTTCCTCAGCTCTGAAAGATAAGCTGTATTATTCTCTGACTGCTTTTATTCAGTTTAAGAAATCATTTTGTCTTCCTTTAATCCCCCAGCTGTTTATTCTCTTAACTTTGTACTCTCCACAATCAGTAAAATGTGAATTCAGAATCCAAGTGCCTGTTGCAGAGCTGTGCTTGGTCCCAGCATCCAGCAGACCTCTAAACAGGTCCAAAAATGCCATGAACTTTTGAAGGCACATCAGGTGAAGCCTTCTCACCGGGAGGAGAAAGAAACAGTCTCCAATTGTTGCTAACCACACACACTTGCAAACTGATTTCATGTCTGTATCAGAAGGAAAAAGGAATCCCAATATCAAATGTTTGCAAATCTCTTTCAGATCTGACAGTCCCCTCAGGCTCAAACACTGAACTGAGGGATTTTGAAGTCCACCTTTAATCAAGGTGACAATTTCCTAAAAGCATAAGTCATTTTTCCTCAGCAAGAATAACGAGAAAATAAACTCTTTTCTATCAAGCTGGAAAGAGAGAAAGTAATGAGAACAGAACCTACAATAGCAGCAAAACCAGTCCAAGTTAAAACCACAAGTCCTGAAGCGAAACATGGGGAACCTTCTCCACTAAGGTTCTCCCACAAAGTCCCACCTTTTTCGCTCTGGACTAGCTCTAAACTTTAGATTTATGCTGCCCTAGGTTTTCCTGGACTTTACAGCAGTGAGGCTAGACCTTACCATGGATTTCCTCTGACTATTTACTACTTTATAGGTCACCTATATTACAGAAATATTCTTGCCTGTGAGGGTAGTGAGGCACTGGCAGAGGTTGTCCAGAGCATCTGTGGCTGCCCCATCCCTGGGGAGTCCAAGACCAGGTTGGGCAGGGCTTGGAGCAGCCTGGAAGTGGGATAGTAGAAGGTGTCACTAGCCATGGCAGGAGGTGGAATGAGATGATGTTTAAAGTCCTTTCCAACACAAATCACTTTATGATTCTATGATTTTTACACCCAGATTTGCTGCCCTTATCTCATCACCAGAAGCATACTTAAACACAGCATTTACAAATATAAAACCCTGCATGTCTACATGCTATAGCTGGCAAAAATGGTGCTGCATTTTCTGAACATGGCTTATAATCTGTCCCTCCATGCTTCATGGAATGCATTTTGGCAGTTATTAATTCTGCCTTTCAACATTGTCACAGGCCCACAGACCACAGATACTCCAGAGATGGGTAGTTAATGGGGAGCAAGAAAAACAGCCTTGGCATATGGTTAAACAAATCAGTCATCAGTTCACTGGGACATCTTTCATTTCCGTCACAGCAATCTGTTGGATCCCAGAACTGGTTTTTACGTGGCTCATTAGACAATAGCCTTTCTTGCTACTAGTTGGGTCAAGAGTCAAAATTGCTGTGTAATTTCAAGTCTCAGGGCACAAGGCAAGAGTTTTTCAGTCCTGGAGGGTGTTGTCCAAAGGGGAAAGAAAACAGAAGGGAAAGATTATGTGTGAGCAATTGAACCCTACTGAGCGGGAAAAAAAGTCGCTGGAACTGGGATTAGGCAAATCTGGTAATGGAAAACAAGAGTCCTGTTGGTAAATTGGCACTTGCACCTAAAAGATGTGTGTGGTAGGGAAAAGGAGCTCAAAGGATGAGTTAAAAAAGAGCAGAAGAGGAGATTAAACAGCATCTGAAGCCAAAAAATTATGGTTGGAACTTTTGGAGCATTTAATTCCTTGAGTTAATTAAGCACACGGTAATAGCAGTTGCTAAACAAGAACTTAAGTTCCCAACTTAATCAAAGTACATTATTGAAAACAATACAGAGCAACTTCAGTAGAGAAACCAGTATATATATCAAATCAAGCTAAATAGCTCAGTTATGATCATTATTAATAATAAATCATGGCCACTGTTTCTTTTGTTTGCCAACAACCAGCATAGTTTATGGCTCTGCACAAACCTAACCTATAGCATTTCAAAAAGTGTGTCCTCCTAAAATGATAATGTGTTAATAATCGATGCTGGGCTTTTTGGCAGGAATCAAAAAGCTCAAACGACTTGAAATAACATCAGCTAAAAATTATTTATTCTCCATCCCTAGTTGCAGAGAAAACAGAGGTTTTCTTGGCTCAGTTACTTCTCAATAGATTTCTGGTTTCAATTAAAATTTTAAGTCTGAGAAGTTAAAAAAAAAAAAAAAAGTTGAAGCAAATAAGAGATGGAAGAGAAGTCTCCATTCACTGAGTGTTTCTGCTTTTGGTTTTTTTCCCCCCTATTTTTACATAACCCTTCTGAGCTAAGAGCACAGCTTTAAGTACAAGTCTATTGTGTGGAGAGGGTTTTTTTTCTCCTTTCAACTAAAAAACAAATGGAGATGAAAAAAAGTTTCTCCTTTAAGTGAAGGAAGCTCGTGATGAGGGGTGTAATCTCAGCAAAGGCTGAGGAAGTGCAGAAAGCTGTGTATGAAACAGATACATGAACATTTTCCTATGAATGTGTCTAGTCCCTGGAAGTGTTCAAGCCAGGCTGGATGGGGCTTGGAGCAACCTGGTCTAGGGAAAGGTGTCGCTGCCTTGAGGGAAAATGGGGCTGGAAGGAGATGATCTTTAACATCCCTTCCAACTAAAATATTCCATGATTCTATGATTCCCTGATGAGAATAATTTTTGCTGTCCACAATAGAGGGTCCACTTGTTTCCTCAGGTTCATGCTGTCACTGCCTGTCTTTAGACACCTGATAATACCATTTTTGTAGTCTGCACCAAGTGAGTCCTGCATACAGGGGCTTTCAAATCAGTAATCATGCCCATTTGGGCCCATAATATTCCAAATAGCCAGGACTGGATTTGCCAGTAGCCCTTTCCTCTTGGAACAATTCCATCATACCAGGAGGCTCGGATGCCCCCTCGACAGTGGAGCACTGACCGATTCTGTGCCCTCCTCTCCCCACTCCTCTGCATCCTTTGCCGTGTGACAGGCGGATATAGAAGGACACCGGAGGGTCCCCCCCACCCCAGAGCGGGGCCACCGCGGGCCAGTGACTAATGAAATACCTCTGTATAGCGGCGGAACAGGCTGCCAGGCTCCCCCTGCCCTCCTCACTTTACCCTCCCACTCCTCTCAGAGCCCGGCTGTGTTAGCCCGGCTCACGGCAGCCGCGGGGACACCGCCACCCCACGGTACCAGAATGGGTGGGTACTCCCCTCGCATCCCCGACGCGCATCCCCCACGCACGCAGCCCTCTCATTACCCCTCCCGAGACCAGGGAAACCTGCACACCGGGGGTGTCCGAGTCGGGTGTGCCCTGTCTCCCCCTCGCCTCCCCGGGTTGGGCTCCCGGCGGCCAAGTGCCCTTTGAGCATCAGGCGTCAGGCCCGGGATTATCGGGGCCGTTTATTTGAAGCGGAAACGAATCGGAAATCCTTCTCTCAACTGCCTTTTGGAGACATAAATACAGCAGGCAGGGGCAGCGCGGGGAGTGCCGTGCCCGGTGTGGCGGTGGGATGGGGATGCAAACACACCGACACGCTCGCACTGACACACGCTCACACCCGGGGCAAGAGGGGGTGCCGGGAACCCGATTTCCCTTTGCCCTCCGGGGAAACAGGGAGAGGAAGGGGTGTGAGCATGAGTGCGAGTGTGAATGTGAGTGCGAGTGCCCGGCGCTGGGCAGGAGCCTTGCGCCAAGGCTGGGGCTGACAATAGCTGCCCGCGGCTGCGGGCTGCGTGTTACCCCCTCTTCCCAAAGCCGCCCCCCAGCCCGATGATATCGGCGATATTCAGCCTGTCCACAGTTGAACTCCGCTTCCACCCACTGTGGGGGCACAAGGGGCCACCGAGGTCCCGAGGGCGGCAATCACCGGCTTATTAAGAACCATTATCCAGCCACCGAGCGTGGTGGGGGTAGTGGCGGGAGGATGTCCCGCTTAGCTAATTACTACCCCCCCCCGCCCCATC
>VXBR01009598.1:212292-245679 GCA_013400215.1 Cisticola juncidis | reverse complement strand
AAGAAAAGGAAAAGAAATTACTTCTCATTATCTACACTACAATTCTTTCAGTTTCTACCCATAATTCTATGAGGTGTCAGTCTTCCCTGTTTTTTTTCCTGGAATAGTCAATTCCAAGATCTCCTCAGAGCATAATCATGCCTTTTCATCAAATGTGTGGGGTTTTTTGTCTAAAGTCACACACAAACATTCATATAGAAATAAATTACAGGTCACATTCTTAAATTTCATCATATTTGATTTTTAAAATCTAAAATTAATCTAATGTTAATGCCTACTTACTGTACTATTCATGAATACAAATGAATTTTCATTATGCATTTATTTAGTTATTGGCTCAGAAAGTTGTAGCTGATAGTTTTATGCCTAGAAGGGCACAATAATATTCACTTCAAACTTCACCTCCCCAAGCCGGGCTTACAGTTTTCTGCACAACTTCTCTGGATGCAGCTCTGTGTAAGGTACACATCCTGGGACTGTTCTGAACACCCAGATCTGCTGGGGCAACTGTTGGAGCCTCAGAAACCAGACTTGTGATGTCTAAACTAGGGAGAAAATGCCCAATAATACAATTTGTCACCTTTATTTCTGTGTAGGAATGGAATGGCAAAAGCCTAGCAGTTTTGTTTCTTGTAGAATCATGGCATCGCAGCGTAGTTTGGGTTGGAAGGGGCCTTAAAGAACATCTCATTCCAACCTCCTTGCTAGTCTTACTGTTTTTTCTTTAAACAAGCAAGCAAACAAACAAACAAACCAGTAATTAAAATTAATTTTTGCCACGATTGGCTGGAAATTGGAAAATACTTATGCCTTCCGACATTTTAGCATCATGCTTCCTGATTTGTTACTAGATCCTGATAATAATCTTTGTTAACAATTCAAAATTGCCATTACAAATTTTGATTATTGTGATTTGTATAACATAAGCCATGTATCCTTTAAGCCAATGACCCTATGAAAGGGATCTTTTCCTTCATATTCTTCTTTGCAGAAAAAGATGAAATATATTGTACAAGGAGTAGCTTTTCTTCTTGAGGATTTTGAGTGTTCCAATGTGCATCTGAGAATGAAGAATATTCTGAGCACATGAGCTGAGTGGAATTCAGTCCCTTGCCATTGACCGCCAAAAAACTGAGGCATTTTTTCATCCCAGAAATTTATTTCCAGAGGATGGATGTTGTGAATACAGCTATTCCAAGTGCTTATGAACAATTTCACCTTGTGTTTTTTATTGTGTTTCAGTAGAAAATAGACTGAAATATGTATCTACTAGTTTGGGTTTAGGCATTTAAAATTATATCCTGTATCACTTCAGCCTGAAAACTTTATATTCCCAGCCAAATAGAAACAGATAATGCAGAAGATTGGGGCAGGGGAAAGTAGCAACAGAAAATAACTATTAATATTTGAAATTCCTTGTTACCAAAGATAGGCTTTTTTCTCCAGTGTTTTATCAGAACCCAAATGACAGCAAGACAAATGTTTCTTTCTAAGTGAAATATTCCAATTGAAATATTCCACAATACATTTGCTTTCTCATGTGTGCGCTCACACAAATATTTCGTAGTTCAAGATTTCACTAGTGCACTCTGTTAAGACTTTTGGGGGTTTTTTTGACATAGTTGATGTTAGCGGTTTAGCAGGATTAGACATGGTGTAGCACAATTGCTGACTATGTAGGAGGCAAAATGTTGTATACAAAAGGGGTAAAACCAGGAGTAAAGTCAGGGTATCATGGATTGTGTCCTGAGCAAATTTCTGTGGCAGGAAAATTTGCAAAGGACAAAATATTTGGGGAAATGTGATTTTAAAAGAAGTTGTTGATCACATTTATGTGCACAAGTGGATGATGGCTTTATGCTTGTGCAAAATCATGGCATGTCAAGAAGGGGAAGTCTTATGAAGCTAGTCAAGGTCAAGAAGGATCTCACAGAGAACCACTGGAAGAAGAAATGTCTGTTTTTCCCCCTCTGGAGGTTTCCCTGTCCCCGTGTGCTCCTGTTGGGACATTCTTCCTCACAGGCATAGCACTAGTGCCACAGGTTAACCCTTCCCCTGTTTCCTTGTTCCACAAGAGCTTCAGCAGCTGTCTAACCAGTAATTATTCCCCAGGAAATAAGGATTCTGTGCCAGCACAGCAGCCTGACTGACCTGAGTTTCTGAGATTTCAAGGTTTCCATGCTGGACTCTGCCGGTGTTCCATGCACCTACCAATATCTCCATGAAGTTGTGTAAAAAACTCTGTAAACATTTATTATTTCTGCTGGTGCCTCACAGGCTGGGTGAACATATTAATGATCTCTGCATATGGGAGGCTCCAGGGCTGCTATTAACAGTATTTTCAGCTGTGTAGCCTCAGAATTCACCAGGATAACGAAAGCTTGTTGTTTTCCACAAAAAACTTTTGTAAAGGAAAAAAAGGAAAAGCTGAAACTGCAATGCTCTGAATTGTTGAGACACTGAAGCTTTCTGAGCAATGACCAATGATAATATCACCTTTCTAATCCTTTTACTGTGCATCATGAAAATAAATAGTGATCGTGTTGGTTTTGGAGCAGAATGCAAACAAGGGAAATCATGTTTAAAATGAGATACTACAATTATCCTTCTTATTCTCTTTCAATTTTCTTTGCACAGGCATTGGGAGATATTTTTAAAGTCATCTCTTAACTGCTATTATTTTGGTCCATTTCATAATACATTTTGAAGCATAAATCCCACAATTTTATTCTTTCTATTCTGTCAGCCCTTTGAAGCTATGTAGTGTAAATCACAGACTAATGTGAAATGAACTAATAAATTGGTACATAATAGGCAATTTCTTTGTATCTGCTGAAGTATTTCACCTGCACTAATAAATACATATACTGAATATTTGTAAGTGGCTTTTGAAGAATGCAAATTCAGAAACCTACACTTCTGGAGAAATTTAAACTCTTGACGTTCAGTGCTTGAGAAGACACAGGAGTTTGGGCCTAGATCATTTTGTTTGTTTTGTATTTGTTTCCTGGTTATAAAAACACAGTTACCTGTAGCCATGGAATTCATTTGGGGAAAGAAACTCCAGGTAAGCACGGCAGAAAATAATCTCTTTATGATGACCTTGTGTCAGCACCAGTACAAAACTCTCTTCACAGCTGAATGCTCTAGCCCTGGGGATTACTAATGATGGAAAGTAATAGCTTTTAAACTTCTAGTCACCTGAGCTGTGTGTCACATACATTTATTCCCGTCGGAATTTTAAAAATGCATTTATGCGGTATCTTTGGGGATGTTTTCAGAACAGCAGTATCACCTTGGTGATAAATTCCCATGAATTTCAGGCACATTGCAGTAAGACACTTGGTGATGAATTACCTCCAGGGAGCCCAGGAGCTCAGAGCTGCACATGACAATCTAGAAAACATTGGTCAATCTGTGTCGTGTACATCCAGTAAAATACTCTCTGGAAGCGCTCAGGGAAACAAACCAGCAAAATATATAAAAGAATTTCCCATTTGTTTCTGTTCAGAGATACAGATAAAAAGAGTCACATGGATAATGAGGAGAAAACCCCAAAGATTTATAGGCTTAAAATACAAGACATATCTCTTTCTGCACATATGTTCCATACTAAGCACTGCCCTGTGCCCTGGCCAGCCTAGATTTGAGACACCAAACCCTGAAGATTCCAGGTGTTGTTTCCTTTGGAAGGTTCTACATCACCTTACTCCACATGCAAGAAACCAGTGATATATTTATAGACATTTCTGATATGTTTTGATATCTAATGCTCATTATTACTGCCAGACACAGTGAAAACATGAAGCAGAGAGGCAGTGTAGTGCCGGAGGTACTTATACCACAGAATGATTTGGTTTGGAAGGGACCTTAAAATCATCTCATTCCACCCCCTGCCATGGGCAGGGACAGCTCCCACTATCCCAGGCTGCTCCAAGCCCCGATTTTAAACTTAGCCTTGGACACTTCCAGGGATCCAGGGGCAACCACAGCTTCTCTGGGCACCCTGTGCCAGGGCCTCCCCACCCTGCCAGGGAACAATTCCTTACTAATTTCCCATCTAAATCCATGTTCTTTCAGTTTAACTTGTTGCAGTTTGGGTGGGCCTGAGGTGGAGTGTACAGCTACGTGGCTGCACTGCAAGATAGCTACATGATGCTATATGAGAGTTACTTCATGTATTCAGTCCTTAAGGAAAGAAAATTATCTACTTTCAGTTGACTTATATTTTGTTTTAGCTATTTTTGAAATTTATCGAGACAGTGGGTTTTTTAATCTCTAGCTGGAAGTGGATGATTAGTCACAGATGAACAATTGGCATGGGAAAAAACAAACCCAGAAAATGTGCATTAGCAAGTACAGAATTCAATAAAGCAAATAAGTGTATAATATGGTTGTATGTAAAGGTTTTAGTGAAGCATTTCATATAATGGCTCATAAAATTTACCCTGGAATGTATAACTCAGGTCAATTGGGAAAAGCATGAAGAGAAAATTACCAGAAGATCATTAAAAAGTGCCATGATAAACAGTAATGTGCTAGGGTGTTGTAAGGTTGCTGTTGGGAAATCGAAAGGATTAACACTCACTGTCAAACACTCAGAAACATGAGCTGTGTTCTGTTACGAGCTTCTAGGCAATTTTTTTCTTCTATCTATATACAGCAAATATCACTGTGATAAAGAGCATCGAAAGCCCTCCCAGTGTCTGGAGGGTGCTGTCCAACCTTTGGGCTTATCAGCAACTTATCAATAAACCTGTCTCCACTCTTACTTTCTTTCTCAAGCTACTTCTGTCTGTCAAGAACCAGACTTTGACAGCAATTAGCACAGTGCTATCACTGAAGACTACCCTCTCCTTTGTAATATTGAAATCTTGTCTTTGGCTCTGACAGTAAAGCTAAAAATAATAATCTGCTTCCAACAAAACCCTTCTCGTGGGATTACATGTGAAAACAGAGCAGGTACACTCTGCTGGTTCCTTCGCGAGTAAAACAAAAAGTCACCACAGTTGGCAAGTGACAATTTTTTGAATTTTAAGATGTCCCCACGGCTGCTTCTGTCTGAAAGGGCTGATTATTGACTGCTGCAGATTTCATAATTTTTCTGAGGCTGAGACAGTTTAATTTTATCTGCTGGGAAAAGTGATGAAAAGAAAACAACCCACCTAGTGGAACCAGCAGAGGCACTCAGAGGATGATGGAACATAAAACAGCACAGCATATATGGTCAGGTGGTTTAATGATACAGTTTTGTTATTTTGTGGTAATTAATGTCACTTGCATGAAAGCTCATCCCTAAAATATATTGATTTACTCAGAAATTATCTGCTCCAATGGTACCCTCAGGGACAGCTGTGAGTAATAACAAAGGGAAGAGATGCTGGAGCTGGATGGATATTCAGACAGATGGACAGACAAGTGATTTACATGAGAGTAGGGTATATAGGTACAGTCCTTCTAATTAAAGAATAATTTCTCATATTGTGAGACTAACATGGAAACTCTCTCTCCTCTGCACTCATTCTGCTGCTTGTGAGATCATTACCTTTATGATTCTATGTTCCCTTCTCTTTCCATCTCAGATCTATTATGTGACCGCTTTTGTTAATCTTAGGTTTTTTTTGTTTGTTTGTTTGTTTTTTGGTTGTTTTTTTTTTTAAATTCTGCCCTCATTGCCAAAAATTAGAGAGGTATTTGCCCACCAAAGAATAGTTTTAGTGAAGTAGAGTTATTTCTCATCCTCTGAGGAGCTGTCAGCACCCTTCCTTGGATTTGTTGCACCCAGATATTCAAATTGAAGAAAATAATCATGGGCAGTAGCCTTTTTATTTTTGTGCTACTACAGGGTCACAGAGGAGCTGTACACCAGATTCTGTGCTGACCTTGTACTGAAATCACTAGCAAAGTCTGCAGTGGAAAATAGTTTTAATTTTAAGCCGCTGGTGAGGGGCAAAGGGGATGGTTCACTGTCATTAAGAGCAGGGACTATTTGTAAGAGAGGAATGCCATTAAAATGTCAAAGGGTTTAGTTCATCATCACCATGAGATGAAAAGGGTTTTAGAATGAAGCACACAAATTTTACAGCATTGTTATTGACACAGTCAAACATTGCAGGAGTTTTGCAGGAGTTTGACAGCAAGGCACAGGCACAAGGTTTCACCTGGGAAGTAGAACTGTGGGCAAACACCCACGAGGTCTTTCACCTCCTCCAGTCCTCCTCTGCACCTGAGAAAAAGTGATGCCGCTTGCTATGATGAGCCTCAGCAGGAAACAGAAGCCATCCTGCTCATCCTTCCCAGCCTTGAAAGACACTGAATCAAAGTAAACTCAGTTTCTAATTCCAATTGTTTTGTTCATGTAGGAGCCTTTCTCTTATTGCTCTGGCTAAATACACCCTGGCATTTTTGTGTCTCATCCAGATTGCAGGGAAAAAATGCTGAAACATGCTCCCTTTGATACTGGAAAATAAAAAACATGTGAAAGAGAATAACAAGATGTAACTGATATGTCAACGAATGAAATAAATGAACTGGAGAGCTGGTTGTTTTTTCACTTCTCTTAGACTTCCTGATCATCTCTATAACAACTTAATAGTAAAACCCTATATCTAATGAACCCATATAATTGCTATAATATCCATATAATTACTACTGTTCCAAATCCTAATTTATTGGAATTCCAGCATTCCCCTCATCCCCTTTATTTTTCTCTGTCCTTACTGGCCTATAGTTTAAGTTGTATGTTTATCTCCCAAAAAGGCTTTAAAACCATAATATATTCATGTAAAAAGAGATCATAGTGACAACTGAAAAGATCTCTTGAAGTGCATCTCTTCTAGTAGTCTTGTTCAAGCTGTGCTACATTATTTCTTTGTCAAAGAGTAAGAAATGCACAGTGTGCCCTCTGAGCTCCTTGTCTTTAGGGACTGGGGAGTATAAAGCAGAGTGAACTCTGATATCACAAAGATTTCAAGATAAACATATTTAGCAATTATCTTCAGTATTAAAGGGAAAGATCAAGCAAAACTAATCAATTTTTCCAAATCAGAGGTTCAAACTCATTAAAATAAAAAAGAAAACAATCAGAAGCCTGCCTTTATTCTTCCCAATACCATCCACATGGCCATTTTCCGTCTAGATGTTCTTGTCAAGAAAAGGGGAACATCAGAACATTTCTCATGTCAGCATAACATCAAAGCAGTGCAATTGAAGCCAGCCCAGGGAACCCTTGTGTAAAACTGGTCCAAGTTAAACCATCAAAAATCAATATTTTGAAAACTCTGGAAGGAGTTCCATTTCCCCCACCCTGATGGCACTTTGGCAGGTACACACCAGCCCCAGCTCTCACAGCAGCTCAGTGACAGCATCACCTCTTTTCTGAGCCTGCAGAGGTTCCCACAACTGGTATTTGCAGAACTGCACACATGGACAGTAGAGGTGTGTCAGAACCATGCATTATGCATGTAGGTTACTAGCTATTACCTGTGCTGGAGAAATTCTGCTGCACTTTGGTGGGGGTTTGACACCAGCTCCAGCATGACGGTGTTGTCAGCAGCCTGACAATTTTCTCACAGACTCATCCTTTTGAGGGCTCTGTGCTAACCCAAGGTATTCAGGAGAGCACAGGTGGCGAATTTAGATGTTGGTGTGAATATTTTTGAAGGCAAGTCTCATAAAGAACAAACACAGTTTGTTGCTTTGCTGGGCTAACCTTGAGCACCTTGTTTTTTGAACAAGATTTATGGTCTCAGTGTTTATGGGTGGCTACCTTTGAGCAATATTATGTGTGTAAAGTGCATTTAGGCTATCTACTTCAAAAACTTCTATTACTTAGGAAAAGTCTGAAGGTGGGAATACATAGTCTAAAGCAAATGATTGGCCATTTTTTAAATGAAATCTTTGCCTGCCTAATATTTTTTTATAAAAGGATTTTGTGATTGTGCATCAGAAATGACAAAAATCTATCAGTCACATCTAAGCTGTTTGCAAATCTAGAATGCACAGACACTACAAACAACTGTGAATTGCTCTCTGTTTTGATTGGTCTATTGACTTCACAACTTATTGACTCTCTTTTCTTGATGAAACTTGATTTTGTGTTAATTTTTTTTAAAACACTCACTTTCATTCTGGATTTCATGTGCTTTAAATGGCCTCCCTCAAGTCTCTATTATATTAGCTAAACCATATTATAAAACCACAGAACTAAAGGTCTTCTACACACTTATTTGATGACTTGAGGTTTTGAGGAAGCAGTTGTCTATTGTTGCACTTCCTGAATCAATGCTGTTCCAAAGGAGTCACTGAGTTAATTTATGCTTTTAATCCCATGGTGCTCATTGAGTCTGGCAGCTGTGGAGAAGGTCAGGGGAGGTAAAGCTGTGTTTCTTAAGCTGCAGTAGCTCTGAGAAAACCTGGGTCACTCTAATTATTGGCAGTCCAGGCTCAGCATCCTGCCTAGTGCTTCAGAGAGCCCGGCAGTCCTGTGCACCTGGGGAAAATTAAACACAATTTTTGTGTCATGCACTTGCAGGGATGGAGTGGCAGTCACCTGGAATGCAGCTGGATTTGCCTTTGAATGAAATCCTCTGAAGTGAAGCAGCTTAACTGCCTTTTGTCAATAATAACACCTGCTACATGAATCAGTCACCAAATGGGCCTGACCATGCATGGCACATCTACGACATTTTCCTTGCCAAATGGAGCCCTTGGCAGGACAAAGGAGCTCTGTGCCCTGTGTGGGTCGAGTTTCTGCCTTCCTCTTGTAGTGGCATCTGTATTCTGCCCAAAGGCAACCCAACAGCTGATAAATTCTTCAGTTTTGGTTACATGAGCTGAGCTCTGCACCTGGAACTTGTTGTGCCCACGTGTTCCAAACAGTCTCGGTTGCTGAGAACATTTTCCTAATGATCAGCCTACCATTTAGGTTCTTTCATAGATCCCTATTTTTCTGAGTGTCTCATGGCCTTCACAAATTGTCCATTATATAACAGTTGAGTTTCTGGCCCTGCCTCACCTTGAATTAATTACTGTATTTCTGAAATGCGACTGTGCTTGAAAATGTTAAACAAATGGTGCTAGACATTATTTACACTTTGAAGGGAAATATTTCCATCCAGGCATGTGGGAATCCTTCAATATTATTTTTTTTTTAAAAAAGGGCATAGTATTTGAAATAGTGAAGACTAACACACCCTGACAATTTCTGGGTTAAGCTGCTCCTCTGAGTAGTTTGTTCCTTGTGACTTCAGAACAATGAATTGTGTAAAGATGGTTAGTTAAAAATAAAATATACACTCCATTATTATTTAGATAGAGCCTGAATTTACTGAAACAGAGTAGCACTTGGTTATATTAAACATATATCTGAAACGAGGGAAAATGAGTTCATGTTGTACATGTACTTGCTTCAAAAGAATCTTCAATACTGTTAGACTAAATATCCAGAAGCAGACACTTTTGAAAATGTTTGTGAGCAAGAATTGTGACTAGAAGCAGAAAATAATCTGAATTTACTCTCCTCCTCCCTAGTTTCTATTAGTAATGATGTAGAACTTCACGTACAGAAATAAACCTTGAAGAAACCTGAGCTTTTAAGTGCTTTTCATCATGTACAGGCTCACTCTTTCTTTTATTTTTCAAATAATGAACATAATTTTATGACATGCATTTCACATATCTTATAAAGAACAAAATACTGCCTCAATTAGAGAGACACTTGAGCTGCAAAAAGACTTAAGTGTTCAGCATTCATTGTCTTCCTTCAGGCTGTGAGGATAACCTCTCTCCTGATGGTAATTGTTTTCTGCATTTATCACATTCATTTTCCCTCTCTCTCAAAATATGGCTGAAGAAGGATGAAAGAATAGAAATAGCTTCTGCAAGAGGGATTGAGCAAGCCTTATCCTCAAATATTACACAGCATTCCACAAAACTGTAAGAGTCATCCTCTGCATTAATAGTATTGGCTGCCTGCATAATGTTTGACTAGAAAATGCTACACTTTATGAATTTAAAACTGTGCCACTGAAAGTTAAAGGAATACCTGAATTAGATGCACATTTAATTTTTTATTAGTACATTTGCATGATGAATCTGTTATAGGCAATATTATCAGAAAAATGTAGTTATAGACTTACAGGATGGTTTAGGTTGAAAGGGACTTTCAAGATTACCTCTTTCCCCTCCTCCAAAGGCAGGGACTCCTCCCACTGTCCCAGGCTGCTCCAAGCCCCAGTGTCCAGCCTGGCCTTGGACACTGCCAGGGATGCAGGGGCAGCCACAGCTCCTCTGGGCACCCTGTGCCAGGGCCTCCCCACCCTCCCAGGGAACAATTCCTTCCTAATACCTAATCCAAATCTGCTCACCTTCAGTTTAAGGCAAATACCCTCTTGTCCAGTCACTGCACACCCTTGTAAAAAATCTCTCTCCAGAACCCCTTTAGGTACAGGAAAGCTGCTCTAAGGTGGTGTCTAATATTTCCACTTCCTTATTTCCAACTTAATTTGAATTAAGATCAACAAGAATTAAGAATTAATTTGAATTAAGATCAACCTTTCAGAGACCACAATATATTAGAATCCTGCAGTACATACTAACTTTGAGATGCAAGCTGATGAATTCAGAAGAGAAAACAAAGGGGCATGAAAGAAACCACTGTAGCCAGGGGTGAACACAGACCTGATGGCACTGCAGAGGCTAGAGAAAAAAAACCCTGTATATCTCTAAGAGATTCCTAGATCTGGCAAAATTCCTGACCTAAATGATGTGCAGGTACAGAAAGGCTGCATAATGTTGTCTTCTAGTTCGGTGGGGAAGTCCAAGCATAAGGGACACCCACAGATGTGCAAAGCACACATTTGACTGCATTTCAGAATCAGATGGGCTTCCGATGATGACTTGCACTCCTCATCCACGTTATTGTGTCAGAACAAGGCAGGTAGGACAGTGCACTGGAGGAATGTCCCTCATCTGGTGGGCTGGGTGCTGCTCACAGCCTCGGTGACACCAGCAGACCCATTATGCAGTGCCATTGTGGTTTTCCTTTAGATCTCCCCAGGAATGAAGGGGCAGATTTCTGCTCCTCTTGCAGAGAGAAGAGGTAGATTTCCCTCTGCCCTCTGCCATGGCTATCCAGAAGGGTTGTATGGGTGCTCCCATCCTCACTGCTGTCTGTCAGGTCAGTCTCACACCTGCATGTCCACTTGTGGTGGCCACTACAAGGATGGACCAGAGTGGAAAGGATACCATCAAAGCTGAGGGCACAAGGGAGAAAAACCCCTACAAAGTTTGTACCTCAGTTACCACCTTCCCTGAGAACCTCTTGTGGCATATCCTCTCTGGCTTGCAAATAAATCTGACGTTTTTCTTGGTGTCTCATGTTTCTCACCTTTTATCTAAGGCCTGTTTTTCAAGTATTGGAATTGCAAAACCAAACAGTGTTTTCTAGGTAAAGAAGCATAGTAACACAGAACGTATTAGCAAGCACTGAGCTTTCATTGTACAGAGAATTAACTCTTTGGTCTTTGTTTCATTGTCAGCTGCAAGGAATAATTAACATCAGACAAAGAACCAGTGCCACTGTAAGGAGTAGCACAGCTGAGATCTCTTGTCTCATTTGCAATTATGCCTGAAGCTAACAGGATCACATAGCAGGCTGAGATCCTGCATAATTAGTTAAGAGACTTCAGTGTAATAGGAACAGAAAAAAAGGTCATGGTGAAGAGGCAGGCAGAGATGCCAGTCATGCAGCTGTGCCTGCTTCTGCATTTTGCAGTCTGTGTAGAAAAATGTCCCAGGCAAACCTGAGCACTTAACCATGATAAAACCCATCACACCTGCACACACCTGGGTGAGGCTGTGGTGCCCTGAGGCGGGCAGGGAAATGGTGCCCCTTTGCTCCTCCTACTTCTGCAAATGTATCTCAAACTGCAGTTTGCACATCCAGACACTCCTTTCTCTTCCTTGTTCTCTCACCTATCCTCACCACTGCCCCCTAACTCCAATTTAATAAAGGCTGTGGATTAGTATTCATGGGAATGATCTTTCTTGCTCTCAAAGAAACTAATTCTCCTGCATGCAATCAGATTGTTTCAAGATGAAAACAGATAAAGAAGGTGCCCCTGTGAAATACCTGGGATGTGCATTAAGGCACATTGACTTTTGAAATAACTTTGGCCAGAATTGTCACATATGAATGAGTCTTTCTAGCAGGTTGGCTATAAAATTAATTTAAGCTAATTTAGGTAGGGGTAACTCATCTGCTCAGAGCCAGACCATACTTGTTAGAGACTGAGAGATCTGGAGAGTTACAGGACTGCTGAGGGATTAAGTTCAGATGAAGATCAATCCTCTTTCCCCTTCCTTCCCTCCATGATGAATATTCAGTCCGAATATATTAGATAAAAAGCAATAAAACCAAATTCTGTGCTGCACAGGGTTGGGACATCCTTTTTGAATGGTAGGTACTGACTCAGCCCATGCTGTTTTTGGCAGTGATGCTCACAGCTCACAGAGCCTCGTGGTTGAAATAGCTTCAGGGGTGAGCCCAGCCCTGTCTTCTTCCACCCTTGCCCCTGTTTCTGTGTGCTCTGGAACACGGAGAGAATGGCAAGCCAACACCACAGGGAAGCTCAGAGACCCTGAGGCAGAATGGGAACTAGAGTCACCTTAAGTGTGACTCTACCAGCATTACTTATCTGTTCCTAAAAATCTCTTCCAGGAGTCCTGCTGATGGGAGCTCAATTACTGCTGGGCAGCCAGGGAAGGACTGCTGAAACCCCACCTTTTCCCACTGCTGAAGTGTAAGCACAAGGGTCTGTGTAAGATCCTTTGGGATCAGGGCTGGTACAATCCGTATTTTTACTGGAGATCCAAAGGAGAGGCCCCTGGGAGAGATGATAAATAGAAAAAGAATAGGTTATCAAAAGCCTCTCCCCAGCACAGCCTGATGCACAAGTTCCCTGGTTTGAAGTCTGTTACACTGGCCAGGGAGAATCAGTCCAGACTGTCTCGAGACAGTGACGGAATGCTAATAAGCCTTTGGCTGTTCAATCAAAACATTCCTTTACTGCAGTTCAGGAGATGATCTGGGCTGCAAAACTGTCAATACATTCACTAGATTCACTGTGGCATCAGGATACAACCAAAAGTATCATCTGTATATGCAGAGGGCTCAGAATAAGGGAAAAAAGGCAGCTTCAAGAGATTCCTCAGTAATTTACCAACAAATTGTACCAATGGACATTTCCACAAGACAGTGCAAGACGATTTTAGCACCACTTGTGAAAGATATCAGGTGACAATCAGGGAGTGTTTCTCTGAGCCCTGGTGATACAGAGCTGTCGTGTGAGTGCCTAAAAGGAGCACAGCACACATCAAAAATCACACCACCACTCACACTGGAACATCAGTGACACGTTTAACTCTCCTTCAACCTAAACAAGGTCCTTAGTTCTGTGAAGTGGTTGCTTGATACCCAGGTGTTTGCTCATCTGATTATTTCCTGGTAGCATCAAAGGCAGCCCTTTCCTTCAGTATGATGTGGATGCTAGACCACTACCCTACATCTCATTGTGGAGTTTTAGCACTCCCTTATCTGACTTCAGGAGAATATTCATCCATTCAGGCAGTCTAAATGCATGACAGACATGAATCTGAATAGAAAGAAACCCACTGGAGAAGAAGTTCCGCACAAATGTGTTTTTTTTTTTGTTTGTTTGTTTTTTTTTTTTTTTCTTTTTTTTTCAGCCTAGAGGAATGCTTGTGCCAGAGGCGAGGGAAAAAGATTGCCAAACCTTTCGAGTTCAAGTGCAGTGTTTTATGCCAGGAAGGGATTAACTGGGACATGTTTGCTGAGCCATTCCTGCTGCCCACTCCGTGTTTGCACATGTAAACTGTGCGTGCCATTCAGTCAGCTCAGCTGCTGAGCTGGGACCAGGGGCGAGTTTTCCTCCACCACATCACACCCAGCCCCTGGGCTGCTCTGGTTTGGAAGCCTGGCTTTGGACTCCCAGAAATATTTGGGGAATGTGACCGTTACTGAGTGAAAAAGCCACTTGTGAATAGCTGGTCTCACTGCCACAGCTGAACAACGCTTTCTGTCACGGCTCAGGAGCTGGAAAGGAGCAGGGAGGTGGAGCAGTTGATGCAGGTGGTGAGTGGCATGTGCTATATATGTATATTATATAAATATTGGGTCAGATTTTTCTGGAAGCCACTCTGACTCCCACCTTTGTGAACCAGAAAACCTCCTCACTCATTCTGGTCACTGGTCAGCAATGGCTCCTGAAAAATATGAAAATGAAATACTTGCAAATCCCTAAGTAAAGGGGAAAATGGCTTTAAAATAAAGAAGCACTTCTGACTTTCAAGTAATGCTGCCCATTTCCATGCAAGTTTCTAAGGAAAGGTAACTGGGGACAAATTTTTTAGCACAACCATTTGTGACTGGACAAATGGGGAAAGGGTTTTAAACTAAAAGAGGGTCAGTTTAGATTAGATATAAGGAAGAAGTTTTTTACAGTGAGGCTGGTGGAACACTGAAAGAGGTTTCCCAGAGAGGTGGTGGCTTCTCCATCCCTGGAAACAGTCAAGGTCAGGTTGATGGGGCTCTGATTGACCTCAGAGGTCAGGGTGTCTCTGCCCATGGCAGGGGGTTGAACTGTTTGGCCTTTAAATGTCCTTTCCCACCTAAACCATTCTGTGAATCTATGGTAGCAAACTGGGGGCATAAATAAGACACCTACAAAGGTGCACTGTTCTCCCCATCCTCACCAATTTTTCTTAAATGGAAGAAAATTATATCAGCATACATCAGAAGAACAGCTAGATTAGTTTGATGAACTTAATTAACATCTTTGTAATACTACCTCCACTTTTCTCTCTCTATTCTCAGATGAAATATATGACACAACCTGTAAAAAATGCATTTATATATAAAAAATATGTATGTAAATTTTTACATATCCATATTTACACAAACAACCCATGCTTTAATTGCTTAATCAAAAATTCCCTGTTAGTGCCTTTTCACTCTTAGAAAGAAGCTGTGAATACACAGTTTAGAGAAGCTGTGAACCTCTTATAGTAGCATGAGTCACATGTAATAAAGGAATTTCTCCAAGTCAAAAATAGTAGAGGCACATCCTTCAAGAAAAAAAAAAAATGAGGGAAGAGCACCAATTGCTCTTTCTCATCCCCCAGAGCTGTAGCTGCATCATAGAACCCACCAGACTTCTCAAGCACAAGCTGCCCTCAGTGGAGCCACAAGAAGATGTCAGAAATCATCTCCTTATTTTCCATGTGCCTTGGCATAATTTCCAGAAGGATCGGCTCTATCTTCCCACAGGCACTGCCTGCCCTCTAGTTCCTTGGACATCCCTTGATTCCCCTATTAAAAATCAGGGTTATGTTTCCTCATTTACAGTCAGTGAGACCTCCACCAGACTGTCATGACTTCTCAGATATGATAAAGAGTGGCTTAGCCGCTTCCCCTGGCAGTTCCCTCATGGCCTGTGAGTGCATCTTGTCAGGTCCCATGGTCTTGGGAACCTTCAGGTTCCTTGGATGGTCTGCAGCATTATCTCTTCCTGCACTGGACAGTTCTTCAGCCCCTTCCTTCACCTTCTGCACCTTGGGCACTGCAACTGGAGCACTTCTTGGTGAGGCAAGTGTTTGAGTATCTCAGCATTCTACATGTCCTAGGTCTCTGATGTTCTTCCCCAGCGGTCCCACAATTTTCCAACTTTTCTTTTTGTCACCAACATACCTATAGAAATTTTTATTGTTGCCCTTGATGTCCCTGGAAAGATTTAACTCTATCAGGGCTTTACCTTTCCTAGTCTGATCCTGGACAATGTCTCTGTATGCCTGCCAAGCTAGCTAGTGATTGCTTCCACACTCTAGAGATTTCCTTTTTGTGTTTTCTGTTTGCCCAGGAGCTCCTTGTTCACCCATGTAGGACTTCTCGCATCTTTGTCTGATTTTTTCTTTGTTGGGATATTTTGCTCCTGAGTTTGAAGGAGGTGATTATTGAATATTTATCAGCTTTACTGGGCCCCAATTCCCTCCTGGACTTAAACTTAACATACTTGACCAAGCAGATCCCTGAAGAGACCAAATTCTCCTCTTCTGAAGTATAGACCATTGAACTTGTGTTCAGTGGGTCCTCACCACTCAAAGGATCTCAAATTCCACCGTTTCACAGTCCCCACAGCCCCTCTTGGTAGGTTTAGTTTTTGGGAAGTCAGGAAGAAAAGGTAGGGGAGTTTAGTTATTAGGAAGGAATTGTTCTCTGAGAGGGTGGGGAGGCCCTGGCACAGGGTGCCCAGAGGAGCTGTGGCTGCCCCTGGATCCCTGGCAGTGTCCAAAGCCAGGTTGGACACTGGGACTTGCAGCAGCCTGGGACAGTGGAAGGTGTCCCTGTCCATGGTAGGGGGTTGGATTACATAATCTTTATTTTTTTCCCAACCCAGCCCATGGTTCTCATTTGGTGTGGTTGAAGTCCTCCTCGTGGACTTGTGAACACAAGGCTGCTCCTGTCTGTCCACAGAGGGGCTCACCGACTCTTCCTGCAGTCTGTGGCACACCCTGCCATCCTGTCACCTGCCTGTGACCCTGTGGCACATCTCTGCTACAATGTCACCCATCCCTGCCCTCCCTGTGAGCTTTATCAGTGAACTCCAGCTGGTCTTTGGTTAGAGATGACACCCCCCCTTGTCTCCTCCTGCCTGTCCTTCCTAAAGAGCATGTGACTGAGGCTCCCCTTCCCCAGAAACTTTAGAAGGGCAAATCCATCCCAGCAGAACCTCGTGCAAGCCACAGTGAGTCAGGCCATAGCACCTACATCATATTGTCTGACACTTTAATCAGAAAATACCATGTATCCCTTTTTAGGGGCCCTTTGGTCTTGCTTCAATGCATCAC
Source organism: Cisticola juncidis (assembly GCA_013400215.1). NCBI lineage: Eukaryota > Metazoa > Chordata > Aves > Passeriformes > Cisticolidae > Cisticola > Cisticola juncidis. The sequence goes on along the minus strand of VXBR01009598.1, from coordinate 228,753 downwards.
ATGTATATTTAATGTAGTCTGTGTACTTGAGTGCGTTTATTGTGGCCAAGGCAGCATAATGCATTTCTCCACAGCCTCTACCGACCTCTCACAGCATCCCAGAAAACAAATACATTCATTTAGCCTGCTTTTGATTTTCCAGTCTGATGCAAATGCTTAGCGACCTTTCCTAGTGTATTTTGAAAGTTGATTTCCTCCATCTAGTGAGAAGTGTGCCTGCTGACCCATCATCTGATGTGTGCCCTCGGATAACTGCAGCCTATCTGTTGGCAAACCAGAGAAAGAAATATTACTGGGACAAAGAGGCTGTGCTCTGGCCATTCTCCCCACCTCCTGTGCCCCACCTCCTGTGCCCCACCTGTGTTTCACCAGGTGATTCATGCTTCCTGTACACACCCACACACATGGAGCCTGATTCCAGTTTGATATAAATAACATTAAAACCCAATTATTCTTACCCACATACACCGGTAAAATATATTTTGCTGCACTCCTAGCAAGATAAATTGTGAGAACAAGGCATGTTTCTATGTTCTCCCATTCAGAGGAATTTAAAAATACTTATTTACAATGATATATGTACCACTGAAAGTAAATTTGCAGTAAGTGCAGTATAAAGCTGCACAACAGTTTTGTGCAATTTTACATTTTATATTTTAGATTCTTAATCTAAAGCCGTTTTCTGCATTCTAAAGTGTATTCCTCTAATAAGAAAATTATGCAAATTATATAAAAAAAGACTTTGGGATCAGGAAAATTATTTTTATTTAGTCCTATTTAAAAATTATCTTCTAATTTGCCTTAATTTCTAAGATGAAGTGATGACAGGTCACTTAGTAATAACTAAGTTAACAGATTGACCTCCTGCTATTAAATCCAAGACATAAAATAACTGTCTTTGTGCTTACCACACAGAAGTATCAGAGACTACTGATTTTGTGATGATGTAGAGAGTTGATACTTGTGTTAATCACTTAGGTTCATCAGCAACAGATATGGGAGGATGGACATTGATAAATAGTTGCTATTCTGAAGAGATTTACTTATTATTTTCTCTCGTTGTCTTCACTAGAATTCCTGGGGATATTTGTTATGAGGAATATGAGGAATGTGAGGAAACCTCACTTTTCAGCTCTTCAGGAAATGTCCCCACGTTTCGAGAAACAGTTGTAATTTACAACCAAAAGTCAGAAAGCTTCAAGATGCAGAAATTTATGACAGAAGTGCTAATATTCAGCCTTTATTCTCCAAAAATAATCCTCTTCTTGTGTGAAGCATTGTATTCTCATTTTGACTGGTAGAGATATATAATGAGGGAAAATTGCAATTTTGTGACTTTTCTGCTGAAAGACAACATACTGTACTGAGTGTTGAGTGTTCAGACTGCATGTTGGGCAGACATTATCATAGTGAGTGCTTGTGGATAGTTTTTGTCTCTAGAAGATGATTTCTGGAGAAAGGATACAAGCTGAAACCATTATGAAACAAATGGAAGTGTATTTACAGGCTCATCTAAGGTGTAAACCACAGAGGCTTCATCTTTCTTCAGTAAACAGAATATTTTTATATAATTTAATTGTTTAAATTGTTTGGGAGCGGATGGCTTTTCCAGGTGCCACTTTAATCTCTAAGCTTCTTCAGAAATTGAAATTATAGAGTTAAGTAATATAAGAAATTTTAGCAAGCTAGCTGCACAGCAAATAAAAGATAAAAGGGTTAACGGCGTGAACAAACACCAGCTCTGCTGTGGCATCTCATAGCAGGTCTGGGCTGCAGCCACTCCTTATCTTAGAAATTAATTTGCCTATGCAGGAATGGAAGAGAGAGGATGAGGACTGATAAATACCCCAAGAAATTTGACTAACAGGAAATGAAATTGTCATTTTAGATTTCTGGTGCTCATTCAGAGAGCAGCAGGATAGGAAAAAATTTTCTTCTGACTCCTTCAAATCTACAGAGTTTTTTTTAAGTCTGGAAGAACAAAAGGAACACATTGAGGGGAGCACAGCAGCAGCTGCTCATTTTGTCAGAAAAAACTTAACTACCACAAAGACCCTGTGGATGAATTCAGGAAAATACCACGTCATATCTCTGCTCCACATTTGCCATCAGCGAGATTAGTTGTGTCTCCTTCAAGGTGTTACAATATAACAGCTTCAAGAAAACCACCTCATTTTTCAAAAGTTTTATTGTTAAGTTTGAAGACTAGACAAGGTCGTACTGGTTTTACATCGCTCTACATGATTTAAGTATATACAAAACCATTTGAATATCACACAGCTTGAAAGGTTGCGAGGGTCGTTTGTGTCCCAGATACTTCTGTACTTACTGACACATCAGAAGCCAGCACTGAATATTATAGTTCACATTGGCTGTATAGCAAAGATACACTCATTTAGTATCCTTAGTCTTCAAAACTGACACTTAATTTGTATGCAGCCATTCCAAAAGAGAAAGTCAACCTCAGATTCAGAGCCAGTTGAGGCGACGGGCCCTTAACGCAGATAAAAAAGGAGCCTCATGCCAGTGCTTTATTTCCCAGGCTATAAACGTAGCACATTACCCAGCAACATAAAGGTGAAACCTGCCTACAAATACTTAACTAGTTCAGGGTGAAATTTAATTAGGAGAACACTTTTGGCCTTGTTCAATGTCATTGTTAACAATTAATATAGAAGTGAAGGATCATTTCCAAGCTTTCCTCCGTTCCCTCTTAAAGGGTCATCTCCTGTCCTGCACTTCTGGTTTTTTGAGGCTGTTTGCTTTTACTGGGAGAGAACAGTTGTGTTAATTTATAACTTACCCCTTATGGCAATGGTATGCACCTAGACAACAAAACAAGTGAAAGGAAAAAAAATTAATTCTATCCCTTAATCTGATTCCCATCTATTTCGTTAAATCTGAAGGATTCCACTTAAACCAAGAGCTATTTCAGACTGATACTGCTGACACTGGGAGCCGAATTTGGTGCTGGAAATGCCATTCCAAGCAGGCTTTTTGGTGGCTGAAGCGTAATGTCATTGGAAAAACTCCCAGCATGCAAGTTGAAATGGTAAGGGCATCAGATGTATAATTTTTTAATGAACTGTCATGGAGCAGTACCTCAAGATATGGAGCTATCTTTCCAGGTTGTGAAGACTGCTGGCAGGTGACAGGACATGACGGTGAAAATACTCAACACAAAATTAATACCAAATTAAAATCACTGTGTTATATTACATGAAAACTCTATATGCAGATGAAGGGATTACAATTAATTTACTAAACCAAGAAATATTATTTCAAAAGAAAAATTGAAGTCGCAAAAGATGAAAAACTTGAAAAAAATCCCTAATATTAAGAACACAAACCAAATATTTTGAAAGAACATTAATACAAGTTTTTAAACTACGAAGTCTAATTTTCTGAAATGGTCTTCTTCTTTTTGGATACAGTTAGTGAAATATCTATACACTATTTTTCATATCTGTAATTGAATTCAGGGTCAACTGCTCTCCCATAATAGGAAAATCTATTTAAACCTCTTAAAAGTATTATGTATGCACACCCTAAACAGAGAAATATTAATTGTTGTGTTTTTTTTTCTTTTTCATTTTTAATCTAAAGCCTAAATTGCAAAATATAGACAGTAGATAATGTGGGGATAGACCTCTCCTCCATTATTCAAAATTTTTTTTCTCATTACAAATACCACCACAGAGATTGACTTTCTCTTTAAAATTGCTCCTTTTGCTTGAAGACCACTCCATATATACATCATTAAGGAATGCTGTTAACACAGTTACAGACAAGACAGTAACAGTCTAGTGGCTTTTGTTATGTAGCACAAAGTAAAAAATAAAGAACAAACTTAGCAGTGTTGCACAGGACCTCAACATTTCTTACACATACTTTTACCTTTACAGGACTCTTCTTTAGAAGTCTTTAAATGTCTAAGCCTTATAAAATAAATACTTGTATAAATACAGTTTAAGGATTAAGTCATTTTGTAGAGGCAGGGTGTTCTGTTTGCTAAAATGTGACAGTTTAAGTGACACTATCAGAAAACCGCCACCATTATATCCCCAATTCTTATATGTAAAATTCCTGGCTGCTATTCTAGAATCTTTCACAGTTCAATGGATAATATATATTTAGTCTGTGGTGGAGAATGTGTGATTAAATGCAGGGTTTTTTGAAATCCAAACCGTTTTGTTTCCAAGGTAAACTTTGCCCTTTGCAGATTGTGGGCCAGGTAGCTGCTGGCCTGGGAAGCAGTGCCCAAGTTCATAATTCAGAGTTTTGGTGAGAATGGAACAGTGACAGAAAGTATAAGTTCAGTGATATTTGCTAAAACATGCAGCTGCATCTCTCTCTCTCTCTTTCTCATTCTTTTTCTCTCCACATCAGCATGTTATGAAATTAAAAGGTTGGCAGTAATCCCAAGTGCTGTTGTTTCAGGTAACAGATGAAATGTCCTTTCACTCCCTGTCCCAGGATCTGTTCTAGACTGAGGTGCTGCTCTAACATAGTCCCAGAGCACTTTACTCCAAGGGAACTTGGATTACTTTTCAAAGATTGGTATTGTTATCTCAATCAGCAGGGAAAACTGAGGCACAGGGGAGAATGTCCCTCCTACTGCTCCACTTTTCCTCCTAAAAACTACTTTTTAAACCAGGGTTGGTATCATGCTGTGTGGGAAGCATTCCTGTAGATGGGGCATTATAGGAAGCAGCCTCCTTGTGGCTCACAGGTGTGTCTGAAAAGACTTTTTAGGAGCAGAGGGTGACAAGGGCCCAGCTTTGGTGTGCTCCTATGTCACCTCTTACTTTTTGAGGAGGAAAGCTGTAAATTTAGGAATAGCCTAAAAGAGAGAGGGTTTTCTGGCAGTAAGGGAGTCATTCCTCCTGTGTGTCTTTTAGCACCTGGTTCCTCCACCTGACATTTTCCTTCTCACAGGAATTCAGTGTGTTTGTGAAAGCAATAATGGAGTGGGCAGAGCCCACAGTCTAGGGTTGCATGCTCACCCCTGGACAAATCATCCTGGAATGGGATTTCTGATGCACTGTGTGGGCACTCAAGATGAGACACCACAAGCACCCTGGTGCCTCATCTTAGTCTCCATGAAAAAGCGCAGAAACTTTGAGAATTCATAAACTTTGGCAAATTCATTAACTTCTTAATACACTGATTTAGTTACATACACAAACAAGTGACATCTTCCAAGAAAAAAACACCAGCAGTGTGATACTAAACAGAAAAGATGGAGGCCGTGTCTACAGCATGCAAATTAGAGAAGGAAAATGGGGTTAGGAAAACCCTCCAGGTGCAGGGACTCTGCTGTCTGGATGAAAGCGGTGAAAGGTAGCTCGTAACATCACAGGTACCGTGTTTTGCAGTACCACAGAGAATTTCCCAAAATATATGTCGTAAGAACTGACAGTGTTTGATAGGCACAATTACTATAACGCAGTCATCCCCAAGTAAACTTATTGCTAAAAGCTGCAGTATCACTTTTTGCAAGTAAGATGACGGAATGATTTATGGAGAACTCGTCAGCCCAATGTTTCTGAAGCCACAAATGAGCTTCGTCACACTGTTTCTCTTCCCTTGTAAAAAGGATGCTGCTGTTTTTTTTCCCTTTTCCCTCAATGCTTTTCAACTGGTGGTGACAACTCAAAGAAGAACTAGGAGGATAATTCCACAGCAGAAGGGACAACACCAACAGATTTCAAGGGCACAAAATTCGGATTGGATTGTTTTAAAAGGGCAGGCTTAGACCTCCTGGCGAAAGACAGCTAGCGGCCTACCATAAAAATGAGCGAGCATTGGTTCATGGAAAACCCCACTCAGCATCCTACAGGCTTCTCCTGCGGGGGAGCGGGGCTCAGTCCTCAGCTGCGCAGCCCAGCAGCTCGGACCGCAGGGTGATGCGGCCGTACCACGACCAGGGCAGGATGCGCACGTGCCGGGCGTAGATCGGCGGCTCGATGACGTTCTTGCGGTGCGTGTCGTTGTCAAAATTCCCCTGGAACACCTGCGGGGAAGCGATGGGGCAGATTTAATGGAATTTCCCCTGGAACACCGGCGGGGAAGCAAAGAGGAGGTTTAAGGGCTGCCTGGGCCGCGGTGAAACTTCTGACGGCCCTGGATCCGCCATGAATTTTTAACATCAGCATTTAGCATTTGAACACTTTTACTTTTAAACTTAAGGTTTAAAAGGGCAAAGAGAAGGTTTCGATTAAGTTTTAGGAAAGAATCCTTTGCTGTGAGGATGCTGCACATGGTGCCCAGAGGCTGCCCACAGGGTGCCCAGTGCCCTGGCACTGTGGCTGCCCCTGGATCCCTGGCAGTATCCAAGGCCAGGTTGGACACTGGGGCTTGGAGCAGCCTGAGACAGTGGAAGGTGTCCCTGCCCATGGTGAGGATGGCACTGGGTGGGCTTAAAGATCCCTTCCATCTCAAATCTATGATTCCATGAGCCCTTGCCTCTGCTAAGACCTTGTGATCCATTCACACTCAGCCCTCAGTGCAGGTAGAGCCTTCTACTTAAAGCTTCACCCACTGTTCCACCAGGGCCACATTCTGAAAGTTATACAAAAAAAAAAATCATTAACATTAAAAAAATTAAACTTCTTTTTACTTGGCATTTGTACCATCTCAAATTAATCCCAGGAGATCCTGTTACAGTTACTGAGAAAATAACATTAATAATTAAAGCTAAGAATTTTAATTGTATCATTTATGAACGTAGTAGGATGCAAACATATAAACCCTTGTAAAATTGATGATTATCAAGGATATTATCTTCTCATGTAAGACAAAAGTCAGCAGATGAATTAAAGGCATCAGGCTGTGATAAAAACAAAACATCCTAGCACAGTGCAATGCATGTTATGATCTTATTTCCACCTGTATTGGTTAACCCACACTAAAGCAAGTTATAAAAATCATATCTGCGATAAATCAGTGCCAGATTTTTCCCCTGCCAGCCACTATTTAAATTCAAAGCCCACAGCACCAATTTTTGGCAAAATGATCAGATTATCCCCTTGGGTTATTTCCAGTTTTTATGGGACATATTCTTTCTCTTAAAATGTCAGCCAATTCACTTCTCATTTGTGAAAACTGAACCTGATGGCTTTTTGACTTGAAAGGGATGACTGTCGTTTGCATCATGCAGAGAAGAATATGGACCTCCTGGAGAAGTGCTTATAAGACTGAATTAATGAAGAATTACAGGTTTCCTACAAGTTCTTGGGAAAATATCAGAGTCTGACATCCAAGGTGGCTGATATAACATTTTAACCCTGACTCTGTTTCCTCTGTGACATGTTCACAAAGTTTTTTAGTCTCCATGATACACCTCTGGATTTTGGAAGCTTCTCTCCTGTGCTGTGCTTTCAGGACATCAAACAAATTCTGTCCCTTTCCCAGCTGATGCTCTTTTACAAGTGATGAATTCTCCTTCTTGTCTGCCAGCACAGAGGTGGGAGCATGAAAGGATGTGGGTGTTCCAATAGACGGATCAAGCAGCAGAGAAAATGATCACAGAAACTTCAGTTTTGTGAGTCCAAGGAAAAGAAAAACAACGAAAATTATTAAGCACAGGGAAAATTGTTTGCTGCCCAAGGACAGTGTTGATGCATAAATGAGCAGGAGTTTGGGCTAACAAGGTTTGCACCTCAAGTCCAGTTTCACTTGTAGCAAAAAATAATAGCCACTAAGTTCATACTCAAAATTACAATGACACCTCCTAAAACCCAAAATGCAGCTAGGAAAGCTTAAAAGTGATTTTTTTTTTTGTTTGATTTCATGCACATGAATGCAAAATATCTATTGATTTTTTTTTCAGGCTAGACAAAGGAACTTTCTACAGCCTCAGTGTTCATATCAGCACATAGATATGCAAGATAAATAAAATTATGTGATGCAAAACCAGTAACAAATAGAGCTGAAGGAGGGAGGTTTATGTCATTTACTTGCAGCAGGAAAGCAAGAATTAAATTTTATTTCTAACTCATGCATGATTTCATTATCACTTGAAGTCTAACTCATCTGTCTCAGAGGTTATTTTATGCAAATACAAAATACACGTTCCCTCAAAATTCAAGATCTAGTTTCAAGAAATTAACTAAATGTGCTAGATCAGAAGAAGAAGGATTTTAAGGAAATAAATTTATAAGAAAGTAAGGTAAGCATTATCAGTATCCACAAATGTGACCTGCATGAAGTATAACATTCTAACAGAAATTTACTATTCTTTTTCTGTAGGCCCATGGCAATTTTCTTATGGGAAAAACTATATTCTTTCCCACTCTTTATTTTCCTTTGGCCTCAATTCACTAATAGGGGCAAGGAATTTGGAAGGAGCAGAGAGGACAAAGGACAAAACATGACTTATCAGTAGAAATAAAAGCTATTTCTGTATCTAAAAGTATTTTTCTTTAGTTACCTGTTGCTTTCAACAAGCAGAAAATACTAAATAAGCCACAATTAAAACCCTTGAAAAGCTGATGCCTCTCAATGACCATTCCTCACAGTTGTTTCTGCACAGTTTTATTCAGGATAGCTCTGAAAACTGCCATGATCTTTTAAGATTTCAAAGGCTGATGTTGGAACTGCAATATCATGCTCTATGTAAAAAAAAAAAAAAAATTAAATTCCCAATGATGCAATGACACCAGGGTGATTTGTGATTAAGAAATAAAGACCAGAATGTAAATTATCAATGTGTCAATGCACACCTTCATTTTCAGCTCTGGGTGAGTGCAATTCTCCTCCCGCCTCATCCCAAAACAGCAAACACAGAGAAATAAGCAGCAAGAAGGCAGCTTTTTTTGGAGTTATTAAACAGATAAGTCTCTCCAGCCTGAGAGGAGATACTGTAGATGTCTATGAAGCCATAAGTGGCATGGGGAAAATCAATAGCAGGCAATATTGCAGCATCTCCTCGAAGGGCCAGGAGGGGACAGGCAATGATAGCAGGGTCATCCAAAGCCATCCAAAGGTCACAGTTCCCCTTTCAACACATAATTAAACCGTGGCACAGCTTCCACAGCCTTTAACCACTGCTAAAGATCAGATAAATTGTGAGGGGGAAAAACAGCTGGGGCTATTAAGGACACAGATAGAGGGAAAAAAAAAATCAGAGCTGGGACAGGACACTAGGGAGAAATAATAACAACCTTACTTTTCTTGATGCCTTTTTGGGGCTACCTAAAAACAGAAGCCAGAAAAAATTACGAGAATAAAATACAGTTATATTTATTGAAGAGCCTTCAGGTACATTTTGGGCAGACAAATCTCCCCAGGGGCTACACCCAAAAATGGACCATGGATCATAGGTTTTCATACTTTTACAAGTTTGGTCCATTTGCATATTTGGGATTAATCTTCCAATTACAGCTTCAGGTAATGAAGTCATTTACCCCAAGTTTACTCCCCTCTCAGCTCACTTTTGTTTACATTTCTCAAAGCCTGAGACAGTGAGGTGTCCTTGATTCCCAGGCCTAGAGAGGAATTGTTCTGTCTGACCAAAATGGGAGAACAGTAACTAACATTGTGTATGGAGTTGAGAGTTAAACACTAAAGAACTGCAGGATGACAAATACATGAAAAACATAAAAGATAAAATCCTAAGGCATCATTCCAATTTTCTGGTCATCTACTACAGGATGCTCTTTCCTTTGGACAGAGCTTCACCCTCCCCAAAACCAATGGCTGCCAGTTTACAAGGTGACTTTGCTTTTGTACAAGTATAAAATGCTCCTGCTTTCTGATGACCCTGTTGTAGAACACTTCAGATTTTACACTGTCTGTATCTATTTATGTCAGTCTGCATGCTCAAAAGGTGTAACTTGCTGGAATATTTACTCAGCAGCTTTAGCCACTTTACACATACAGACCCTCCACACCCATGTGTAGCTCCTCTGTAGCTCAGTCTCTTGCAGCTGCTGTTAAAAAAAAAAAGCCAGAAAATGCATGCTGCTGTACTTTTAAATATGATAATTTTATTTATTATTAGTTTTTGGAAAAAGGAGTGAAAGCCAGGAAAATAGGTACTGATATTCTCAGCTGAAAATTCTGAAATGCAAACAATTCTTGTTTATACTTGTGTCCAGCAAGCAATTTGAATGTTTTGATTTCAAATATGCAGTGAGATTTTTCAATGTAGACAAAGTGTTTTATGGCTTTAGCAGAAAATCTAGGTAATGACAATGTCAGTTGATCAGAATTTTAAAAAGAAAACTGTTCTAAGAATAATTTAGGAGAAATACCTGACGATTAGCAGCTTGTGGAAAGAAATGTTGTCTGCTGTACCTTAACAACAATTTTCACACCAAGCAGAATATTTTAAAAATGTTATTTCATGGAGTAGTTAATCCTGCTTATATTAGAGGAAGAATATTTTATAAAGACTATCCAGTCATGGCTCCTGTTAGGAGTTTGCTTCAGTGCAGAACATCTCAATATTTAGAAAAATAAAGATGGCACATGGATGTGTTTGTGGACACATGCATTTTTGGAGTGAATAAGAGCAGAAAAAGACAGTCTCTCAGTTACTATACATAAAGTGCATTCATCTCCTATCCATGAATATCTTTATACAGCCTTTATTATTTCTTCATGTTCTGAGCAGATAGAGGGAGAGAAAACTTTTTAACTTATAAAACATACTCTCACATTCTCATACTGTCTTTCCCATCTGATTTACATGTTGATGGTACAAAAAATGGGCATTTAGTCCACTGTACATATCTCATAAGTGGTTTAAAGCCAAAAAGAGAAATATTTTGGAGACCAACCTGCCTCCAGAAATGCTGATAGAAATTCCAGGTAGGTTGTTAATTATGAGCATTCTATCTTTTTTCCACTTTGTCTTCCCCCAGCTTTTGTTGTGGTATAAGGAACAGAGGTGTGTGCTGGAGGCACACCTGAAATGAGCATAGTTAGATCTTCACCTGACACAAGTCATGATAATTCAGCCCAAAGTAGTAGAAGTCATTCATAATTTAAACCCATGCAGATAAAAAAATCACTTAGATTAGAAATTACAACTATTATTGCAGATAATACTGTCAAATAGTAATAATTTAAGTAATATTACTAAAAGAAAAAATATTTACGTGTGCCTAGTGTGTAGATTATATGTAGGAATTGCATCTATCTAAATGAGATATTTTAATAATTAAACATCATCAGAAAAAAACTTTAGCATATCTAACAGAAAGATTTTTAATCTGAGATGATGTCACTTTTCTTTAATAAGTGGATTCCTGTCTCCTCTCAGTCTGACAAGGATCTGTACATTCAGAAATATATAAATTATAAGTAATTCATCATTTTGTGCACAAACCCAGTGGCCATTTGCATACTGGATATTGTCTACCTGCAGTTAATTGCACTGCTGATGGCTGATGATGGCTGGCAGCTCTGCAGACTGCCAGACTCCTTTAGGCTACTTTCAAATGTTCTCATCTTCCTGTAAAAAAAACAGCCTCTGAAATTCCATTTGACACTGCAGCTGGCCTTGAGTTACCTACAGCAGGTTGTGCATTTTAAAAATCACATGTGGAATGTTATTAAAAAAAAAAAAAAAACAAACCAAGGTCAGATTTCCTTTGGACGTCCTCAGCTCTGGAGGAGCAGTGAGCTACTGACCTCTAGTTGAGAAAAACAAGATAGCTATTAGCTCTGGTCCTGTTTCTAAAATATATTTTCTTCCTATGTGACGGCCTGCAATGTAACTTATTTTTCTTCTTGAAGGCAATCGGCAAAGCTTTCATATTTTTTCCAGGCAAGTCATCCAAACTATTTAAAATGAATGAGAAAGGCTCAATTTGCCGTTTTTTTTTTTTTTTTTTTTTTTTTTTTTTTTTTTTCTCCTATCTTTTTTTTTCCCCCCCCCACAAATATAANNTTTGTCCGCACTCACAGGAATTCAGCACAGATGTGAAATGAAATGACTGGCCATTAAAATAGCAGGAGCTGTAGGAGACACTGTTCTTGGAACAGCTTTTCCTTGTGAAAAAGTGCAAAACCTGAACAGCTTATTTCCTTCCCTTCTAAACCACTGTTTTGTTAAGGACTGACCCAATTTACAGGCTGCACACAGAGAATGAGAGATGATATTTAATGTATTTATACAAATAAATAAATAAAATATCATATATTGTATACAGCATAATACAAGAGACCATAACTTTCTCCTTTGCAAATGGACTTCAAAAAATAATGAGGAGGGTAAAGTGAACAGCCCCAGGAATTCAGTGAGATCTGATGATATGTTAGGACTCATTCTGTAAACAGATGAGCAGTGAGATGCTAAGCTCCTGATGGGATTAAGTTCTCAGCTCTTGCCTAAATTATAAAGTCACAATTTCATTATAAAATCACAATATTCACCCACAAATCATTATTACCAGGCTAACAATATCTCTATGATTTTTATGCCTGTGACTTTAAACGGGGTTTTTGGGTGGGGTTTTTGTTTGTTTGATTGTTTGTTTTTCCTTTTATCCTGTCTTTCTTTCCCTGAAATGAAGCCACCTTTTCCCTAAACATTTTTGCTGATTAAACAAGGATCACAGGGTGACAAAACCACCTGCAGGAGAAGTAAGAAATCTATGTGTTCTATCCTTCATAGACTATATCAAGATGTTCAATTAATAAATAGAACAAATAAGGGTAAAATATGAATAATTTATGATTGCTGTTGTTGGTAGTTGAGTATCTTTTACCTCCCTTCTATACCTCCTGGAAACAGATGTAACACTTCACAGAATTTTCACTTTGCTATGAAAACTTGGTTTCTTTCACAGTTTTCTTGCATTTGGGAGCAAGCCTTGTATCTTACCTTAAGATAAAAAATTGTAGTGGATCCTGTGCAAAGGTGCTAATGTCAGACAGGACCAGTAGTGCTGTTCCTGTCTTGCTCCTCATGGATGAGGTACAACATTGCTTTTTCTCCTTGTGATTTTTTTTAAATTTATATTTCTGTCCTTGTGCACACAGGCCAGGGTTTCTATCGAGTGGGAAAATCCCATGGGAGCACTGCATCCACCCAGTTGGATTGGTGAGGAGAGGTTTGATGTCAAAAGGGGTTTACAGGGTGACACTCCATTCCTCTGGCTGAAGAAATTTATGTATTCTCAGTCATGAAATGGATGATAGAAACTGAGAATAAATAGGTTGAAATACTCCAACCAAAACAAAAAGAAAAAAAATAAGATGATGACTCTGATAACAGAGTGTATGGCAGCAAGGGGGATAAGACACCTTTCCACTTTAGAGGGTATTTAAACACTGGACCTGACTGTTTATAGAATTTTCATAACAATCTGTCTCTTGGAACATATTAAATAATAATCTGATGGAGGATGGTACAGCCTTGACTGAGGTGAAGGACAGGTGAATGAATTAAGCCTTAGCTCAGAAATATAACTGTCTGCACCTACTCAAAGGTGACAGGAAGGGGCTTGGGGGTCCCCAAACCCTATTTTATGCTGAGGGCATAGGAGGGGAGAACCAAAGTGCCTCTGGAGGACAAAGGTGCATGCCCAAGTGCTGTCTTGAGACTCTTTCCAGTCTTAGATCCTATAAAATTTTGCCAAGCTCTGGACTTCTGGAAAGTCAGGCTCTGTCATCAAACTTTTATCTTTTCTGGATGTTAGTGATACAGATGAAAAACACCCCCAAATCACGTATTTTAATTTGATGTTTGTTTCTGAGGTCTTGACTCAAATCAAATGAGCTTGTTTGTTTCCTGTGTATAAATTTAGATTCAGAAATCCTAACTTCTAATTTCCAATGAAGTGCATTTGATCTTGTGCTTTTAATTGATCTTGACTTGTTAAAGAATCATATTAATATGCATCTATTTTATTCTCAGGGATGTTAATTTATACAGGGTGTGATGTTTTTAAATGAGACAACAATTAAGTGTTTTCCATTGTTCCTAATAGAATATGTGTGTAGCAATTAACAGTCCATCTGATGAAGAAGACAAAAACAATTTAAGTGCTGTGGCCAATGGTACAAATAAACGTAGACTAGAACAGTACTTTAAGTCAGAGTGCATTATCTTTCAGGTTTGCTGTGACTGTGTTATCACCAGGGACTCCAACCCATGTTCTCCTTCACAACAAAATGAATGCAAGAATTCACAGCACGAGTCTGGCTTAGAGAAGACATTTCATACACAGCAGAACTTTCCCTCTCTTTTAAAATGCCAGGGATTTAAAATAGGATGTGTACGAAGTACTGAAGCCACTATCTGTCACTTAAATTGAATGCATTTGTGGTATGTCTGCAAAAGGTGAGCTGTTTATTTCCAATTTTTATCTGACAACCAGTTATACAGACATATCCACAGCCATTGGTGTCAGAACCTTCTGAGCTAGGTGGCTAAACCAACTGATTTTGTTCTTCTAAAATCCTTTAGGAAAAAAAGAGTCAGTTTGGGTTAAAGCCACAGTTAGGTGACATTTGGGTTTCAGGAGTGGGAATTCACAGTGTCATGTCTGGACAGCAGGGCCTGACAACGCAGGCACAGACATACAGTCATGCAAACACTCAATCCAATAATTTACGGCATATTCCCCCAACCAGTGACATTTAATCAATCAGTTAAAATCTGTGCAATGTGGGAGATGCAGTTGTCTAACCCCTCATCATTAGGGCTCTCTGTACTCACACAACACATTTTGATGCATATCAAAAGTTTTCTCACTGTTTGAAAGAAAATTAATTTAATTGACTTATGTGAAGAATATGTTGGTTTATTTCCCAAAGAATTATTATTTATACTAAGAAATATAAATGGAAGTCTGAACATTTATCACCCTGAATAACCAGATTTGAGATGTTATCAGATGCATCACCCATCTGATATTTCAATAAATTTATCTTTTGTTTAAATCAGACATAACCCCACTAAGACATTTAATAAATAATTCATATTTTGTCATCTTGGTTAACATTTCCCTAAGCAAGGAATATGCTTGAATATTTTTCCTAACAGATGTTATTATGAAATCCAGGTATTTGCAGTATAAAAGTGTTATGCAGTTTAAAAGAAAGGTATAATGAATAATGACAGAAAAGTTAAATGCTTCCAGGTAAATCAGTCACTAAACCTATATTTTCCCTATGCCTCACATTAAACATTTGCAGAGGAAGTTGTGAAACTTTTTTTATGCTTTGTATTCATTTTATAGCATAAAAAAATAGTATTTTATGTGGGTAATCAAAATAATATTTTCATTTGAAACCCTAGCCATTAATTTGCAGGGAAAAAAAAATCTGTCTAAAATGGCTGGGTAACAAGGATGTGCTTCACAGGAAATCACTGAAAACATACTTACCAACTTCTGCTCTAGAGTTAAATGAAGAAATATCTCAGATTAACGGAGAATTGTAAAGTTTTATTCCCTGTATTTAACAGCATTAAATCAGGTCCATGGCACTGGTCAGTGTGATATCACTGCCCTGTGAATGTCATTGAGTTACATGACTCTTACTCACCTTGAATCCAACTTGTGGGAGCCCACACACTTGGAAACCCGTAAAATAATCTGCAGACTCTCATAAGTGATTTTACCACCACCAAAATACCAATTTTTCTCTTTGCCTTACCTTGTCCTTCTTCTGCTTTTCATCCTGGTATATTTTCCAGTGCTCCCCATCATTGCTGTAAGCAAGCTTGTAGGACCCCACAAACTGAACATGGCCAAAATCTTTAGCTCCTTGAGTGATTATCCCCGTGATCTTTGTAGGGATGAGCAGGTCAATCTAAACAGAACAGTTTTAAATTAAAACAGACAGAAAAACCACCGCCACCACCACCACCAAAACCCCAACAAGAACAACAAAAAACCTCAACAGAAAGCAACAACAACAAAAAAATACAAAAAAAACAAACAAACAAAAAGAAATACATAAAAAATAAAACAAACAGAGGAGAACAATTAGAACACTTTCTGTTTCCAGTCTGGTTCTGCAACACACCAAAGCAAAATGGTGCAGCTCCCATCATGGTTCTCCCATTGTGTGCTGACACCATGGGCAGTAAATTTAATTTTCCAAGGTCTAAGTCAATCAATTTACCTTAATTTTCCATTTTTTCTTTTTTCTAACTTCTTGTAGATACTGCCTAGGAAATAATCTCATACCATTCTTCATTGTGCTGAGTGTTATACAGGGCCCCAAAAATCCCAATTAGTCTATGCTGGGAATGATCTGTATCTAAAAACTGTTCCCATGTGCTCCTAATAATCAGAATACACGGCTGATTCCCCAAGTGCCTTTCCATTTCCTTCTCAGTTCATGAGCCCATGCTTTAGTAACTCTTAAAACATTTGCTATCAGGCTTCTTTTCCTCCTGAAATTCCTTCTCCATTTGTCTTTCTTTCTTTTTCTACCTCAAAAACTCAAAGTTTCTCAATTCTTTTTTTGGTTTTTTTTTTTTTTTTTTTTTTT
>VXBR01009598.1:200866-212254 GCA_013400215.1 Cisticola juncidis | reverse complement strand
TTTGTTTTGGGGTTTTTTTGGGTTTTTTTTTTTTTTTAGTTCTTCATTTTATAAGCTTAGCACAATACTTTTTAAAAATGCAAGGCGGGAGCCTTAAAGCCTAATAAAAATCTGAGCTTTCAAGTGGTTTCCACATGAGTCACCATGTCTGTGATCAGTGCTATTTGAACCAGAACCCAACTGAATGTAACAGATTTGGGCCAGATGCCTTGGATTAAAATCATCAAGAAAGAGAATGAAATAACAAAAGTAAATTGACCTAATAATGTAATTTCAGAGACAGAGTGAAGGAGTTGAACTTTCTATCAAAACTGATATTTTCTTGAAATTTGAGAGTATAACTGAGGTGTCCTCCAGCAATACAGCGAGCCAGTAAAAAAGAAATAAAAAAAGAATGGATTTATTTCAAACAATAAATAGCTGTGAAGCAGTTGGCATTTTTAATATTGCCCCTTGAATCTGGTGAGAGAGACTCAGAGTAAAAATATTACGGTAAAGTGAGAGGAGTGCTGAACACCACAAGCAGATGATTGACATGCTTTTACAGAAAAAAAGTAAATTAGAAAGTGAAGAAATAAAGAATCTCTGGCCGATCAAATGCTGAGGGTCCAGTGCTGGATTTTTGGGAAGCTGAAGCCCCCTGAGCAAACTCATGCTAAATGAAATGTGGGACTGGGCAGAAGAACAGATGTGCTGTAGAGTATAATAAATTAATCATGAGAAGAGAAACAAAAACCAAACAAGCTTGAGAAGTCAGCTGGTCCTAGGCAGTGCCTTTGAAAGATGGACACTGGGGTTTGGACTTGTGTCCCAGGTCAGGTTGGATGGGGTTGGAGCAACCTGGGATAGTGAGAGGTGTTCCTGCCCATGGCAGGGGGTGGCACTGAATGAGATTTAAGGTCCCATCCAACCCTTCAGACCATCCTGGGCTTCTGTGACAACACAAAGAAGAAAACACAGAAAAGTGTAAGAGTACATTTATAAAATTAGAAGAGGAAAAATTCAGTTTAGAGCAATCAAACAAAGGAAGCCTAGAGATCCCATCATTGGAGCAAATAGTAACAAATAACGAGTAGTAAATCCTTTTAAGGAAAGTAACAACTTAAAATGTTCAATGCTGAGATACCAAAACAGTGAGGGGACATGTCAGGGTCTGTAGACGGATCTAGAATTTTGGTTTTACCAGAATGAGCTAATTTATCACCATGATTTATTGCCAGTAGCAATGCTGGGGCACTCTAGGATATGAAGGAAGTGTCCCTGGGAGGCAAAACTCTTTCTGTGTTCTTTTTGTTCAGTGGAGAGAGAGAGAGAGGGACTCAATCAGAGCCTGCTTTGGAAGCCTTCATGGATGCTTTGAAGAGACTTTTCCCTTCTGTAAGGAGTGCAGGGGAGCTGGGTTGCACAGCCTAAGTGGGCCCCTGGGAAAGGAGCACTGGTAATTAGTATCTCTTTCATGCATTAATAAACACCAGGTCTCCAGACCTTGCTTCCAAATATTTTGTAGTCTAAATGAATAGTCTGTTTTCCTAAAAAGACTGATCTGGTAAGGAATCACTGATTGGTTAATCACTAAACATTTCAGAGTCAACTTTAGATTCTCTTTATAAATAATTTGGACATTAGCATTTTACAAGTGTAACCTCTTTTTAGCAGAGCGTGCTTCTTATACTAAAAGTCAATGTCTCTCCTGTTAACTTGAAAAAATGCCCCCACAAAACCAGTTTTTTATTTTTAAAATGTTGAAAGTGAGCTGAGAGGATTTCACAAATATTTAACATGGCCATGACATTCAGAGTACTCCTCATTGAAATTCAGAACAGGGAGAAAAAAAAAAAATCTCTTTTAGATTCAGAACAGGGAGAAAAAAAATTCTCATTAAGATTCTGGGGATTCCAAAGGTAGAATCACAATAAATCTTTATCATCACATAGATCCAGTGTTAATAAAAATGTCCTAGTAATGATAGTTTTGTGCTTATAGGACATAGCCAGTGGCCTTGCACTCTTGTTCAGAAAATGATATGGGAAGCTGGATGGTAATTTGGCATATGTTCAAATTTTTTTTTTCAATAAGTTGTATATAGGTCTGTGTAGAATAGGTGTGTGGGAGCTTTTAAAAAAGTGAAAAAGGAAATAATGAATAAACAGACTCTTCTAGGTCTTGACAATACAGACAACACATATTGCTGGAGATGAAGGAAAAGAATACAGGATATAGCACATCTCCGTATCATATTTTAGCATCTTATTTACATATTTATTCATAAGCAGATGAGAAGTCTTCAGGCAATAAAGATCATTATTGAAATTAAAGAAATAACTTTTCTTCATACATATCTTTACTACAAAACTTTTACTTTGTAGTCTAATTACCTTTTATCTTGCTTTCTGTTCTTTGTATTGAAAGACTGAAACTATTGAAACTACTTTAGAGCAGAAAGTTAAGGAGAATTTACATCATGTTCTAGGTAACAGATCTGCACTAAAGCAGCTTAAATGAAAGTCATAACTTCCCATCAGGACACAGAATGCTTTTATTCAGTTATACACAACCAGTGTGTACCCTTCAAAGCTGAATGTGATTAATAGGATTAGAATGTGACTCTGGCTTTTTCAGTGCAGCAGAATTTAGAATTTAGAAGGAGCTAGAGGCAATTAGTCTGCAACTGATAGGATCATTAGCTGGTTACAAGAAGAACCATAGTCTACAGTTAAAGTACATTTCTACAAGCAGCTGATCAAAAGACAGTTTAACATCCTGTGTCTGAAAGAACCCTACTGGGCTATAACTATTGCCTTTTCCCTTTTCCCACCTTGTTTCAGATGTTACAGACAATTCAGGGTGGTTGGGAGGAGAATAAATTTAAGGAAAGCACAAAGATAAATACATCTGAGTGTGAAACATTTCTAATGAAGCACTTGCATGGATGTGCAGCAGGAGCTCAGTGTTGGTGTGCAGTTCATGGGATGATCACCAGAGATTCCTTGCAACCTCAGCCATTCTCTGGTTCTCCCACCATACTGCCCAAAATGCCAGAGACTGGGAAATAAGCACAGGTTTTTCTGCAATAACACTGACGGACACCACAGGGGAGCAGGAGCAGACCTGTAAAGCTGACAACACAAAACAGGGTGTCTGCACAGCTGTGCTGCAGGGCTTCCACTTCCAGATACCCTGGACCAACTTTTGCAGCATGTCTTATGGCTTAATTTAATCTGAAGGGAACCCATGCTTTGTGAGGATAGCCCATCATGTGAACCAGTGCGTGAAAAGTGAAGATGTCTTTAAAAATAACACACTCCTCATCAACCTCGCAGTGTCAAAGGAGGAGAAAGAGCCCTCAGAATCCAGGGAGTGCCAGGGTCTGCTTTACAGTGAAGATAATGGTGAAATGGCTCACTTGACCTTCATCTGTTCATAATTTCAGGAGTATTTAAAATGTTCAGTTTAGTCCTGTCTTTATACAGACATTATGGTTCTGTTCCCAGTATAGTCAATTCTATGTTCAGCTGTTCAGCTTTTCTTGTGATTTTACATATGCCATTTTTCCCCACAGGTGNTTCTTTTTTTCCTTTTTCTTTTTTTTTAAAATCACTCATCAGGTAACACTAACAAATATGACAACAGGGAGGTACTGCCAAGGTGGGGACAGCTCTTACCCTTAAGAGACTGAAAAAAGAAGGCCACAACTCTGTCCAGCTGCTAATTCACCAAAGTTCAGAACTGCTTATCAAATATCCTGATATTGCAATGAGGTCTCAGATTATTTTGAGATGTTTAAGATACTGGGTGGAAATTATGGTTGGACCCCACTAAGACCCCATTAAGAGAATCCAGTGTCCTTTCCAAGTAAATAATATGTCCTAAGTAAGTTATTTACTCGTCATTTCAGATCTCATGATTGTCTTGATTTTTTCTGGGGTAAACTGGCACAGTCAGAACTGTTACATCTACCCTAAGAAAAGGAGGGACAGGATTGCAATGTCCACAGCAAAGAGGCAGAAATGCAGCTCTCCTTATCTTATTGCATCAGATGAAGGTGCTTTGGACTCTCCTTCATACACAAAATCTGGATATAAATGAAAATTAGTGCTGGTACAGTGTGCTAGCTGCAGATGTGCAAAAATCTGTATGTTTCTAACAACATTTTGCCAGCAGTTCTGTTTTATAAATTGAACCTCAGCATTTCAGGCTTTTTTTCATAAAGGATCATATTAAATCCCCCAAAAACCCAAACCCCAAACCAATCCCAAACAATAATCTATCATGACCAATTGGATCTAAAAACTTTTATGGGGAAAAAAACCCAACTGACCAACTATATGATCTTTGTAGAGAAATCTAATTTTTATCACAACATCTCCCATAGGAGAGGGTTTTTACTGTGCAGTCCCTTAAATAAATATAATTAGGGTAACTATCTAATAATACAACCTGAAAAAAAAAATGTAAGTTACAACAGAAAATGAATCCTACTGGAAGAAGTCATAATAACTTGATAGAAAGAAGCATTTTTTAGGAATTTTATCAATATTCCACTATACAGGATTTTCATGTTTCCTTGGTAAAATAGAATGAAATAAAATAAAATAAAATAAAATAAAATAAAATAAAATAAAATAAAATAAATAAAAATAAATAAAAATAAGAAGTGTTTTTATTTAGTTTGGTATGTATTAGCTACATCAGCTGTCACATGTTTAAAATTAAGCTTCTTTTCAAACCTACATAAAGGTGGGTTGCTTTCAAATAAAATAAGACTGGAGAGTCACTCCTTTTCTCCTTAAAAAATGTGGAATCTTTTTGCTGGTTTCTTTTTCACTTAAGCTTAGACCTTCAATATGAGTTTAACACTGTGTCACTATATTTTTAATGCCTGTAGTCTTCTAGGCTACGATAATAAATACTGGTCTTATTTTCTTATTGGTCTTAATTGCTTTTCCCTCTGAATGACTTTATGGCTGCAGTAACTGCACTAAAGAAACAGGTTAGGAAGAATTCCATGCACCATCAACTGTCTCCAGTACAATTTAAAAGTGATAAATTGAAGGGTAAAGCTTGTTGTTTGAAATCTCCATGTTCCATCAAAAATACTTCTCAGGCCATTATGTTGAAAAGTTTGGAGTAAAACCTATAACTAGGCTGAAAAGTTACATTATTTCCACAAGCAACTTCTTAAGCAGACATTACTTCTTAAAAAGTGCAGAATGTGTGAATCCTTCCTTATTTACATACTTAATAATCCCTGTTATATAGCTATTACAGGAAAAGGAGGAAAAACCCAGCTAAATTACTACAATATTTTTCCAGCATTTCAGTAAAAATTCAGATAAAACATATGTATATGATCAACTGTGTGGCCATTTTATGAACAGTATCTATTTATTGCAGACCTCCTTTTCATAACCATACTTTACTAAGCCATGAATAATCTCATTTCATTGGTATTTCAAAAATCAAATATATTTTAAAAAGGGGGATTTTTAGCCTTGAGATCTGGATTTTTAAAAGCACCAGAGGAAGACTGTTACCCATTTCCTCTGGGACCTTTAAGGCAAATGATATGCTGTGGTTGTACCAGCACCCTGGTAAATCCTGCCCACAGCACACACAAGGTAATGCTGTTTTCTTCCTGATCCTGTAAACCAGAATGAATTCCGTGGATCTGGGTAACTCACAACTTATCAGGGAGTACTGGTGAGGAAAATGGTAATACCAGGTATTTCAAGGTCTGAAGTAAAAGAAAATTTATAGTTTTGAGATGATAACCTCAGTGATGATTAAATACACAACCTTTCCTCCTACCACTGGGTATTTCACATCTGTGCATGGGATATTCTTGCTGTAATTGTGATTAGAGGATTTTTGCAGAGATGACACAGTTGGCTGCACTGGTTACCAACAGCCAAGAAACCACTAATAAAACCTCTATCTCTCTGCTGTGGAACACTCAGAGCCCATCAGCCCTTGAGGATGCCAGGAGATTTAAAAACAGCCCATTAAATTACCAGTGATTAAGCAGGCTTAGACATCTGGAGGGGCTCGGAGAAGCCTTTGAGCTGCTTTAGTGCACTCCAAGAGCTGATAAAATCTGGGGCACTGTCCTGTGTGAGGTCAATCACTTGGAAATCTTGTGAGAGAGCCAAGGGGAGAATAAAAATTAGCCATTAATATAAAACAGAGAGAATTAAAAAAAAATATATGATTATGACACAGCACACTGACACTGTGTTCTGCTGTTTTTCTGTGAAACTCCTCAGCTGAACACTACTGCCAGCAGCGGCTGTGCAGTGCACTGATCCCACCACCTACTAATGGACAGAAATAGACAAGGAAATGAGAAAAGAAATTTAATTTATGTTCAATTCTTTATGCAGTAACCAAAAAGGCAAAAATTGCATAAAATTTCATCATCCTGTATGATAATAATAAGTAGCTTCATTTCTGGAAGACACAATCTGAAATAGTTCTTGCTAAACTTACAATAATGATACTGAGAACTCTTGATCAAACTTCTTGGCTATGAATAAGGATGAAACTATAGCACAGAAAACAAAAAACTACAGTTAAAAAAATTAAATATTGACTATTTACATTTCTGCTTGTCTTACATTTAACTTATAAGTAAAAAAAAAAAAAAAATCATGTTGAGATGATAGGATTGTTCAACTGTCTTCAAATACAGAGAAGAGTAAGATAGGAGTTCTGTTGCCTGTCTTTATTTTACTAAAATATATCTTTAGTTGATAAAGAAATGCATCAGTAAGATTTCATGTGTGCCAGTTCTCCGTCCCACTGAAGAATACTTAGTTTTCTGTTAAAGACCATTACTGATAATCTTTGGTGCTGGAGTGAGTAAACAGTAGCAAAATACTGCCCAAAATACAGAGAAGAAAATTTGAAATATAAGCAGAGGAAGAAGGATGTATTTAGCCATAAATTTCAGAATGGCACTTGATAGAAATGTGAGGACTGAGCAAGTGAGCATTTCATGGCAACAATTCCTAAGGCTGCCAGGAGAAATATAGGTGTCTTTGCTTGTATTTTTCCTGGGTTTTTGGCATGTCATAGGTTTTAAACAGGAAACAAAGGCCGGTGATGCAATGCCAGGGAGACAAAAAGCCTTCCCTACAAATGAAATATCACAATTTCTGCTTGGCTTTCAGTAGAAAGGATGAGACAACAGCTCTTATGGCAGGACTGATAAATGTCTTTGTAAAAAGTGTTGGGATAATAAACAGGCTCATCCAATGCACAAGTAGGTAGTTTTGTTTTTAAATTTAAAAGTAACGGCAGTAATATGGAAGTTCATTATTTACCTGGTTGCTTTTTTTTCCTCGCATAATTAATAATGTTGCAAATATTTTCTGCAGCACATAAAAATGTCTCAATAATATATGAGTATCTTGGCTACAGATCGACGAGCAGAGTGAAGATAAGCTTTCACACCAGATACTGCAAATTGGCTAATAATTAATATAACTACTGAACTGTTGAAACACTAACGAAAACCTGCCTGTAAGCAAAGGTAAGTCTGCCTAGAGGATGAGTGGGGTTAAGGCTGGAAGTTTTTACTTGTGTTTAAAAGCTCTGACTGCATAATTCTTATTTTCATAAGAAATGTAGCCAAGACAGCACCATTCAGCCATTGTTTCTAAGAATGACTTTGCCCATCTGTCACCAGGGATTGTTATGCATAACCTGTTCCATACAGCTATGCAGCTGTAGCTATAAACCAAAAATGTCAAAATTGTGATACTAGACTTCGAAAACAACAGCAAGCTTGTTTGTTTGGTGTGTGTGTGTGCTACCCTCTAAAATGTTAGGGCAAGCCTTTTTTTTTTTTTCAATGATACACTGTTAATAACCAAAATATAAAATGGGCCCACTATTGTGTAGAAAATCAGCTTTGACTTTCTTAGCCAGGGAAGTATTTTTCCAGGTTTACAGAAGAAATCAGATTTCTTTTGCCTTTCGGACTCAATGTCTTGTCACTTCAAGGCAGTAATGTCATAATACACTTTCTTGAAGGCAATTAAAAGGTCTATTAATCTTCATTCTGCAGGACACAAGAAAGATTATCTGTTATTAGTCAGAAGGACACCCTGGAGCCCTTACTGCAGAGCTTGGTAAATAGAGCTCTGGTCAAAACAAGCCTGGACTCCTGGCAGGACAGACCCAACCCTGGGACTCAGCTCTGCCTTTGATCTGGCACAGATTTATTTTCTTGGCTCTCCAAATGCCCTGTGCGGCACTACTGGCTCTGCAGCACCCGCGGGGCACATGTGGAGCACCGGGCACAGCTGATTTCAGGGATTAATGCTCTGTTGAAAGCCTTGGCCAGGAAAAAGGGTGCATTTAGCCATAAATTTCAGAATGGCACTTGATAGAAATGTGAGGACTAAGTTAGCATTTCACGGCAACAATTCCTAAGGCTGCCAGGAGAAATATAGGTGTCTTTGCTTGTATTTTTCCTGGGTTTTTGGCATGTTATAGGTTTTAAACAGAAATCAAAGGCCAGTGATGCAATGCCAGGGAGACAAAAAGCCTTCCCTACAAATGAAATATCACAATTTCTGCTTGGCTTTCAGTAGAAAGGATGAGACAACAGCTCTTATGGCAGGACTGATAAATGTCTTTGTAAAAAGTGTTGGGATAATAAACAGGTTCATCCAATGCACAAGCAGCTAGTTCTGTATTTAAAATTAAAAGTAATGGCAGTAATATGGAAGTTCATTATTTACCTGGTTGCTTTTTTGTTTGTTTAAAACTGAAGCTAGGTGGGAAAATATTTTCCTGTTCCCCAGAGTTAAAGAAATAAACAAACTTCTATCTGCTGTCGAAGTGGAAAAAAGCCCCAAAAATGTAGCAAACCAGCCAAACAAAAACTAACCAAACCCACAAACCCCTCCCAAAAGAAACAAATAAATACCCCCCAGACATATCAAAGCCCACATATATTCGGAGAGATAAAAAATGAAGTATTTTGCTTTTGAAAGTGCTGATCTACATGTTGTCCATTAGGTCTCATTGGCTCAGGTTCACTTTTGGTTCCAGGTATTGAAAAGAAGGGTCATTAGAATGGACTTCCAAATTCCAGAGAAAAGTAACAATTTAGTAACTTTTTACCATCGTTAAAATGTATGTATTCAATTGTAAAGCCTACATGATGGATGTTCCACAAAAACTGATTGACTGGGACATACCATAAAAATTTTAACAAGAAGCTTGGATTAAATCAACTTTTAAACTGTTGAAACCCAAATTTTAAACTAGAACCTACAGATGCAGTAGCAGCCAATCAAAATACACTATATTAAGTTAAATAGTAACTAAAGCTGGTCTGCAACGAGATCTTTAGCATTCAGAAGTGTTACTAAATTGATTTGTCTCTACAATGTGAATGTCATTTTTCATATAATTAAAAGGTTGATCCTTTTAATAATGGAATGAATTTCTATAGAGGAGATTTAAAAATCATATACAAAGTTCTTTAATTTGCAGAAGAATAGGTCTGAAAGCTGAAATATAAATGCCAAAAGTAAAAATATGACTGTCAAAGCATTTTAAATTTAGTAGCAAACTTGAAAATGCTAGATTTTCCCCTAGAATGTTTTCTATGCCTTTTCATATAAATAAGAAGAGTACCTCAACTGTTACAAGATTTTTTTTTTTAATAAAAAAATGACAGCTATTCCATCCTTTGTACTGCTAAATAAATAATCAAAGGAGCTCTGATGTTTTACTGCATAAGCAACAGGGTAAACCAGTGCAGACAGATTATTTCCTATACTTATCTGCATGCTTCTAAATTAGAAAAAGAATTGACACAGAAGACTGGAGGTGAGCAGGGAGTGTGGTGGTTGAAGTTTTGTCTTTTTTGGAATTAAGGATCTCTCCCTATGCCTCAACAGAGGCATCTTCCTTACAGAAATGACAGAATTTCTGTGAATGACCCCTAAAAATCATATCAACACTCAACAGTAATTTTTTAAAAAGATATTTTTCTTCATTTTTTTAAAAAATAATTCACTCTGTTTGCACCCTAACCCAGGTGGAAGCATGAAAAGTATGCAGACACATAAATATACCCAGCCTTTCATTCAACATAGAGCAGAGTCTTTAAAATTTCCTTATAAAGCTAAGAAAGTTAGGATCTGGCTGGCTGAGGGTGAAAGAAAAGTCAAAAGTGATAGTTCCCTCAAAAGGAACAGTGGACTAACCACTTCCTGGGTTAATGGGGAAAAAAAACCAAAAACCAAAAACCAAAACCAAAATCAAAAACTCAAAACAAACAAACAAACAAACCCCAACAACAAAACAACAAAAAACCCCCAAACAAAAAAAACCCCAAACAAACAAAAACAAGCAACCCCCCCCCAAAAAAAAACAAACAAAAAATCACACCAACAAAACCAAAAAGTTGTGTTTTTCACAACTCAAACACAGCCTTGAGTAACTTCCTGTACACAAGACCCATATAAGCCCTCCTGGAACACACAGAAAGGACTCAATGACTGTTCAAGGGCTAATCTTTGAGTTGATAATTGAAAGTCCTGTTGTGGATAAGTTAAAAGTATTAAATAATACCACTATTTCCAGTATAAATAACTATAAATAGGTTCCAAACAACATGTTTGTTGCCTTCTGCAATTGACTAAATAAAGATTTGGATAGAAAAAAATTATAGGCCATTTTCTGGCTGAGCGGGTTAGTAAAAATGTTTTGTCTTAAACATATATTCCAAAATTCACTAGGAGGACTTAGACCACAACTAATTGAAACAAATATTTTAGAAAAGGAAGAAAACTAAAAGGTTTTCTTGAACCAAGGACAAAGTAAAAGAGAAATGTACAGCTATGGCTGGAAAAGTGTAAAACATCCTCTCAAAAACATATCTGTTTCTTACAGTCAACAAGGCTGGATCCCAAAGAAAGTAATATCTGAAGCAAAATATTTGCAAATTCTGTATTTGCATATAGCCACACAACCCCTGCTGAAATGTGGTCCATCTAACAAAGAAGTGCACAGAACACAGAGAGGAAACTCTGCTCTGCCATGAAACAGCACAGAGAGGAAGTGATAAATTATTAATAAAGTCAAAATCTTAAAAGTTTTGAACTCCAGCACACAGAGAAGTCTGTGAAATCAGAGCATCTAGAAACATGAAAAAAAAAGTATTTTCATTTCTGGGCGATATGTTTTCCTTGTAGATCCATTAGGCTCCTCTCCGAACCTCTCAGAACCTCTCCAAACCTCATTTTTCTTCTTTTCTCTTTTCTTTTCTTTTCTTTTCTTTTCTTTTCTTTTCTTTTCTTTTCTTTTCTTTTCTTTTCTTTTCTTTTCTTTTCTTTTCTTTTCTTTTCTTTTCTTTTCCCTCCCCTT